>RWGY01000317.1:0-62729 GCA_007726485.1 Eragrostis curvula | reverse complement strand
TTTAAATGAAGGCAAACACTTGAGCACTATTTTAATATTTGTAAATTTCATA
Organism: Eragrostis curvula; assembly: GCA_007726485.1. NCBI lineage: Eukaryota > Viridiplantae > Streptophyta > Magnoliopsida > Poales > Poaceae > Eragrostis > Eragrostis curvula. The sequence continues at coordinate 62,677 of RWGY01000317.1, read as the reverse complement.
TTCTAACTAGGTTTTAATTTATTTAGTGCATTTTGTTTTGAAAATTCATGGAAAGATAAGAGCGAGACAAAAATTTAAATTTTGAGTGATTTTTATTCCTTTTTGATTGTTATGAAATTTTGGGATGTTACACTGATCTCAGGTCAATCTTGGAGAAAAACTTGGCTCCCTTCAACTGATCAAATAAGTCATCGATCCTGGAAAGTGGGTACTTGTTCTTGATAGTGACTTCATTGAGTGAACGGTAGTCAATGCACATTCTGAGACTGCCATCTTTCTTCTTGACAAACAGAACTGGTGATCCCCATGGTGAAGAGCTTGGTCTGATGAAGCCTTTCTCTTGTAATTCTGCTATCTGCTCTTTCAATTCTGCTAACTCATTAGCTGCCATTCGGTAAGGTCTCTTGGCGATTGGGGAGGTTCCGGGAATGAGATCAATGATGAACTCTGTGTCTCGGTCCGGTGGCATTCCAGGTAATTCATCTGGGAATACGTCTGGGTACTCACAGACGACTGGTACTTCCTCCAGTGGTGTGGTTTCCAGACTGCATACCATCGGGGTAGCCTTTACTTTCCTTGGCTCACATTCTACCTTAATACCTTGATGGTTTACTAAGGAGACTTTCCTGGTATCACAGGCTATATTGACCTGATGTTTGCTCAACCAGTCCATTCCAAGGATAACATCTATTCCGGCTGACTGGAGAACTATTAAGTTTGCTAGGAAAACTACCCCACTTAAAAGAATCTTAACCCGGGGACATCCCAACAAACACTTGATTTCCGCTCCAGGAGAGCGTGTTATCAGTGGTTGTTTGAGCAAAACAGTTGGAAAACCATGTGCAGCAACAAATCTTGAAGATATGAACGAATGCGAAGCTCCAGAATCAAACAGAACTGTTGCCAGGGTGGAGTTGACAAGGTACTCACCGAGAACAACATCTGGTGCCTCTTCGGCTTCCTGGGTGTCAATGTGGTTGACTTTGCCTCGACCGAAGGTCTGATTGTTCCTTCGCTGCTGTCCTGAGGGTTGTTGTCCACCACGTCCGACTCCTGACACTGCAGTTCTGGTGTTGCTTTGCTGATGGGACTGAGCTGGAGCTTGATTCTGGTTCATATAAGGGCACTTGGCAATCATGTGACCTGGTTCACGGCAGTTGAAGCATGTTCTCTTGTCACTCTGCGCTGGCTGGGTAACACTGGCACTGCTCCTCTGCTGGCTGCCGGGATTCTGGTTGCGGTAAGAGGGTGCTGCATTCTGCTGGTTCGATGATGAGGCCCTGTACTGCATGGTTGGCTGGTACCTGGGCTTCTGAGAGAAGTTGCCTCTTGATCTCTGGTTTCTTTCCTGCTGCCTGAACTTCTGGGCATTGAATTTGCGCTTCCCGTCACTCTCGATGTGAGAGCGTGCGTCTTCCAGAAGAATGGCACGGTTCATCAGAGTGTTGAAGTCTGGATAGATGTGAGTGACCAACTGCATCTTCAGACTAGGACTCAGTCCCTTCTTGAAGCGGTCCTGCTTCTTCTTATCAGTGTTCACATCCTCAGGTGCATAACGTGCAAGCTTCATAAACTTTCTGATGTACTGGTTCACAGTCATGGCTCCTTGCTTCAGAGAGCGAAACTCATCCGCCTTCATGTCCATGATACCTTCTGGGATGTGATATCTCCTGAATTCTTCCTGGAATTCATCCCAAGTGATAGCCTCGGGATCCTCTGTAGCTTCTTGGTAGTTGTCCCACCACTCACTGGCTGCTCTCATGAGTTGGTGCGATGCCAGAAGGACTTTTTCTCTGTCATTGGCATTCACAACCTGAAGCTTCTTGGTGATACCTCTCAGCCAATCATCTGCTGCCAGAGGGTCTTCTTCGGCATTCTCGAAGGTCGGTGGTCTGAGTCTCATGAATTCCGACATCTTGGTCTGGGGACCTGGTGCACGGTCAAGAAGTCCTTGAGCAATGACTTCCATCAGACGTGTCTGATTGTCCATCACAGCGACAAGGTTAGTGACAGGTGGGTTGGGCAAGGGTCCATGTCGTCCGCCTAGCCTACCTCTACCACGGTTCTGATTTCCTCCACCTCGGTTCTGGTTTTGTTGGTGACCTTCACCCTCATCATGGCCTTCCAGATCATTCTGGTTGTCCTGATTGTTCTGATTGTTCTGGTTGTTCTGGCTTGCCTCATCTTCTTGGTCATGGCCTCCAATCCTGCCTCCACCTCTGCCACGCTGCTGGTTAACTCTGCCTCTCCCACGTCCACGCACACCGCCCTGTCCTGGGGCATCCTCGTCGTGTGCAACTTGACGCTCACGACGCTGCCGTATTCGGGCGGATTGCCTCGCGGGAGGCATCTGTTAAGTTGACAGAGGATTGCGAAGGGTGAGAACAAGTCGAAGTTGAAACAAGCCGAGACTAGGCAACAAGACAGGAACACAAGATTTGCTAACACACAAACAGTAAGATCCAACATCATTACAACATTACAGCATACATAAACATCATAACAAGGTTCGATCATACATACACAAGCCCTTACACAGGAGGACTTGACGACTACAACTAAACAACAGGACTCGACAACATGGTACTCTAAGATACAACGACACACAACTGCGGGACTAGGTACAAACTGCTAGCTGCTACACTACGGGTACAAGCACTGCTGCCCCATGTGCTGCTGGTAACTGACTCCAACTGGGGTTGCTGCTCCTCAGTACTGGTCGTAGCCGTGGTCCCTGCGCCACGCACGGTACAGGTCGTAGGGGTCACTCCACTCCTCGTGGGCACGAAGGAGCTGGTACTACTCGAAGAGGTCTGTGTCTCCGAGCATCTGCGGGGCCTGCTGTGGAACTGCTGGGTAGTGCTGAGCTGTGGGTGGTGCAAGAACTGGCTGGTACGGAAACAGCGGTCCAAGTGTAACAAGTGCTAGCGGGTGCTGAGCTGCTGTAGGTGCCGCAAGAGCTAGCTGGTGACCTGCTGGTAGTGCTGGCTGCTGCTGAGTAGGGGGAGCAAACAGTGCTGGCGGCTGCTGAACTGGGACGTCTGCAGGTGCTGGCTGCTGCGGTGCCGGAGGGTCGACTACCACAGGCTGGTCGTCACTGACTGGCACAAAGTTGACCACGCCCTGGTCCTCGTCCTCCTCCATCTCTAGCATGTACTGAGGGACATAACCCTCGAGTACTGGGAAGTCGTCCTCGTCCATCGAGTCCGAGTAGTCATTGCCGGGGTCTGACGGGTAGTCCATCTCGTGCTCTGACTCAGTGTCCTCCTCACCCTGCAGAGGGTCCTCTAGTAACTCTAGCTCGGGGTCGTCCTCTGCCATCGGGGCATCCTCCTCCTCGGAGGGCTCCTTGTCGGACTCTGACAGAAAGCCGTAAGCTGGTGCTGGAACTGGAACTGGTGCAACCTCTGGGGAAGCTGGAGCTGGTGCAACCTCTGGAGAAGCTGGAGCTGTCTGCGGTGCTCCTCCTGACGGTCCTGCACCTCCTGAGTCCTCACTGTCGCTGGAGTCACCCTCTGAGTCTGTCGGGCAGGCGTAGTGCAGGTGGCGTCTGGGTCCTCCGATCCTCGGAGTGAACCTGCGACGGGGTCCTGCTCCAACCTGGTGAAGTCTCACGTAGCAGCGGTCAACCTCCCTAATGAGGTACAGAGCGTCCTCCTCCCAAAGGCCCATAGCTGCCTCGAGAGTGGACTGAATCTGTGCCTGCTCTGTCTGGGACTCGGCAAGCTGGGTCTGAAGCTGTGCAAGCTGTGACTGAGCTGCTGCAAGCTGGGCCTGAACCTCTGTGAGCTTCTGCGTGTCCTCGTCCCACATCTGTGCAGTCGACTCAAGGACGTGTGGTGTCTGTGTGGACTGTGCCTGGACCTCTGCAAGCTGAGTCTGGGTCTGCTGGAGCTGCTCCTGGAGATCTCTCTCTCTGGTCTCTGCTGCCTCAGCTCTGGTGATACTGCTCTCGAACCCTCTCTGGCGTGACTCGAACAGACTGTCCATAGCCATGATGTACCAAGCTGACGCTACCACAGTGGGGTCCTCCTCACGCTGGGCCGGTCCCTGTAGAGCTCTCAACCTGTGCTGCCACTGTGCCTCGGTGTGCTCGTACAGCGGGAAGTAGCGACACGGGGTGTCGCGTACCTCCTCCTCGTGGCGCTGGCAGAAGAGTAGCAGGGTCTTGCGGGCTGCAATCTGGTGGGCGTCTCCGGGCTGGGTGCCGAAAGCTGTCACTGTCAGGGGCTCCAGGTCTGGGCGTGTACGCGGCTGAAGAACTGTCACCTGCACCTCACAGTACTGGGTGCCGTCCTGGACGAAGCTGAGGGAGCGGTACTCCGGGCGGTCGGTGTAGCCGAACCTCTGCAGCGCTTCCCACAGGAGAGTGGGGAAGCCTGAAACGCCGATCTGGTAGCTGCGGGTCCACCCGTCGTCTAGCTGCTGGTCCTCCATCTGTTTCAACAAAAGTTGAAGATGGGTAAGTGCAAAGTAACAAAACAATTTGTAAAGTAAATACAGAACTGAGAGTAAATTTTTTTGTAATATAGTTTATATGTATAAAATATCACTCTCTCACAATCGTTTCCAGCCTAGGGTCCATCTTACGGTCAAGCATGGCTCTGATACCACTCTGTCGTACCCCATTTCTGGAGCACTAGTGCTTACCGTACCAGTCCCTGGATCAGACGCTGATACGAACACTTTTCACAGACTGATATCACAGAGTCATCACTTACATTAATATTACCGAGTCTCATACAAGCCTTCATACATAAAAGGTCTTACAACAACGGCCAAGGGCCACTTTATTACATCAAGTATCAAGTATGCGGGCTGCAACAGCAGAACCACTTAAACACTACTACAGCGGAAGTCGGAAACGGCACTAGCACAGGCATCTTGAGTGTAGACAGGACCCTACTCTTCATCACCGTCCTCCTGATACTCAGGTTCCTCATCTGAATGATTAAGACAAGGGTGAGTACATAGGGTACTCAGCAAGTCCTAACAGTGAGGGATTTAAGCATGCAAGGATAACATCAAGGATAGGCCAAGGGTTTAGTAACTGGGCGAAAGGCCAGTTTTATGCAGAGGTTGTTTGTAAAACAAAGCAGTTCGCAAACTACTAATCAATGTTATCATTGAGGATTAATGGGGTTATTTGGCCCTGGGGGAGACAGAGTCCATCCCGCCAGTTCCCACATTTTAATACTGGCAGGAAACCAGCACACGGTTCCACACCGGAGTATTCCAAAAACACACCAAGGAAGTTACTCACACCGTTATACTAATCATTGTGTGGCACAAGCTTTCGCGTTGTCCATTACCGTGGAACACGGCTATCATGATAGATTTGTAACTCTGCAGAGGTTGTACACAATTCCCCACAAGGCATGTCAGCCCTCCCCATCGTCATGGATCGGACAGACACACTAATGGTCCCGTACCTACTTGGTGTCACCGCGGCACCACCACGGAAATACTGCGACCAGGGGCTTCACAATATCATCATTATCATGTAGAAAGGCCTGAAGAATCACCATACGCAGGATCCCGACACCTGCCATGTCGAGTCTTCTCCTGGTTTCCGCCGCAACTCCTGCCCTCCAGGTGGGTACCGGGTGAACACTATAGTAGGGTGTGGTTCCAAACCTTTCCCATTCAAGGCATGTGGTTGTACGAAAGGTGCTAGGCAAGGCGGCACATGAACCGGTCCTTATACGACCGAAGCAAACATCTTCAATAGCTATCCTCAAAGGAGGAATCGCGTCCCAGAGATAGGCCTCCCCACTGAGGACTACCTCGCCTGCTCCCGCCAGAAGTACCCCACTATGGGTTACAATTATCACTAGTATAAAGTACCATCCCACATTTCATATTCACACACACGCACTCCACCAATACACACGCCAATTTTACACCAAAAGCATGTATAGCAAGATTAATTAAGTGCATATGTAACAAGTCCTAAGCAGCATGGCATATCAACATATCATTAAGGAATTAATGATAGTGAAAACTAGGGCTAACAAGGTAGTGGATAAACAATTAACAAGGCATGGCAATCATCAGCATAGGAGTATCTAGCATTTAAAGCACATTTAAATATCATGCACAGTTATTTCCAAAACAGGCTCTAAATAGGACTACTTGCAATCATAGGATCAATATGATCAATGGGGTTAGATCTTGCCTTCACCAAAGTCTTCTTCTTCTAAGTCCTCGTAATCCGGATCCTCCGCTCCTTCCTCGAAGTCTTGTTCCTCTATTGATTACAAACAGCGATCGAATTAATCTAACGATCAAACAATTAAGCTAGCAAGCAATTAAATCAACAAAGACCAAATAGAGACCAACAACAGGGGGTTCTGGTAGTATTGTACAGAGGATGATTTTAGATGAATTTTGGTGAAAGAATCACCAAAATCGGAGTTAAGATGAAAAAGATATCGATTTTACAAGTTTGCAACATAGAAAATAATTAGGATTAAGCTAAGTAATTAAGCATAGGCATAATCCTAATTATTATGGAATAAACAAGTGTTGCAAAATGATTAGGAAATAATCTAGTATTTTTAGGAATTTTTGGGAATTTTTCTGATAAAGGAAAGTGCTTGAAATACATTCCTGGGTACATTCTGCGTGTGGATCTAGCAATTTCCCAGAGACTGTGTGGCTGACAAGTGGGCCACTGGGGCCGGGGTCTCTGTACAGCACTGTGCTGTGGACTCGGTCCACGCGGGCTGTGGACCGGTCGTGCCCGTGAGGGCGGTCCACGGTGCACCGCACCCGTGGACGCGCGCTGACTGGGCGCTGACTGGGCGAGGTGACTGGGTCGTCGCGGGCCCGGGCGCTGACGCGGCACGCCACGTCGGACGATGACGCAGCGCGGCCGGGGTGCGTCGGAGCGGTGAGCGCGCGCGGCGGCGCCTCACCGGAAACTTCACCGGCGGCGGCTACAGGGCTCGGATGACGAAACGGTGAGCACCTACGGCTTCTACGCGCGGAGGCGGAGCGAGGGCTGCTTGGTGGTGACGTCGCGGGGCACCAGAGGGGCGGCGAGAGCTCGTCGGAGACGGCGGTGCGCGGCGGCGTGCAGGCGAAGCAGCGCGCGTGCGCGGAGTTGCGCGCGTTCGCGTGGCCGCAGGTGTGCGCGCGTGCGCGGGGAGGCTAGCGCGTTCCCCAGCTAGGCCGGGCGCGGCCGGACGGCGACCGGCGCTGGGATTGCGCGGCGGAGAGCGGCGGAGCTCGAGGTTAAACTCGAATCCGTGCGCGGGGAAGGAGGATAAGTGGCGCGGGAGAGAGAGGGGAGCGTGGGGAAGCTCACCGCGGGCTCGAAGAGGGCAGAGGAGGCCGGAGGCGTGACGTCGACGAGTACACGGTGGCCGGAACCCTAACCTCCGGTGCCCGCCATGCTCAGCAGCCTAGCTGCAAAAATGGTGAGGCCGCGGGGTTAGAGGGAGCAAGAGTGAGCAAGAGGAGCAGAGGAGGGGCAATGGAGGCCCACTGGTTGCTCGGTGATTGCACGTCGGAGCGGTCGCCGGAGTGGAGGCCGTAGGTGGGGAAAAGTGAAATTGACGGGCTCGGGTGGCGATGAAGCTGGTTTGAGCGCGGGAAGAGGAGGAGGGAACGTGCGCGGAGCTCCGCGGCTTTTATAGGCGGCTGAGGAGTGGCCGTTGGGCGCGGTCACGCGGTGGTCGCCGGTCCTCGGTCGTCGGCGCTTCAATGCGACGCGATGGCGCGCCAGAGGAAGGACGACGCCCACGCGGTGATGACGGGCGCTCAGGACGGCCACAGCGCGGCGGACAGGACCGGGCGAGAGCGAGGCTGAGCTAGGCTGACGCTGCGGCATGGCCGCTCGCCGATCTTGGCCGCTGGTCCGCGTGGGAGGAAATGGGCGCGCTGCCGCGGGGTTGGCGGATGCGACGGAGCGACGGGACGCGACGACGCCTCCGCGAGCGCGTGCACGTGCGGTCCTGCTGGAGGCAGCGCGGTCGACGCGACGGAGCGGGGCAGCCGGCATGGGCGCGCTGGCGCGGTGGCAGGAGGAGGGAGACGACACTGACAGGTGGGGCCCACCTGTCAGTGGCTCGGCGCGGTGAAGCGGGCTGGCGCGGCTGCTGGGCCGGCGGGAGGAGCTGGGCCGCTGGCGGGCGCGCGGGAAAAGGAGAGAAAGAGCGGGCCGGGGGGGGGGGGGAAAGAAAAGGGGCGGCCCAGGTGGAAAGAAATGGTTTGAATGTTTTTCAGAAATTTTCTAGGATTCAAATTTGAATGAAATTCAAATTTGAAAAAGGAGTAAAACCAAATGAACACATAAATAAAATCAGAAAATTCCAAATATGCAGATGGTGGTGTTTGATGCACATTCAAAATTCGAAATTTTGAATTTGGCTTGGAATTTACTTCTACTTTGATTGAATTTGTTCAAATTTGAAAAAGGTTCAAATTTTTAGTGGTTTTTCAACATGTGCAAAACATAGGGTGTTACAGAGCAGCTGATGATGGGCCGCCATGGGCCGCCCTATACCGCGGCTAAAAATAGCGCGCGGTGTGTATAGACGCTCCCTACAACACTTACCATCCGCTTGTCTTCGATCCCTTGACCCGACCCGGTTCGCTAAATGAAACGGCGACCTTCCCTGTCGTGAAACGAAATAGCGAGCACCACGCCCGGTGTCCCGGCGTCCCTCGGCGCGGCCGGCAACGGCCGGAAACGGCGTCCGCGCGCACCGTAGCGAGAGCGTTAAGACCGCGCGCGCCTGAGGGAAGCCGGTCACTCGGGTGAGAGAGCGGTCGCCCCGCCGAGGACAGAGCTTGTCAGTGTCGACATGCATCGTCCGGCAGCCGGCGCTCCCGAATGACGATAAACTTGCGTCCTTGCGTGCGCACTGGCGTCCTTGTGCCGAAACGTGCGGGATTAGAGGCCTCGGTCCTCCATCGCTTCGTCGCTGGCATCGACGTGCCTGAAGCGGCTGTTCGCTGCGCCGCGCCACGTAGCGCTCCCGGCCGATGGTGAGAACCTCGAAACCAACCGCGCCGCGTAGGCGCATCCACTCCACGGATCTTACTCCTGTCGTCAAAGACAATGGTTTTGAATTTCATGAGATTCTAATGCCCGTTATCTGGAAGTCTGAAAGCCAACACAAAAAAGCCACACTGATCGAACAACTGCGGTCGCCGTCGAGCTCCGCTGCATGCTGCTGGCGCCGTGCTCGTTTGCTCCACCAGAACAAGGGACAAATATATCTGGGTCGCACGTGTCAGATCAAACGACACTTCCAGCTGCTGGTTGTCATCTTCCGGATCTGCCATGAGCTCACGGACCTCCATGCAGCGGTCATGCCTGCACTGCAACACGTCTACGTCGATATCATCCGGCGGCTCGTCGCCATAAGGAGGTCCCGGGCCGTGATGTCCGGCGTCGTCGCCACCGTGCAGCAACGCATCTGTCTAACATCATATCCACATGCATAATTAAGCTCGGCGGTCAAGGCATCCTCGTCCACCTGCAGTTATACGGATCGCAGCACACAAGTCAACGCACGACCGTGACTGGTTTGCACGTTAATTCCAAGCGCTGAGGTAGCGATCAAACGCAACACTGCGGACTAGCTCGTAGAAGTCCACGGTGTCTCAGCAGCGGTCGCTCGATCGAGGAGCCTCCCTGAGACGGCGTTCTTGCGCGCGCGCACGACGCAGACCCGGACGTCGCCGTCCGCCTGCCGCGCGCGGCTCCCACTCCCAGCATGCATGCATGCTCTCAAGGCTAACGGTATATGCAGGCACTTTTCAGGGGAGTTTATTGGCTGCGGTACTGGACGCTGCTGCAGCCTGAGGAGTTCCGTGACCACGTTCGTGGGGTGAGCGCAGCATTGGAGGTCGCTGCATTGGAGCTTTATGCCTCTCACGGGTGAAGATTTAATAATAGACTCGGTGCTCCATAGTTTAATTTGCTTTTTTTAAGCTTTTCTTGTCAATCTGGAGATTGACACCATTTTGTAATAATTTATCAAAAACGAAGCAAATGCTGGGCTGCGTGCTGTGCAGAGGCCGGGAACTTTTGAACAGTTTCCATTATCTAAAAAAAATGCTCTCAAGGCTAACGCCGCCCCTGCGTTCGATTGCGTTGATGGCCTCGTACCCTGACGCTTCACATGCATGCATGCTGCAGCGTGCGTCACACATCTTATTGACGTGCAGCCGCAGTTGGACCAGTGTGGCGGAGGAGCCATGCATGGACACACAAAACGAACGGAGCAGTTTCTCAGCAGATCGTCGGCGACGTCGTGCCGGGCGCGGCTGGTCTTCTGCATGTAAGGTGCGCTTGGTAAAGGCCTGACCCTGAACCTTTCGTTTATATTACTATATTCTCCTTGTGGTTGATGAAAAGGCACAAGCAAGGAAATATTGCTTGGTAAAGTCCCAAATATATTTCCAAGCCTGGACGGGTCTTGCTTTGTTTTTCGCTTGTTTTGGGCGCCACAGCAGCGTATGTTCGCATAGCATGCAAGAAAGAAAAAGACCATCTACTGTTGTTGCCTTATCTCTGAATCTAATTTAGGATTGCGGGTTTAATAAATGGAAAGTGATCAAGGCCGCCGCTGATTGCACGTCATTGCAAACTCCCTTTCATCCAGTATATCTCGGTGTCGATCTGTTCTCTAGGTCGTACCCTGCCTCATATTCTCAAATCTCTATATATACCAAACAGATACGAGTCCTTTCTTGCTTTACGAACCAGACGTTTTTTTGATACATCTCAGTCCAACATGAAGGTCAGCTGCGGCATGGCTTATGCCGCGGCCTTATTCTTGTTCGTCTTGCTCTCGTTGGCGTCATCAGGGCACGGTATGCTACTCTTAATTTGTCGTGATGTATATGATATATATGCGTATTACGTGCGTTGATGAACACTACAAACCATTGATGCAGGTCGTCCTAATTTGCTAGGGGCCGAAACTTCAAGCAAGATCAACATAAGCAGCAACGCTACCGCTATGGCCTCCGCAGCATTAGACGATAGAAAACTCAACTTGATATTCTGTAAGAAAACGAAGTGCGGCAAGTTTCCCTGGGTGGATTGCTATTGCTGCATAAACCAAATGCCGAAAGAAGTCTGCTCCTACACGTTGGATGAGTGTAGGAGTAGTTGTCCCGTTTGCAATCCTCACTGCCCTCCCTAGACGTCATTCAGTTGGGCATGGTGATCAATCGTTGTGTACAACAATGAGCTAGCTCATAGAAGTTAGGTTGTGTGATCAGAAAATCATCAATTTTGATCGTAATAATGTGCTCATGTTCATGCTCTGTTGCTGGTTTCCTACTTTCATCGTTCAGTGCGATTGTTCAGGTGCATGTGCCCTTTACTTTTATTATGGCTTGGTCACCTCGAAATCTTTGGTGAATTAAATCTGAGCCATTGAGATTTTTCTCTACTATATACTATCTAAAAAGGCTAAAAGAGTTCGTCAAATTTAGTTTTCGGTCTGCCCCGTTCCTCTGTCGATCACTCGTGCGTAACGAGTTTGTAACCATGCAATCCGCGTGAACACCGATCGTGGACTTCTGTTAACACTCGTGCACAGGGTAGGAGTTCACCACAAGAGGAGAGTTGTGTACCGGCACTGCGTACGCGGCAAAGGAAATCCTTTTTTTGGCGAAGTGCGGCAACGGAAATCCAACGGCCGTTGTTGTCATTTACATATTCTGGTTTGGTGTATCAGTGCTTGCATCTTCAACAAAACCTAAGCGGTGATAAAAATTCGATCTTGCTAGCACAACCATGTAAGAAGCCAGATACCAAAGGGAAGGTGAAGAACAAGGTTTGGGTTGCAGAGGTACAAAACTTGTTTGAGTTCTTCGCTGCTGCCCCAGAGCTGCTTCTTTTTTTTCTTTTTTTTTTTTTTCTTTTTTTTTTTTTGAGATCATGCCCCAGAGCTGCTGCTCGCCATGGACTAGCAACTAGCAAGAGTCAATCTCCGCCTCCGGAGTGCTTTGGGCTGGCAGCCCAAGATACAATCTTCGTCTCTCAGTTCCGCGCATGCTGGGCTTAATGGGCAGCTGACAGACGTGGTCGAACTGGGCTTCAATTGGGCTGGCAGCCCAAAATTCAAAATGGTTCAGCCGTTATGTGCAGGCTGGATGCACGCGAACTCACATCCACCTCCTCAAACACGCCACCCGCGCTTACAAATGATACACGAACGAGACGCGACACGACCGTGGTCAAATCCAGGTTGAAGAAGCGGATCATGTTCCTCTCGAAACCCTGGCTCGCGCGGTGCCGCCATCGCTGACACAGCACGCTAAAGCGCCGTAGCTCGTGTAGCCGGGGCGCGCGGCCGGGATGGGGCCTCCTCGGCGCCGTCGTCCTGCCAAAGCCGGGCGTGAGTGCACATGCAGTTCCAGGAGGAGTCAAGTGCGCATGGACCCCAAGCGGGCGGCGCGCGGACGTCGACCATTGCACCCATTTGCCATTCTCGGTAGAACATTTCAAAAGGTTGCACCAGCCTTCGCGAGCTGTGCTCTTTCATCATTGCATGCACGTTCGCTCTTTGGGAATATATCAAACAGACACAGGGAATATGTCATCTTCGTAAGCACTCTGCTCTCTCTCCCAAAATAAAAGATTGAACACATCTACTACGCTTGAAGCCGAAATAAGTATGTTTTCGTCATAATAATAAAAAAAAAACTCCGTGAGCTGCGGGTACGTGCACATCCCCGGCGCCGAGAACGGCACGCACGCGGCTGCGGCAGTGCGTGCACGGCGATTGCACCGTGCGTGTGGACGCCTCCGCGAGCTAGCTGTGGGCGCATTGGGAGATGGAAGGGTGGTGGTAGAGCGGACTTGTTATCGTTGATGTCATTTGTCATTTCATTTATGGCTCTCTTTTTCTCCCTCTGTTTGCATCCGTGTGGTGGGAGTAGTGCCAGAGTGCTGATGATGCGAACCCGAAATGGAAATAAAGGTTGATGAATTCAATTGTCCTTGTACACTTTAGCTGATGGGATCGTGCACTACAGACGCTTGCACCGGTGAGAGGAGCCAGCTGCTCCTTCTGGCTTGTATCATCAACAGTAAGCTAGGTGGGCCGATCGAGTGCAGAACGTGGTGCATGCGTCGCTGTTGTAGCCTTGTTGGTCGATCGAGTCTAGTTTATGTTCAGTCAAGCCAAGCAGTAGGAGGAGTTGTGGGGATAGGGTAGTTGGTGCCCGTGGCGAGCTCGCTAATTGATGTATGCGCGAGTGAGCTTGTGGCCTTGTGTTCACGTGATTGCGCTCCTTGGTTAGTATTTGCAACGACACAACCCGAGTTTCTCATCATACTATATATGACGATTTAATTAGCGCCATATATCACCACAAGAGCGTCAACTTTGTAAGTGCTGCGTACTAGTAGAAACGATATATATCTCTTCCTTGCCAGGACAATGCATGCATGGGTCGGCGAACTTTTGGCACGTTGCATTTCCACCGGGGTCAATGTGCGTCGTTCCTGAGGCGTCATTCGCGACAGGGGCGGAGGCAGCATGGTGCACCCGTGGGCACATGCACATCTAATTTTTGTTGCAAAAAAAAAATCGATTTTCAATAAGCATCATATATATGTATTTTAGTAATTGGACTAAAATAATCAAAACAGGCTGAACTATGCTCTCAATTTTGTGGAGAGCACAGTTGTGCAGAGCACACCCAATAGAAGATGCCCATCCAGTTCGAACTGTGCTCTACTCATTTGTGGAAGATGCATGCTCTGCATAACCGTGCTCTCAATTTTCAGCTCTCTTACAAATTCAGCTACATAAGTACAAGAACTTCTCTGGTGACTACTCTGAGATAGTTACGTGATGTGTGTGTGATGGAGATTTAGCCAAAAATGGATGCTGAAGCAGTTCTTGAGCGGTGAAGCGCCTAGAAGGACTTTTGTCTAGACAAGGTGATATAAAATCTTGGAAAACAGGGCAAGATGTTGAAGGAGGTCGCGCAAGGGTGGAGCTAGCATACCGCATAGGTGTGCATATGCACACCCAATAATTTTTACAAAAAAATAATTATTTTTTAAAGAAAAATGATAGTTGTTCTGCCTTTTCATTAAAGGATGAGCAAATCCGGAATACAATTTTTTTTTTTAAAAAAGGCAGCTTGTGCTGCTTACTAGACATAAAGTTTGAATGAGAGCAGCTTGACTGAGTTTGATATACTATGGTGCTAGTCCTATATTGTGATTGTTTTCATCGACTTTTTCTAACCCCATATGCAGCAGTGTTGTCCTTGTCGCCAATTTGTATTGATCTATCTTTTCTTTAATTGATTTGGTCTCAAATCATCCAAATATCACATAATTAATTTGTATTTAGTCCTTATTTTCTGAACTTTTATTGTGTTTACCTAATTGTTAAGTTGCTTTGAATGGTGGAACAAAAAAAGACTTTAAAAGAGCTAGATAGTGGTGTTTCATGAGAAAGGAAAAATAAAGTTGTGAGAATACAAATGTAGTTTTGTGACGAGGATAAAGCAATGTCGCGTTGAGGAGGGAGAGGGGGGGGGGGGGGGCATTTGCCCATATGAACTCATTATCATAGTTCTGTCACTGGTTCCTTTGCACACTTAATTGGTTCCTTTGCACACTTAATTTAAAAATTTTGCCTCCGCCAATGATTCGCGACAGCTTCTCTCTCTCTCGGGATCTCACCCAGCTAGCTCCACACGCACTGTTGCACGCGCCACATAGTTCAACCGCCCTTTGCCTTGTGCGGACCAGCCTGTTCGTTTCAACACTGTAGCAGCTGCAGAAACACTGTAGCTGATGCAGAAGAAATAACTGCGAACACTGTAGCTGCTGCAAAGCAGCGAGACGAACACGCTGGACGTGCCTTAGCCATATCAACACGCTCGGCATGCCCAATGAGTGCGAACTTTAAAAGAGTTAATTGCCGGTTGCTTTAAAAGAGCCATAACTTTATTTTGCCTTGTGTTTAGCTAATTGTTCAGTTGCTTTGAATGGTGGAACAAAAAAAAAGAATTTAAAAGAGCTAGATAGTGGTGTTTGGCAAAATAAAGTTATGAGAATACAAGTATGTAGCTCTGTGACAAACTAAGAGAGCTTTGTCGGGTTGAAAGGGGGGGGGGGGTGTAATACCCTACTTTTCAGAGCCAAAAGAAAAAGGAAAAGAAGAAAAGCAAATAAATAGATAAAGATCAAAAAGGGATAAAAATCACTCCAAATTTGAACCTTTTCTAAACTCTTACCTTCCATGATTTTTCCAAAATAAAAATTTCACTAAATAATTGAACCTAGTTTGAATTTGGAAATTTTTGGAAAATAAAATATGTGCTCAAGTGCTTGTGTTCATTTAAATGTTCAATAAAATTTGAACTTTTCGAATTTACAACAAATTAAATAAATTTTTTCTAGTTTGAGTTAAGGCACATTCGATTTTCAAAAGTTTGAATTCTAAAACCTGCACAATCTTCACCATATGCATATTCGTGTTTTATTGGATTTGTTTTGAGTGTTTGATCAACCTTTGCTTTTGTTTGAATTTGAAATCTCTTCAAATTCAAATCCTAGAAAAAGTTAAACCATTTCCTATTCTAACTTCTCCCCGGGCCAAATTCCTCCTTTCCTCTCATCCGGCCCAGCCCGCGCCCCCTTTCCCTCTTCCTTTCGCGACAGCCTGCCACGGCCCACTTCGGCCCATCTCCTCCCGGCCCAACCCGCCTCCTCCCTCTCGCTGACACGCGGGACCCGGCTGTCAGCCGTCTTCTTCCCCGCGTGGCGTCACCCGCGCGAAGTCCGGCGAGGCCCCTACCGCCAAGCCTGGGCCCCGGCGCCGACCCGCCTCCGCCGCTCCCGCCGCCCTGCCGGTTCCGTGGCCGCTACTCCATCCTCCTCCATAAAACAGAACCGCGCCCCTCCTCTCTCCATTTCTCTCTCCCTCCCTCTCTCTCTCCGGCGCGACCTAGGGCTCCGGCGACCACGCCCGCCACCTCCGGCTAGCCCCTCTCCCTCCTCCCTCTTCTCTGAGCTGCGCAGACCCGCACCCGACCTCGCCTCGCCTCTCGCGCTTGACATCGAACCCCGAGGGACGAGATCGACGACGAGCTTCCTCGCCGCCATCTCCTTCCTCGGTTCCGGCCGCTTCCCGGCCCCTCTGATCCATCCAAGCGCATGGTGAGCATCACTCGGAGCTTCTCTCTCTCCTCGACCCCCTTTTCTCTCTCCCTCTTCGCTCGCGTGACCTCTGCGTCAAGGTCGCCCATGGCCGCCGCCGTCCCCATCATTGCCGGCCACCTTTCCGTGCGCGCCCGGCTGCGCCATGGCGCGCAACACGTTCACCGCGCGCCCCTATCTCTCCTCCCCTACTCACTCCCCTCTCCAACCGCGCGCGCGCGAGATCCCCATGCGCGCCACCGTCACGGCCATCTCCGGCGACCCCTCGCCTCCCCTCCGATAAGCCTCGTCGTCTACGCGCTCCACCCACAGCTCCGCCTCCCTCTGCTGAGCCCCGACAACCGCTTCTCGTCGCATTCCGGCCACCCCTCGCGTCGCCGGCGAGCGCCGCCGCGCCTTTCTTCCCCCTTCCGGCCACCGCACGTCACTAGGCTGCCCTGGGCCATCCACTCGCGATCCAACGGTCCAGAAGGCCTCAGCCCACGGTGCACCATGGCTCCGAATCGTGGACCTGGTCCACGAGCCCATGGACCCGGTGCACACCTTTTCCAATTGAAAAATAATTCTCAGAAATCCAGAAAATCCCCGGGCCCTGTACATTTTACAGATAAGCCCCTGACCTTTTAGATAATCATGTTTAAGCCCTACATTTTTACAGAAAAGTACCTAAACTTTTCTGTAATTATGTTTTAACCCCTGACTTTTTACACCCAGACCCCCCTAAACTTTTCCGTAATTACAAATAAGTCCCTAGACTTATTCTGTAATTACACTTAAGCCCTCAAAAACCCTTTTTATAATTACAAATCAGCCCTCTTATCTTCAAACGTCCATATCTTCTTAATCCGAACTCCGTTTTGGGTGATTCTTTCGCCCACGGGTTCGTGGGATCGCGAAGTACCTCATGGTACTGTCCGTGGAGCCCCACACTAGGTTTAGAAATCTTTACCTCCTAAAATCTCCCCCACTCCTTGTATCTTTTTGGCAAAGCATGCGATATTTATCTCGCAAGTCCCAAGCAATTGTTCACCTAAACCTAATCAGCCTTACCGTATCTTTTTGCATAATATCCTCCCTGTCGTATCACGTCTCTCACTTCATCGCGACATGACCTATTCATTCTTTTGCTCGCTAGCATTAAACCTAGCGATCATTCGTACCATTCCATTTCCAACCTAGTACCCTCGCCCGACTCCTTCTGATCCTTTGTCCTGCTCTTATAATTGATCTTTTATTGGATCTTACTGGAGTTATCTGGTATTTTAATTGCCAGTTGCCTTTAATTGAATTTGGCATTTTATTTGCAGTCATGCATTCATATCACGCATAATCACGTACACACGCTGCATATACCATCGCCTGCATTCATGCATGATTCTTTTAAATGAAATAATATAGAAGCTTGCATATTAGATATGCACGCAATCACCATCAATGAAGCGCATGCATCTCCGCATCTTCATCCTATGGTGATCGACCCACGAAGATCATATGCATAACCACACGCCCATGTTCATATATTAGAGGAAATAGATAACTAATAACTTGTCTAGGTGAATATGGCCCTTACAAGGCCAGGTGTATCACCTATGACACATAGCATACCCTGCATTAAATATGCTGCATCATACATAAATCATGCCTCTCCTTCTTCATCGAGTTTCTTTAGATCTTATTTGGCTTTTCTTGGTTCTTTATTTCTTTTGTTCTTTTATTTCTTTTGCGGTAGTTTATACGTACTGTTTTATGCGCTAGTTTACGCGAGAGTCGAGGAAGAGCCGAAAGAATTCGAAGAGCTGCTGAGGACTTGAAGCGCAAAGACCAACCCAGAGATACAAGCTCCAAGTACGAAGAGCAACTCAGAGAATCAAGCCTCGAGTCAGAGTTTAAAGATTAGGAAAGCGATTTGCAGGCAAGCCCTAACTCCCATTGATCATGTTGATCCTATGTTTGCAAACAATCCCACATAGAGCTTGAGTTCAAATAAAACATGCATGGTATTTAAAGATGATTTAAATGCTTAGAATGACCTAAGTACTTGTTGATTGCCATTCCTTGATGTTGCTTATCCTAAATCCCTTGATAAACCTAGGAATCCACCATCATTAATCTTTAATGATGAGATGGATCAATATGCCGCTTAGGATTCATTCACCGTGTACTTAATAACTTGACACACATGCTTTTGTGAAAATGTGTGCGTGATTGGTGTTGTGTGCGTAAAGTGAAAATGGGTGGGAGTAGTAAGTGCAACCCATAGTGGGGGTATGTTTTAGACGGGTGCAAGCGAGGTAGTCCTCAGTGGGGAGGCTATCTCTGGGACGCTACTCCTCGCAGGAGGGTAGCTATTGAAGATGCTTGCATCGGTCGTATAAGGACCGGTTCTTGTGCCGCCTGGCCTAGCAGCAGTGCAACCACGAGGCCCTATTATGGGTAGGGTTTGGAACCACACCCTACCAGTGATCGCCCGGTACCACCAGGAGGCAGGGAGTTGCAACCGGAAGCCAGGAGAGGATCTTGACGAGGTTGGCGTCGGGTCTGGCAAGTGAAAGTTGATGGCCATGATATTTATATTGATGTGAAGCCCCTGGTCGCTGATTTTCCGGGGTGGTACCGAGGTGACACTGGGCAGGTACGGGACCATTAGTATCCAGTTTCCGAACCAGTGCACTGGGGAGGACTGGGTACCCTTGTGGGGAAAGTGTACAACCTCTGCAGAGTGTAAGAATCTATCCGGATAGCCGTGTTCCACGGTATTGGACAGTGCGAAAGCCATGGCCACACTTGATTAGACTCTTGGCGTGAGTACTCCTTGGCGTGTTGTCGGAATACACCGGTTTGGAGCCGTGCGCTGGTTTCCGGCCAGCATAAAATTTGGGAACTGGCGGGAATGGACGCATCTCCCCCAGGGCCAAACAACCCCACTATACTTAATCAACAATACCTGACTTAGTTTGCGAACTGGTTTTGTTTCCAAAACCAACCCTTGCATAAAATTGGCTTTCCGCCGATACATTGAACCATCAGCCTCATCCTTGTTTACACCCCTGCATGTATTTACCCTTTGTGTTAGGGTTTGCTGAGTACATTATGTACTCACGGTTTGCTCTTAACGTTTTTAGTGAGAGAAGCTTTCGTAAGAGACGACGGCGATTGGTTTTCGTTCTCCACTCAAGTCTGCCTGTAGGCTTGGGCCGTGTTTCCGCTGATTGTCTGCATCACCATTAGTCGGTCGGACGGACTTGGATAGTTCTGTATCCTTGTCGAACCGCCATTAAAGGTGATATCTCAGGTATTCTAATATTTACCTATACAAAGTATGCTTTCGATTACCATGTCTGTGTTCTTGTGCGTATCAGCTACTGATCCAGGGACTGATACATGATGCACAACATGCTCCAGAATTTGGGGTATGACAGAGTGGTATCAGAGCAATACTTGACTGTAGGACGAAAACCTAGGATTAAACGCGCTCGAAAAAGACTATTTTCAAAACTATTTGCAAAATATTCCATATTACTTTCCCCTTTCTGTTTAAAAACCCCTCTGCTCCTTTCAACGTCAAGAGAAAAGAAGCCTCAACCAGAAGTACCTGCGTGCAGAAGTCCCCAGCTCAATGGGCGACCACGACTACGTGACCGTAGAAGTGGATGGCGTGTCGTGCCAGGTGTACCGCGCACCCGACATGGTTCCTGAACCAACAGGCAAGGCCAGAACTGCTAAGAAGATCAAGACCCAGGAGACATGCTACAATTGTCATGAACCCGGACACCAGTTTTTCGACTGCCCCTCGTATGGATTAAGCAAAGATGAAGAAGATTCAATTGACATGGAAAGAGACCTGCATTCACTCTCAGAGCCCCCTGGAGATACCCGCTCATCAGTGCTGGAGCGTGAAAGACAAAAGTATGGAGAAATAGGGATAACACGCACCTGTCGCTGGCACCCATCCTCAGAGATATATGTGAAAGGTTGAGCAGCTTGGAGGAGTTGATAAAGAGTCTTGGTGAAAGAGTCATCCACCCCACACAAGACGAGCAGCCCCAAAACCCCGACCAGAGCTGTAAACGAAAAAGAAAGAAGAACAAGCGAGCATCCGATCGAGTCGCATGCAAGAAGAACAAGAAGCACCGAAAGTGTTACAAGTGTCGAGAGCGTGGGCACCTCGCAATGGATTGCGCTGAAGCCTGTGAACAAGAATTGCAAGGTAGCCAGGCACCACCAACAGGCAGTCCTGTTATGTGTGCCAGAATCTCATAAATAGGTTCCTCATGATGGGTGAATAAGAGTTTAGCTCATCAGCTGCAAGGATGTTATCCTCATATAGGAGCTGTAGTAGCCATGCAAAATAATGGCTGTACCCGTAAGGCTCCTTGAGGACTGACAAATGAGATGGACTAGAACTGTAAAATGTTCTATAAGTAATAAAAGAGTACCAGTGAAGTTCTCACGTAAATGTGGATTTAAGTCACAGTCCGTGCTCGAGAAAGGTTGAGTTGGAAAGCGAAAGCTCAACAAACCCAATAATCAAGCAACATATACCCAAATAATGTCAAGACCTCCACGCAATGTAGTCTTTTGCCACAGAAATGTGGACGACAGATTTCCTTTTAACCGACCAAGTCATGTGACCCCCCCTCAATTCTTTTTGGTCAAGGACTATTGGTCGAGTTCGGATGCCAGCAGAAGAAATCGATAGTCTACCTATCCATAAGCCTTAAGCCTCGATCTTAGCACGCTAACGTCATAAAACCACAACAAATAAATCGCGTTGCTTGAGTGATTCGATGGTTTCCGTTGTTCTTGTTCGGAGTTTCCATGTTTGAGTACTCCCAAATAAAAACCAAACATAAACAACAAGAATCAAAAGATAAGAGCAACTTAATGTCAAATCGTTCCCCAACCTATACCTAAACCCTGCCAAGGCAAAGCATCACATCAAGAAAGTGTCAGCTCAGAGTCAAGCTAATCAGAAGTTTAAACCAACCACAGCAAAGGTTACAAGTCAGTGGGAAAGTTTACATGAGGCAGTACCAAAGATGTCAGTCGCCCGTCAAACGACACAAGAAAGCTTGACCAAGGAAGTGAAGCAATTGACAGTTGAAACGATGATGAAGAAATCTCAGCCGACACCACCATTGATCCAACTCGAAACTCAATGGTCCCACACCAACCAAGCAGCAAGAGCTAGCAGCCCATAACCATGGAACCTCCACAGTGAGGGAACCCTGTCACGGACAAAGCTCACATCTCTTGTCCATGACAGCGCTGACAAAGATCCGTTGGACATTAATGGATACCTCGGAAATGACCCCAAGCGAGACTCGAGAAAGATCACTGATAGCTTGGATAAAAGTGGAACATGATCCAAGAGAATCAAAAGTTGCCCATATGGCAAGCAACATAGGAGCCAGACCCCTGGAAAGAGTACTAGTAATACACAAGTACTCGGAAGTCTTCCCAATAAATCACCAGTAAGCTACTTGACGAAGACCAAAGAGTTCCTCAACAGGCTAATTCCAGAACAAGTTCTCAATGGACAAAAGCCAGTATCAGAGTAGCACAGCGGAAGCATAGTAGGCCCATAACCCACAACCCAGGATCAATGACTGGTACGGTCAGTTAAAGGAAATTCAAGTCGGTCCCCAAGACTGACTTAAGAATCCAAACATCACAAACAGAAGGTCTGAAAATGAGACGCATCCATGACAGTCTTCTATCACTCAGTGAGGACCTCAGTTAATATATATATGATATTAGAAGTGAAATACCATAAACCTGCAGTGTCAGATGTTGGCAGAACCAAACAGAATGAGAGCAACAACCTCAAGGACAGTATTGCATCCTCTTCAGGATTTTTATGCGTATGCCCATGATGATCATACAGGCAGAATCAATCCTCTCATCTGCTCTCCTTTTGCGGCAGACTTCGAGAGTGATTGCATTCATACCTATTATCCACAGACCGTCGCTGCAAAAGCTGAAGCATTGGAGCCTCTTAGCGTGAGAAATCAACTAACTAGTTCCCCTAGTGGAAAGGTGAACCTAGAGCTAGATAACGGCAGTTTGCTAGCTCTGAAGCATATGTCTTTCAGAACCATGTTAAGGGAAGAGTCTGCTAACCAGCTGGCAATGTTTGTGCCATGTTCCCTTCCATACCCTGCTGTAGTCAAGCCAATGCCCTCTTGGACAATTTCTCAAATAGTCCAAGGTGCATTACCAGCTAATTTAACCTGTCAAGAGAACAAACATCTGGTTAGGGACAGTGCTGTTCTAAAGCTGAATCTTGACAGAGAGTCTGCTCCAGACTCATTCTCGAATCTGGTATCCTGTAAGACGGGATGTCAGGACTATGATCCCACCATGATAAACAGAGAAAGTGTCAGCACACCGGACCAGAAACAGTGGTTCAGATCACATGAGAGACTTGTGAAGACAGTCAACATGTTGCACCCTGCATGGATCAGAGTACTCAGAATCATCAACCCTTCACAGGAAAGGTTGAGAAGCCAGCTAACAACCTCACCTCGAGCAGTGCTTAGAGATGACCAGAACGCAAGGCAACCACGCAGTATCAACCAGAGAACCCCAAGTGAAAATCCTTAAGTGGGGTAGGATTTTCAGTCAGCGAGCCCTAAAAATAATAATAATAAAACAACCCTGAAATCGAAACCTTAAGCTGCCTCCACGTGATGAAGCAACCAGCGTGGGAGATCCATAGAAGCAAGAAGCTCTGTCTGTCCGCAAGCTTCGCGTTCTCTTGCAATGAAGAGAATCCTCGCGACGTTAAGAAGCCTCCAACAAAGTTTTGGATGTTACAAACGTCAAGCACGAAGACCCGAGAGAAGTACTGCTCCATCCAGAAGATCTTTCAAATCTCGAGGACGAGATTTCTTTTAGGTGGGGTAGATCTGTAATACCCTACTTTTCAGAGCCAAAAGAAAAAGGAAAAGAAGAAAAGCAAATAAATAGATAAAGATCAAAAAGGGATAAAAATCACTCCAAATTTGAACCTTTTCTAAACTCTTACCTTCCATGATTTTTCCAAAATAAAAATTTCACTAAATAATTGAACCTAGTTTGAATTTGGAAATTTTTGGAAAATAAAATATGTGCTCAAGTGCTTGTGTTCATTTAAATGTTCAATAAAATTTGAACTTTTCGAATTTACAACAAATTAAATAAATTTTTTCTAGTTTGAGTTAAGGCACATTCGATTTTCAAAAGTTTGAATTCTAAAACCTGCACAATCTTCACCATATGCATATTCGTGTTTTATTGGATTTGTTTTGAGTGTTTGATCAACCTTTGCTTTTGTTTGAATTTGAAATCTCTTCAAATTCAAATCCTAGAAAAAGTTAAACCATTTCCTATTCTAACTTCTCCCCGGGCCAAATTCCTCCTTTCCTCTCATCCGGCCCAGCCCGCGCCCCCTTTCCCTCTTCCTTTCGCGACAGCCTGCCACGGCCCACTTCGGCCCATCTCCTCCCGGCCCAACCCGCCTCCTCCCTCTCGCTGACACGCGGGACCCGGCTGTCAGCCGTCTTCTTCCCCGCGTGGCGTCACCCGCGCGAAGTCCGGCGAGGCCCCTACCGCCGCGCCCGGGCCCCGGCGCCGACCCGCCTCCGCCGCTCCCGCCGCCCTGCCGGTTCCGTGGCCGCTACTCCATCCTCCTCCATAAAACAGAACCGCGCCCCTCCTCTCTCCATTTCTCTCTCCCTCCCTCTCTCTCTCCGGCGCGACCTAGGGCTCCGGCGACCACGCCCGCCACCTCCGGCTAGCCCCTCTCCCTCCTCCCTCTTCTCTGAGCTGCGCAGACCCGCACCCGACCTCGCCTCGCCTCTCGCGCTTGACATCGAACCCCGAGGGACGAGATCGACGACGAGCTTCCTCGCCGCCATCTCCTTCCTCGGTTCCGGCCGCTTCCCGGCCCCTCTGATCCATCCAAGCGCATGGTGAGCATCACTCGGAGCTTCTCTCTCTCCTCGACCCCCTTTTCTCTCTCCCTCTTCGCTCGCGTGACCTCTGCGTCGAGGTCGCCCATGGCCGCCGCCGTCCCCATCATTGCCGGCCACCTTTCCGTGCGCGCCCGGCTGCGCCATGGCGCGCAACACGTTCACCGCGCGCCCCTATCTCTCCTCCCCTACTCACTCCCCTCTCCAACCGCGCGCGCGCGAGATCCCCATGCGCGCCACCGTCACGGCCATCTCCGGCGACCCCTCGCCTCCCCTCCGATAAGCCTCGTCGTCTACGCGCTCCACGCACAGCTCCGCCTCCCTCTGCTGAGCCCCGACAACCGCTTCTCGTCGCATTCCGGCCACCCCTCGCGTCGCCGGCGAGCACGCCGGCGAGCGCCGCCGCGCCTTTCTTCCCCCTTCCGGCCACCGCACGTCACTAGGCTGCCCTGGGCCATCCACTCGCGATCCAACGGTCCAGAAGGCCTCAGCCCACGGTGCACCATGGCTCCGAATCGTGGACCTGGTCCACGAGCCCATGGACCCGGTGCACACCTTTTCCAATTGAAAAGTAATTCTCAGAAATCCAGAAAATCCCCGGGCCCTGTACATTTTACAGATAAGCCCCTGACCTTTTAGATAATCATGTTTAAGCCCTACATTTTTACAGAAAAGTACCTAAACTTTTCTGTAATTATGTTTTAACCCCTGACTTTTTACACCCAGACCCCCCTAAACTTTTCCGTAATTACAAATAAGTCCCTAGACTTATTCTGTAATTACACTTAAGCCCTCAAAAACCCTTTTTATAATTACAAATCAGCCCTCTTATCTTCAAACGTCCATATCTTCTTAATCCGAACTCCGTTTTGGGTGATTCTTTCGCCCACGGGTTCGTGGGATCGCGAAGTACCTCATGGTACTGTCCGTGGAGCCCCACACTAGGTTTAGAAATCTTTACCTCCTAAAATCTCCCCCACTCCTTGTATCTTTTCGGCAAAGCATGCGATATTTATCTCGCAAGTCCCAAGCAATTGTTCACCTAAACCTAATCAGCCTTACCGTATCTTTTTGCATAATATCCTCCCTGTCGTATCACGTCTCTCACTTCATCGCGACATGACCTATTCATTCTTTTGCTCGCTAGCATTAAACCTAGCGATCATTCGTACCATTCCATTTCCAACCTAGTACCCTCGCCCGACTCCTTCTGATCCTTTGTCCTGCTCTTATAATTGATCTTTTATTGGATCTTACTGGAGTTATCTGGTATTTTAATTGCCAGTTGCCTTTAATTGAATTTGGCATTTTATTTGCAGTCATGCATTCATATCACGCATAATCACGTACACACGCTGCATATACCATCGCCTGCATTCATGCATGATTCTTTTAAATGAAATAATATAGAAGCTTGCATATTAGATATGCACGCAATCACCATCAATGAAGCGCATGCATCTCCGCATCTTCATCCTATGGTGATCGACCCACGAAGATCATATGCATAACCACACGCCCATGTTCATATATTAGAGGAAATAGATAACTAATAACTTGTCTAGGTGAATATGGCCCTTACAAGGCCAGGTGTATCACCTATGACACATAGCATACCCTGCATTAAATATGCTGCATCATACATAAATCATGCCTCTCCTTCTTCATCGAGTTTCTTTAGATCTTATTTGGCTTTTCTTGGTTCTTTATTTCTTTTGTTCTTTTATTTCTTTTGCGGTAGTTTATACGTACTGTTTTATGCGCTAGTTTACGCGAGAGTCGAGGAAGAGCCGAAAGAATTCGAAGAGCTGCTGAGGACTTGAAGCGCGAAGACCAACCCAGAGATACAAGCTCCAAGTACGAAGAGCAACTCAGAGAATCAAGCCTCGAGTCAGAGTTTAAAGATTAGGAAAGCGATTTGCAGGCAAGCCCTAACTCCCATTGATCATGTTGATCCTATGTTTGCAAACAATCCCACATAGAGCTTGAGTTCAAATAAAACATGCATAGTATTTAAAGATGATTTAAATGCTTAGAATGACCTAAGTACTTGTTGATTGCCATTCCTTGATGTTGCTTATCCTAAATCCCTTGATAAACCTAGGAATCCACCATCATTAATCTTTAATGATGAGATGGATCAATATGCCGCTTAGGATTCATTCACCGTGTACTTAATAACTTGACACACATGCTTTTGTGAAAATGTGTGCGTGATTGGTGTTGTGTGCGTAAAGTGAAAATGGGTGGGAGTAGTAAGTGCAACCCATAGTGGGGGTATGTTTTAGACGGGTGCAAGCGAGGTAGTCCTCAGTGGGGAGGCTATCTCTGGGACGCTACTCCTCGCAGGAGGGTAGCTATTGAAGATGCTTGCATCGGTCGTATAAGGACCGGTTCTTGTGCCGCCTGGCCTAGCAGCAGTGCAACCACGAGGCCCTATTATGGGTAGGGTTTGGAACCACACCCTACCAGTGATCGCCCGGTACCACCAGGAGGCAGGGAGTTGCAACCGGAAGCCAGGAGAGGATCTTGACGAGGTTGGCGTCGGGTCTGGCAAGTGAAAGTTGATGGCCATGATATTTATATTGATGTGAAGCCCCTGGTCGCTGATTTTCCGGGGTGATACCGAGGTGACACTGGG
Source organism: Eragrostis curvula (assembly GCA_007726485.1). Classification (NCBI taxonomy): domain Eukaryota; kingdom Viridiplantae; phylum Streptophyta; class Magnoliopsida; order Poales; family Poaceae; genus Eragrostis; species Eragrostis curvula. The sequence goes on along the minus strand of RWGY01000317.1, from coordinate 35,919 downwards.
CAGGTACGGGACCATTAGTATCCAGTTTCCGAACCAGTGCACTGGGGAGGACTGGGTACCCTTGTGGGGAAAGTGTACAACCTCTGCAGAGTGTAAGAATCTATCCGGATAGCCGTGTTCCACGGTATTGGACAGTGCGAAAGCCATGGCCACACTTGATTAGACTCTTGGCGTGAGTACTCCTTGGCGTGTTGTCGGAATACACCGGTTTGGAGCCGTGCGCTGGTTTCCGGCCAGCATAAAATTTGGGAACTGGCGGGAATGGACGCATCTCCCCCAGGGCCAAACAACCCCACTATACTTAATCAACAATACCTGACTTAGTTTGCGAACTGGTTTTGTTTCCAAAACCAACCCTTGCATAAAATTGGCTTTCCGCCGATACATTGAACCATCAGCCTCATCCTTGTTTACACCCCTGCATGTATTTACCCCTTGTGTTAGGGTTTGCTGAGTACATTATGTACTCACGGTTTGCTCTTAACGTTTTTAGTGAGAGAAGCTTTCGTAAGAGACGACGGCGATTGGTTTTCGTTCTCCACTCAAGTCTGCCTGTAGGCTTGGGCCGTGTTTCCGCTGATTGTCTGCATCACCATTAGTCGGTCGGACGGACTTGGATAGTTCTGTATCCTTGTCGAACCGCCATTAAAGGTGATATCTCAGGTATTCTAATATTTACCTATACAAAGTATGCTTTCGATTACCATATCTGTGTTCTTGTGCGTATCAGCTACTGATCCAGGGACTGATACATGATGCACAACATGCTCCAGAATTTGGGGTATGACAGGGGGGGGGGGGGATTTGCCCCTATTAGCTCATTCTCCTAGGCAACCAATCATTTACACCAGTGCACTTTTATTTGCCAATTGCCAGTCCAGAGCAAGAGCAAGGCGCTGCATGGGCGCTCAATCGTTTCGGTGCTTTATTTAGGACCTATTCTTCACGTCATTTGTCATCTCATCATTTACAACGAATTTTTCCTAACCCGGTAAAATATACATCGCGCTCTCTTTCGCTCGATCTGTTGGCACGCGTGGTGTGGGAACACTGGCGGAGCTGCCTAGATTCATAGGCATTCATATGAATGCCCAAATTTTCTGGGCAAATTTTTTTAACATGGTCTGTACATGAAATCGCCCCCAAAAAACTCCTTCCATCATGCAGACGACCCCATCGATTCATTTGTTTCGCATCAAAGTGGCAGTGTTAATTTTCTCACCAAATCCCTAATTCCCCAAAATCCCGTCCAAGCTAGGAAGTCCACTCCGTTCTCCGCCGTGCACCGGTCTTTGCCTCTTCTCCAGCTGGTGTAACCGCCGTTCCAGATCGTTTCCGCTGTTCGCCGCCGCCGACATTGAGCGCCTGAGCCGCAACCAGTACGACCACCTGTATTGCTGCCGTTTGCGAGGGGGGCGAGGGGCTGGGGAGCAGCGCGAGCAGGCTCAGGCTCAAGGCTAGGAGCAGCAAGGATTTCTGGACTTATCAACTCTATTTAACATTCTTGTATTTCTGTTCCAGCGAATGAATTGTGGATTGATCTAGACTTCATTCAAATGTAGGCGAGATAATATGAAGGAGCGTGTAGTTAAATCGTACTAGCTATTGTATTACGGGTTTTGTACTGTTCCTCTGAAGGTTTATGCTATTTTTTCTCGTTGCTGTTTCTATCTTTTTTTTTTTTGGCCGCCAATGTGTGGGAATGGTGCTATGAACTAAGCTGCATGCAGAGTTCACATGCATTGTGTTCACTGTATGGGGATAGGAGGCGCTTGAATGCAGCAGAACGTGGTGCCTGCCTGTTCTTGCTTGTGATGGCTGCCCCGTTCACCGTCTAACGTAGGTTGTGCTCGAGATGCGGGGTTGTTGGGTGTCCGTGGCGAGGTTTGCGCGCGCGGAGGGCTGCCACGTCGTGCGCTGAACTTGTCACGTTGCATTTCCACCAGGGCCGGGGCCTCATAAGTGAATTCACCTTGCAAAGGCCTCGTTGTTTACAGGGAGACCCACCTGACCTCACCCATGATCAGACTGTCATCTGCAGTCCGCGGCCGGGCCGTTGATCGTGCGCGTGCGTTGCCACGCCGGCGAGGGGCAGGCACCCTGCAACGTGCCGTCAACGGGCTGGCCGGGTGGGCGACCATGCAAGCGCGCGGGTGCGCTTTGTCCATCTAGCATGCGCGCACGGCAGGGCAGGCATCCATTCCCGACTGGTCATGAGGCGCCACCGCCGGCCGGTCAATGAGGCGTCATTCGCGCAGGTAGACAGCACTCTCTCCGTCTCTCGGGATCTCACCCAACCCAACCAGCAGACAGCAGGCTCCATACCGCACGGACGGGTATCATGGCTCGCGACGTCGACACGGATCGAGCAGCCTTCCGCGGCCAGACGACCCCCGCGCAACACGCACTTTGCCGCCGGCCGCAGAGCATCATGTGCATGCAACTGGGTAAAGGGAGGCGCATGACCTCTGTATTATTCAGTTTCTATTCTCCTGCATGGTCGCAATCGTCCCCCCAAACGGCAATGTTCGCTTCAGCGTCTGTGCATGGTCCTACTTTTCTTTTTTCCCTCTGGTTTGGACAGCAGAATAGCTAGCGTCTGTCCGCATGGATCCTTGATTTGGACTGCTTGCCTGACTCCAGAGTAGGGCTTATTTTGTGAGTGCCCATCGGCCAGGCAGGTCTGGACGGAGGTTAGTGCTTGGACTGGTTGCAGCAAACTGAATCCAAGCACCTAGAACAACGATCTAAAATGGCAACCTGGTTCGACGAAGGCTGGCGCGATGATGATAAGGTGAAAGGGATGCGATCAATGGTAATCTTGGTAATATGGGCGGTTTGGCGGGAAAGAAATGCAAGGGTTTTCCAGGAAGAAAAGGAAGAACTGATGCGGCGGTTAGTAGATGAGATCAAGGTGAAGCAGTGCTCATGGATCAGACATGTTCTGCTCGTTGCTCACTGACGATGTGAAGACGATCGAGATGGCCGCGATCGAGATCGCCGCCACGACTGCCTGCCACACGTGGCCGTGAGGCGGAGGCAGCATGGTGCACCGGTGTGCACAAGCACACCCAATATTTTTTGCAAAAAGAAAATCAATTTTTGATGGGCCTCATATATATCTATTCTAGTATTTGGGCTCAAATAACCAAAACAGGTCGAACTATGCTCTCAATTTTGTGGAGAGCATACCCAATGGAAGATGCCCATCCAGTTGGGATTGTCTTTCATTTGTGGAATATGCATTGTTCTCAGAAAAAAATTTTTGTAAAAGATGCATGCTCTGCACAACCGTGCTCTCAATTTTTTTCTCTCTTTTACAAATTCAACTATATAAGTAGCTAGGAGAACTTCTCTAGTGACTAATATGAGATAGTTATGTGATGCGAGTATGATGGAGATTCGACCAAAAATAGATGCTGAAGCCGTTCTAGAGCAGTGAAGCGCCTAGAAGGACTTTTGTCCAGACATGGTGATATGAAATCTTGAAAAACATGCAAAGATGTTGAAGGAGGTTGCGGCAGGGGCGGAGCTAGCATACGGATGGGTGAGTATGCATACCCAATACTTTTTACAAAAGAAATAAAAAAATTGAAGGGAAAATGGCCAGTGTTGTGCCTTTTCATTAAAGGAGGAGCTAATCAGGAATACAATTTTTTTTAAAAAGAGACAACTTATGCTGCCTACCAGACATAAAGTTTAAATAAGAGTAGTTTGACTGCGTTTGCTAAATTATGATGCTAGTGCTATATTGTGATTGTTTTCCTTGACTTCTTCTAACCCCCAACTGCAGCAGTGATGTTTTTATGGTCAATTTGTATTGATATATATCTTCTATAGACGACTTGGTCTCAAATAATCCAAATATCACATAATTAATTTGTATTTACTTCTTGTTTTCTTGACTTTTAGGCCCATTTGAAAAGCATGAATTTCACAGGAAACAGTTCAATTCCCGTTTAGCTAATTGTTCAATTGCTTTGAAGTGGAAAAAAAAGATTTTAAAGGAGCTAGATAGTGATGAAGTTTCATAAGAAAGGCAAAATAAAATTGTGAGAATATAATTATGTAATTTTGTGTCGAACTAAGAGAGGATAAGTATTGTCGGGTTGAGAGGGGGGGGGGGGGGAGGGGGGGGAGGGGGGGGCATTTGCCCTTGTGAGCTCATTCTCATAACCCTGTCTCTAGTTTTTTTGCACACTCAATTAAAAAATCTTGCCTCCGCCAATGCCATGAGTCCGTGATCACCATGACGTACTGGGGCACAAAAAGGCCGCAGTTGCGGCAATGATGACGCAAAGGGAGGTTTTCACCAAAACTGCAACGGCCGCGCCGCCCGAGTCTGGAATTCAAGTCGTCACCCCCCGGCTTTGAGCTCTCCATTGTTGAGCTTGACCATGCTTCACCTTTTGGTGAATTTGAGTTTGGCACAACCTAGATCATTGCGATTCGTTCCTTTCCTTTTCTTTTGATTGATTGACGACAGATGTCGTCAGATCGGTTCAGAGACAGAAATGAAAACGAAGCTCGTGGATAGAGCTAACGACACGGTTTCATTTTGGGTTAATTGCAAATTCCACCACATAAGTTGCCTCTAGTTTGATATTTCTCCCATAAATTCTTTTGTTGCAAAAACCACCCCACCCCACCACAGTTTTGTTGCAAAAACCACCCTGATTTTCATATACTCTCTCAAATAGGCTCAAAATTTTACCGTTGACGCTTGAATACATGAGTCAATTAATTTAGCTCGAGTTGAGTTTTGAAATTTGGCCGTATCTTATACTGTTGTGGGTCTACCGCACTAAAACTCCCTGTTTAATTTGTGTTTTAAACGTCTACAACTGTAGCCGAACGTAGCAAATTCAACTGCTTGACGGTCCCACCGCTATCGTACACAGGTGCAAGACTTGAGATAGGAGCTAAACTTGTATTTTGGTGGTATTTTTTTAGCCTGTTTAAGAGAGTACATAGAAACCGGGGTAGTTTTTGCAACAAAACGGAGTGGGGTGGGTGGGGTGGTTTTTGCAACAAATGAACTTATGGGGAAGAATATCAAACTAAAGACAACTTATAGGGTGAAATTTGTAATTAAACCTTTCGTTTTTGTGTTAGATGGAACGAAATAAAATCAGATGTGGGCCGCCCTGGAACGGACTGTTGGATGGTCGCCACAATGGGCACATAATGAAGGAGAACATAGTGATAGCGCAAAGAATACGCGATGATCTTTTGATTAACCAAGGGCGAGTCAGACTACGGCAAGCCCAATCACATAGCATACGGCCCATGCGGCCAATGGTACGGCTAATACATAATTAACCTGTCTAACACTCTCCCGCGGTCGAAACATCGATCAGCCACTAGAAAATCCAAGTTCATAGCGCGTGTCGAACCTAAAACGGAAGAACTAAAGTTGCATGCAGAGTTCGATCACATGCAATGTGTGCGTCCTGGTCACCACCGTACAGGTTGTCCGTTCTGGCTTGTGGTGCCTGCCCGTTCGCCATCTAGTTGTGCTCGAGATTGGGGGGGGGGGGGGGGGGGGGGGTGTCGTGTCGTTGGGCCGTGCCGAGCTTTGCGCGCAGGGCGGCCACGTCGATCGTGCGCTGAACGAGTGACTCCGCATGGCATGCCCCGAACCGAGCGGATTTCGTGATCGAAGGCAGGGCGGTGGAGTGGAGTTCCTGCTCCGTAATCTGCAGTCCGCGGCCGGGCCATCTATCGTACCCTCAGCAGCGGGCCGGGATGGGCGACGATGCAAGGGCGCGGGTGCGCTTGTCCATCAGCACGCATGGCATGACAGGCATCGTATCCATTCCCGACTACCTCCTGGCGCCGGCGACGGAACCAGTCCTTTTCACCGCCCGGTCAACCAGCAGGCAGCCTTCACACCGCATGTGCATCATGGGCACAGCATTCCGGTGCGCAGCGCACGGACGAGAATATCTGTGCAGTCGACATACGGGTCTTGATTTTTTCTTTTTCCCTTTGCTTTGGACGCCACAGTGGCGTCTGCTCGCATAGCACGAAGAAGGAAAAAAATCACCAAGCTAATCTCGCGGCCAGCCGGGTTTGAAGAAAAGGAAAGCGAGGGCCGTCCTCGTGCCCAACTCTACTAGTCCATGCTTTATATCTCGGGGCCGATCTCTTGCTTTATAACTCTACTAGTCCTCGTATGCTCAATATATACCCATCCCCTTCTTTGCTTTACGAATACGAACCAGACGTATTTTGACACAACCTAGTCCAACATGAAGGTCAGCGGCGCCATGGTTTATGCGGCGCCATTGTTCACCTTCGTCTTGCTCTCGGCGGCGGCATCAGGGCAATGTACCCTACTATTAATTTTTCGTTATGTACATTATGATATTTATGCGTATTACGTGCGTTGATGATCACTACAAACCATTGATCGATGCAGGTCGTCCTAATTTGCTAGGGGCCGAAACTTCAAGCAAGATCAACATAAGCAGCAATGTTACCGCTGTCGCCTCCCCGACATTAGAAGATAACAAACTGAACCTGATATTCTGTGAGAAAACGATTTGCGGCAAATTTCCCTGGGTGACTTGCTACTGCTGCAGGAACCATAGGCCGAAACAAGTCTGCTACTACAAGTTGGATGAGTGCAGGAGTGATTGTCCAGTTTGCAATCCTCACTGCCCTCCCTAGATGCTCATGCAGTTGGCCAGGGAAAGATCAATCCTTGCGTACAACAATGAGCTCTAGCTCATAGAAGTTAAAGGTTGTGTGATCAGAAAATCATTAATTTTGATCGTAATAATGTCTCATGTTCATGCTCTGTTGCTGGTTTCCTACTTTCATCGGTCAGTGCATGTGTCCTTTATTTTTATGGCTTGGTCACCTCCAAATCTTTGGTGAATTAGAGCAACTCCAGCAGTCTCCCAATAATTTGCCTCTCAATATCCTCTATTGGGAGGCTCCAAATAGTTTTTTTCAGGATATTAGGAGGTGCAGCTCCGGCAGTCTCCCAATAAACTCCCTCCCAATATCCTGACATGTGGGTCTCTTTTCTTTCTTTCTCTCTTTCCTCTCACTAACGTATGGGCCCACCTTCTTCTCCCTCGCGTAGCGCCTTGCGGTCCATCTTCTTGGCCGCCGCGTAGCGTAGGCCGTGCCTATTGCCGGTGAAGGTGGCATGGGCGACGCCCCCCAGGCCGCGGCCACCTCGACGAGCGTGAACGCGAGGAGCATCACATCATCATCGGAGACGAGGCGGCGGATGGAGTCGCCGCGGAGGCGCGTTCGCGATGACGGAGGGCCGTGGAGCATGGGCGCGACGACGGGGGGCTCCACTCTGCTTGAATCGACGACGGGGAACGAGGCAGAGGTCGACGGCGGGGCGTGTCGCCTTGAATCGACGGTGGGGGGGAGGGGGGGGGGGTGCAGAGGCTTGAATCGACGGCGGGCCACGAAGGGCGAGCTTGACGGCGGGGCGCAGAGGGCGAGCTTGACGGCGGGCGGTGGTGCTCCACGGCGGGTCGCGGACGTCGACGGCGGGCCTCGAAGGCGGACCTCGATGGCGGAAATCGAAGAGGCGGTGCCGGATCTGCCGGCGACGAGCTCGGCCGCGACGCGCCGGGGTGGGAAAGATGCTGCGCGCGCACGGGGGAAGAGGTGGGGCCCACCGGAAGTTGGGATTGGGAGGGGAGGAAACTTGGAGCAAATGTTGGGAGGTTGGAGCTTGTTTTTAGGAGGGGAGTAAAAATAGGGGGGTTTTTAGAAGGCTGTTGGAGCAGTTTTTTTGCCCTCAACCTCCCTATATGACAGTTTTTTTAGGATTAGGAGGTGGATTGGAAGACTGCTGGAGTTGCTCTTATATATAAATCTTAAAAAGCTGAAAGAGGTCGTCAAATTTACTTTTCGTAAATCGTCTGCCTCGTTCTCTGTCGATCACGCGTAAAACTTTCGTAACCGAGTTTGTAACCGTGCAATCCACGTTAAAACCGATCGTGGACTTCTGTTAACACTCGTGTATCAGTGCGTACCGGCACAAGAGGAGTTCACCACAAGAGGAGAGTTGTGTACCGGCACTGCGTACGCGGCAAAGGAAATCCTTTTTTGGCGAAGTGCGGCAAAGGAAATCCAACGGCAGTTGTTGTCATTCACATATTCTGGTCTGGTGTATCAGTGCTTGCATCTTCAACCAAACCTAAGCGGTGATAAAAATTCGATCTTGCTAGCACAACCATGTAAGAAGCCAGATATCAAATGGAAGGTGAAGAACGTGGTTTGGGTTGCAGAGGTACAAAACTTTTTTGAGTTTTTTTTTTTTTTTTTTTTTTTTTTGAGAATCCAAAACTTTTTTGAGTTCTTCGCTGCTGACCGAGGCACACGGAGCGGCACATGGCTGATGGCTTCAGCTAGAGAGAGGTCGACGCGCGATGCCACGGCTACGGTTACGACGGTGCTCCGGCAACGTCCTCAACGACGACGGGCCAGTGCTTTGGGCTGGCAGCCCAAGATACGGTCCTCGCGTGTTCGGCTTAATGGGTAACCGACAGACATGGTCAAATTGGGCTTCATATGGGCTGGCAGCCCAAAGTTTAAAATGGTTCAGCCGTTTTGTGCAAGGCTAGATGCACGTACGCGAACTCAAGTCCACCTCCTCAAACACGCCACCCGCGGTTACAAATGATCACGAACGCGACGCGACCGTAGTCAAATCCAGGTTGAAGAAGCGGAACGAAGCAAACAATAGCGAACGCCCTTGGGTTCCTGAGAACCGTCCGATCGGGTACCAGCGGTCCAGATTCTTCGTAATATCCATCGGACCGGTCGTTTTTCTGCCTTGGCTGCCCTTGCATAGCGCAAGCATGTCGCGTCGGCGGAACTCGACGGTGACTCGCGACTGCGCCGCCCGTTGGCACCGGCAGCCGCTGCCTGATCGCTGAGATGAACGCCCGGAGCAACGCCGTTCGCACCCGCGCGCCAACGCTGCCTTGAGATCGATTGCTACCGCGCTGCTTCACGACGCCATTCTCCAGCATTCTCGCCGCGGCGAGGCGACGGCCGTTGCGAGGAACGCGCCGCCATGAGTTCTGTTGCGACATCTCCCAGCGTCGGGAACGACTGGCCAGGAAAACGAGACGCCCGGCCCTTGGAACTTGTTCCTCAGACGGCGGCGCCGTCACCGGCGCCGGGAACGTGCAACCTATGTGGCTGCGATGTCGCTGGCTTCGGGGACGCCTGGACGGGCCTTGGTCGTTGGTTTAGGATGGCGTCGATTCCAGCGCGCCATGGAGCAGGGGCAAGGACGCGGCCGCTCGATCGGGGCGTCGTCAATCAGTCTCTTCTTGCTCGACGCTGGTGCCTCGCCTGGTGATCGCCAGACGCCACGAGACACAGATAACGCGGTCGCTTCGAGACGGTTCTGGAACGCCTCGAGGTCCCTAACCACGCGTCCGCACGTTCTGGCGAGCCGGCGCAGGAAGCAGAGGATGCGCTTGGGGTGATTGCTATTCGAAACAACGAATGTTTCAAATAGCGACCACCCCTGGGTCCCTGTACACCGTCCGAAAAGGCAGCTGCGGCTGCGATGGGAAGGGATAGTTTTTCTCAATCGAGGCATGTGATTCAGCGGCGGGGCTCGATGCGACCGCACTGCTTGGTGACGCCGGAAGTCTCGAGTCTCAACGTTGCATGGATCGCGTCAACACCCACGCGCCATTGCTGCATATGGAGCTCGACGACGGCGACCGCGCGGCTCGAGGGCCGTCTCGTCGCTGCAACGAGATGGCCGACCCGAGGAACGCGTCGTCGACGCCCATGCGCCATCGCTGCCTCAAGCTCGAAAGTATCCTCGTTGCTCGACGCCGGTAGTCTCACCGCTTCAAGGAAATGGCCGGCCCGTGTAACGTGCGTCCTCACCAAAGCGCCATTGTTGCCTTGATCACGCCGACCACTGAGCGTCTCGACGGCGCCGGCAGTAGTCTCCCCATGGAAAAAACGAAGCAGAGCAGGTCTCGCGGCCCGGATTCGTCGTAATAGAACTGGTCGTTTCGTGGATCAGGGGGCACAGCGCACCGCAGAGTACGGTGGGCCAGATCGGGTGGACCGCAACGCGCGAGCATGGCGCAGCGGCCGAGCACCAATGCCATTGTCAAATCTGCCTGCACGCGTACAGGGGTCGTCGGGATTTCTGGTAACTCCGGCAGCCCAGATTTCCTTGCTCAACTACATGCAGAACATAGTCTATGAAACCAACAAGCCTGCTTCCTCTTTTGGACCCCGTGTCATCAGGGAAGTAATGTGGAAGAAACATGCTTAGTTACGAAGCAGTGTGCTAGGGCTACAATGGCGCACGCAAGTTTCTTGAGACGTGGTAACATGATCACTGCATCGATTAGAGAAAGGCGTACGATAACTTCCCACTTCTGAGACGCAAGACAAACCAGGGAGCATATGGTCTGAAAGCCTTCTCGATCCTACCATGTTCGAAAGTAAGAGACGCATACACAGATTGCCAGGGTTCTATAAAAGCCGTACGCACATGAATCCAACGAGCCTGCTTCTCTAGCACTTTGGACCCCACGTCAGTAAAAGTAACTTTTACAGTCGTGCTTAGTTTTGAAGAAAAGTTTAGGCTAAGAAGCCTAAGATGACGCATGCAAGTTTGTTAAGACGCTTATTAAGACATGATCAAAGAAAAAAAGACGCTTATTAAGACAGAATAGCATCAGCACTTCAACGATTAAGCATATGATAACTTCCAACTTTTGAGATGCAGGATAAAAGGGGGAGTATGACATCCGAAGAAGGCGTTTTTGATCCTTCTTTGCGTCTGGCAATCTGATTTTCCTTTTCATCAACGTTTCCAACTTGTATCCATACGGGTTATTCGTATTGTCCTTTGAATTTCAGCCTTCGCGTGTCATTTGTCATCTCGTTCACGGCGCTCTCTTTCTTCCCTCTGGTTGCATGCGTGTGGTGGGTGGGAGTGGTGACAGAGGGCTGAAGAGATGCGAACTCAAAACGGAACTAAAGGCTTCTGGCTTCAGTTGTCCTTGTAACCTTTAGTTGTGATGGGATCGTGCACTAAAAACGCACCGGTGAGAGGAGCCAACTGCTCCTTCTGGCTTGTACCATCAAGAGTAAGCTAGGTGGGCCGAGTGCAGAACGTGGTGCGTGCGTCTTTGTTGTAGCCTTGTAGGTCGATCGAGTCAAGTTTGTGCTCAGTCATGCCAAGCAGTAGATGGAGGTGTGGGGGTAGGGTAGTTGGTGTCTGCGGCGAGCTCGCTAATTGATGTATGCGCGATCGAGTGAGCTCCTGGCCGGGTAGTATTTCCAACACAACCCAGTTTCTCCTCAAACTATATATGACGATTTAATTAGCGCCATATATCACCGCAAGAGCGTCAAAATTTGTAAGTGCTGTGTACTAGTAGAAACGATATAATCTCTTGCTTGCCAGGAAGATGCATGCATGGGTCGGCGGACTTTTGGTACGTTGCATTTCCACCGGGATCAGAGCCTCAGATCAGGTGGATTTGAAAACATGCATGGACGCTTCCTGCCGGCGACGACATAGACGCGGATCAGCAGGCCGTCGTGCGCGTGCGTCGCCACGTCGGCGATCGAGGGACCATGCATGCAAGCGGGTGCACTTTGTCCACCTCCTGCGGACGACGGAGCTAGTCCCACGCTCGGCCGGGCACCATGCCCAATGAGTGCCAACTGACACTGCCAGAAGACCTCACCACCTCGGTCTTGATCTGCATACCCTCACCACCAAAGTTATGTTGCACGTCGCGATCCTGCGTGACACGTCCTTGTCAAGCCCTCTTTGATGCGCGCTTCGTGTACTAGTTCCGGCAACCAATCATCTAGGCCGCTGCACTTTTATTTCGCCTCTGTTGGCACGCATGCATGGTGTGGGGAATATGGTGCTATGCTATGCATGCAAACCTAAAATAGAACTAAAGTGCATGCAGAGTTTCACATGCACTGTGTTCACTGTATAGTTGCGCTTGAGGGCAGCAGAACGTGGTGTCTGCCCTGCCCGTTCTGGCTTGTGGTCTAACGTAGGTTGTGATCGAGATATATGCGGGGCTCGGTGGGTGTCCGTGGCGAGGTTTGCGCGCGCGGAGGCGATCACGTCGTGCGCTGAACTTGTCACGTCGCATTTCCTCCGGGGACGGGGCCCCGATCAGAGGTGGATTCACGTTGCAAAGGCCTAGCTCGTTGTTTTCATCTGCACTCCGCGGCCGGGCCTGCAACGTACCGTAAGCGGGCAGGGTGGGCGACCATGCATGCAAGCGCGCGGATGCGCTTGTCCATCAGCACGCATGGCAAACATCCATTCCCGACTATCTCCTGGCGCCGGCGTCGACGGAACCAGTTCTTGCCGCCGCCCGGTCAACCAGCAGGCAGCTGGCGGGCACATCATTCCGGCGCGCAGCGCACGGAAGAATGTCTGTTTCGCGACGTCACAGTGATCGAGCTTCCTTCCGCGGCCGGATGACCCCTGCGTCGCAGCAGATATTCTGCATGGCACCGGGGAGGTCGCCATCGCCACCAAATTAATAACGCACGGCAATATTCCTTCCTTTTCCTCTCTGCAGACACACGGACTCTGGGCCTCTGGCGTCTGCTCGCATAGCACGAAGAGAGGAAAAAAATCTCCTAGCTAATCTCACGGGTTGAAGAAAAGGAAAGCGAGGGACCGGGCTCATGTCCAACTCTACTAGTCCATGCCCATTATCTCCGTGCCGATCTCTTGTTCGATCTCTAGATCGCGTGTGCCCTGCCTCGTATCCTCAATATATACACATCCCTTCTTTGCTTTACAAGACGAACCGGGCGTATTTTGACACAATTTAGTCCAACATGAAGACCAGCTGCGCCAAGGTTTATGCGGCGCCCTTGTTTATCTTCGTCTTGCTCTCGGCAGCGGCATCAGGGCAATGTACGCTGCTCTTAATTTTTCGTTATTTATACGATATTCATGCGTGTTACGTGCGTTGATGATCATTACAAACCATTGATCGATGCAGGTCGTCCTAATTTGCTAGGGGCCGAAACTTCAAGCAAGATCAACATAAGCAGCAATGTTACCACTGTCGCCTCCGCGACATTCGACAATAACAAACTCAAACTTATATTCTGTGAGAAATCGAAGTGCGGCAAGTTTCCCTGGGTGGATTGCTATTGCTGCAGGAACCAGAGGCCCAAACAAGTCTGCTACTTAAAGTTTGATGACTGCAGGAGTAATTGTCCCGTTTGTAATCCTCAGTGCCCTCCCTAGACGTTCATGCAGTTGGCCATGGAAAGATCAACCCTTGGGTACAACAATGAGGTCTAGCTCATAGAAGTTAAAGGTTGTGAGACAAGGATTTGATCTTAATAATATGTCCATGCTCAGTGTCCTCTATTTTAATCTCTTTATTCCATTCTTGACTCATAGCCAAATCTCATGCCTAGTATTTCTTGACAAAAAAAAACCCTAGAGATGATCGGTCAAAAAACCTTTTTTTTTGTGTGTTGTTGTCACTCTGACCTCCTGTTCGTGGGTCACTTCCAAATCATCAGTGAATTATATCTGAGACATTGCATTTTTAAAAGAGAGAGTGAACAAAAATAAGTTATTTCCTTCCACGTTGGGCGCCACGCAAGGCAAGTAGCACCCAGAATCGACGCATGCATGCATGCAAATTTACTACCGAAAAAATTGGTACTATATCAGTATTAAATGTTAATGGCAATATGGATACGCTACAAACTTTCATAACCCATTTCTGGAATACGTTGTGCATCATGTATCAGTCCCTGGATCAGTAGCTGATACGCACAAGAAAACAGATATCATAATCAAAAGCATACTTTGAATTGGTAAATGAGCATAATACCTGGTATATAGGACCCTTAGTGGCGGTATGACAAGGAAATATCCAAGTCCAACCAACCAGCTAACGGTGAAGCAGACAGCGGAAACCTTGGTCCAAAGCCACAAGCAAACTTGAGGAGCAGAACTAAAAACCCAATCGTCGTCGTCTTCTACGAAGTCTTCTCCTACTAAACCAACAATCGCAAACGCGTGAGTATATAAGGTACTCAGCAAGCCCTACACTACACAAAGGTATATATGCATGCATACTTGGTCTTAGCAAGGAGGAGGCTATATAGTTTATTTGCAGCAAAGCAAGCTTTATGCAGGGTTCACTAAAGCAAGACAACGATTCATAGATAAAACAGGGAATTGATTGTCAATATTTTAGTTGGTTGGCCATGGGGGAGTAAGGGCATTCCCGCCAGTTCCCAAGTTTTAGTTGGGCCTTCTGACCTCAAGGATCATACCGACCCGGCACACTTGCCATCACTTCCAAAACACGGGCTGACTACAACCCACTCACACGTCAAGGAAAGAGAGAGGTGGCTAATCCATACGTGCGCAACAATAATGTGTCATATGCCGTGACAACGTCCATCCGGATGAATTTTACACTCTGCAGAGGTTGTATATCTTTTCCCACGGGCTATGCACCATTTGCAAGGGGGTACATAACGCCTAGTCCATCTCCTTCGGGTAGTCTCACAATTCCACCACAAAATCAAACTCAGGGGCTTGTGACATGAAGGTCACATCTGGCACTGTACACAGAGTACGTCGTGCTCCTGTAACACATAACAGGATCCTGTAACACATACCAGGACGGGCGGCACTCCCGTAACCTATAGCGGGTTCCGCGAGCCGGATCATAGGTACGTTTCCTATGTCCTTTTCCTGAGCTTTCGTTGCCTCGACTGGCCTCTAGATGGCATTTGCAAGAGTACCAGGGAGATAGGGTAGGTCTTTCCCATAGGGGTTCCGTGGTTGTACGAGAATCATTATGTTAACGGGCGTCAGAACCGGTCCTTATATGGCCGGGCAAGCACCATATCCCACATTAGGGGCCTATAACACCAACATCAATCTACTAGTGGCCTTGCCCGCAATCCAACTCATCCCATCATCACCGCCACCATCAACATCATCATCTAACACAGTTGTGCTACTCCCAAACCCATTATATATCACACACACCACCAAACTCATTTAACACAGTTGTAAAACATATATATGTGAGAAGGTGTGGCAATGTAAATACATTGCGAGATCCTAAGCATGTCTAGCAGCAAGGTAAAAGTGCCATCATCGAAATGATAGAACTATCCTAGGGTTATCAAGGTGACAGGTAAACAAAGGGTAAACAAGGATTTAGATATTAACGCCTAAGTAACAGACATCAATATCAATAAGCAAGTAGGACCATAGCTACACAATCAGTAAAATAACAAGTAATGCATAATACTAGAGTAGGCTCTATAGGTGCATTGCAAAAACAGTAGGTTCAATCATGATCAAGGAGATGTAGAGCTTGCCTTCACTAATTAGTCTTCTTCTTCACGTCCTCGTACTCCGGGTCATCGGATCCTTCCTAGAAGCTTGTATCTTCTGACTCGTCCTTGGACTTGGATCCTTCGGCTCGTCCTTGAAGCTTGAATCTTCTTTGAATTCTTCTAGCTCTTCCTCGAATCTCACGTAAGCTAGCGCATAGACAAACACCGTATAAACAAACTACCGCAAAAGAAAATAAGATCGAGAAGAACCAAACAAGATCCAATTAACTCCAAAAGAACCGATAGAACATCGAAGAGAGACGAGAAACACAATTTATGCAGATGCATTAAGTTTTACATAGGAAGGTGTTATTATCTTAAGAGAGGCTATTAGGGGTGATGCATCGAGCACTAGGCCTTTTGATGTAAATGAGAGATGCTAAACCATAATAAATGCATGCGGGTATGTGTAGGTAGAAACGACGTATGTACGTGTTTTTCGTACACTTGCAACACTAAATCCTCATATAGGTCGTAACCTATATAACGGCTCATGCAACAAGCATACCAGTGCAAGGTGTGTCACTTTAATTACCTATTTATGTTAGGGTATTAACTAATAGTGATTAGCTATTAATTATTGGTCAGGTGCTAAGCGCATGACGATGGCACGTGTACGTGATCGAGCATGACATGGATGCATGGTTGCGAATAAAAGACAAGGATCAATCGATAAGACCAACGAGCAATTGAAATAACAATGAACAATAAATCCAATAAGCTCAAATGAAAGGACCACATAAATACGAGAATAGTAATAAATAGCAGAGCTTGGTAAGGATCGGTGGCAATCAATAGGTTAAGGTTGATGGAGCGATAGTTGAGATAGGTTAGACTTGTAGCTGAGTTGCGATAAAAAGATATTAGGTTTTGGTGTGAAATGATACAACAAGATTGGTTAGACTCGCGTTAGGAGGTGAATGAGCATTGGTGACAAGCGATATCGACGCCATATGATTTGCCGTCATGGTAAATAGGATACTAGATTTCGGAGCGATACATCACGAAAGATTTGGGTAGGTTTATTGTTAGCGAGTGAGGGTGTATGTGTGACATACAAGGTTAAGGCGGAATGATGTATTGCGATGAGGAGGGTACTAGGATGTGAGGCAAAGAGATATTGCATGACTGGTTAGGTTCAATGTTAAACGATGAAGTGGGTAGCTACAACATGCAAGATTGACGTCGCATAAATTGGCGATATGGAAGAACATCAAAAGAGAGAGGACTTGATGGTATTGACGTCTTGCTGGTCCATTCTAGAGCTCCAAGAGTAGTACCAAAGGGTACTATGCGTTTCTACGAACGCGTGGGCGCAAGAATCGCCCAAAACGGAGCTATGGTTGAAAAGATATAGCTAATTGAGGGTTTCAAGGGCTTAAGAGTAATTACAGAAACATTCTAAGGGCGTAACTATAATTACAGAAAGGTTCTAAGGACTTAAAAGTAATTACCAAAGGTCTTGGGGACCTATCTGTAATTATGGAAAAGTTAAGGGGCTTCGTTGCAAAAAGACAGGGGCTAAAAGATAATTACAGAAAAGTATAAGGTTGTTTCTGTAAAAAGACAGGACCTAAACATAAATAGAATAAAGATCAGGGGCTTATCTGCAAGAATACAGGGGCTGGGATTTTTCTAGGATTTTTGGATTTATTTTTCTATTGGAAAAGCCATGGACTGTGTCCACGGGCTCTGTGGACCGGGGCAGGGGATGCAGTCCATGGGTCCGTGGTGGACCGGGACGATCTGGGCCGTCGGATCTTAACGGGACGGGAGCGATTTAATGAATCGAAACGGTACGCCCTCTTTTAATCTCGGCCGTTCGTTTGGAAACGGAGGGCCAGAGGTGATTGGGAGGTGAGTGCGGCGGCCGGCGGCGCCATGGGAGGAGTTCGCCGGAGTGGCCTTTTGGGCGCTCCCGAGGGCTAAAATCGACGCGGAGGGGCTTGGGAGAGAGCGGAGGAGATGGGGAGTTCACCTCGGGGGCGTGTCGACGTCGCGCGGTGGCCGGGCGCGAGGGCGGCGACGGGATGCGACGGTGAGGCCGCGGTGCTCGACGAAGTAGGGACTCCACTGCTCCTCGTCGAGTTTGTGTGGGTGGCGAAGCTTCGCGGGGTCAAGGCAGAGCCCGCGCGCGCTTGGGGCGGCAGGACGCGGCTGGGAAGAGGTCGGCGTCGAGGCTGCGCGGCGACGGACGGCGACTCGCGGTGTAGGGGACGCTCCGGTGCTCGCCGAGCTATGCGGAGGGGCGCGCGCGATGCAGCTCAAGCTCGCGAAGCTGGAGCGCGCGCGAAGTGGGCAAGGGAAAACTCCACAGTGGCGAATCGAAGGTCGCCGGCGATGAGAGGGAGATGGGGAAAAACTCGATTTGGAGCTCGATGTCAGCCGGGGTGAGGTGCTGTGCGTCGGGGAAGGGAGAGGAAGGGCGTGCGCATCGACTCTTATAGCGGGAGCAAGCGAGGGAGGGCGAGAGGGGCGGTCAAGGCCATGGCCTGGTCATCGGTCATGGTCGTCGGTCGCCTGGGCAGCTGGCGACGCGACGCGACGACAGGGGATGGGCGGCCAGGCTTCTGACGCGGCTTCGGCATGGCTACAGGGTCACGGAGGCGACATGACGAGAGGGAGGTGACGGAGGCGCGGCGTCGGCGGCATGGGCGCCTCTGGCGAGTTGCAGGCCGGCCAGAGGAAGGAGGAGGAGGATGACAAGCGGGACCCGCGTGTTGGTGAGACAGAGAGAGGAGGCGGGCTGGCAGGCTGGGGTTGGGCCAGATAAATGGGCTGCGGCCCACTGGCAGTTTCTGGAAAAGAAAAAGGAAACAAATGGCGTGCTGGGCCGGGCTGGACAAGGAGGAAAGGAGGATGAGGCCCAAAAATGTTAGGAGATCAAAAATAGGTTTTCTTTTTCTGGGATTTTGAATTTGAAAGGATTTCAAATTCAAACAAGATTAAAAATCAAACAACTATGTCAAATAAAATCAAATAAAACCAGAGATGCACATGATGAAGTTTTTGCAAGATTTCAAAATCGAAAATTTTTAAATTCAAGTGTATTTGGCGAACCCGAGACAAATTCATTTAATTTGTTTTGTAAAATTTAAAATGGCTCAAATTTTTAGTAGATTGAATGAATGCAAACACTTGAGCATAGATTTTATATTTCAAAATTTCAAATTCAAACTAAGTTTGATTTATTTTAGTTAATTTTACTTTGAAATTTCTTGGCAAGGTAAGAGTGGAGCAAAAATTTAAATTTGGAGTGATTTTTATTCCTTTTTATTCGCTTTGAAAATTTGGGATGTTACACAAACATATACCATAAAACGTTGTTCATGTCCCCTTTATCTATAAATTCGCTCCTTTTTCTCCCGTACGTGCCAAAGTCCCAACAGCCCAAAACTATTTCCTACTTCACTTTTCGTTTTCCATTAACTTTACGCGCAAGACAACGGAATTTGATATGTGACACGCTTTTTTTTTTCTTATTCATCTCACCTACGCACAGCAACGCACAATTTGTTTGGTTTACAACCAGATCAGGTGCCATGCGCCAGTTAATTATAACCAGGTCAGTTGCCAACACGATCTTGCCACGTCTTCTCTCTCTCTCTCTCTCTCTCTCACGTACGTCGAAAACAATAATGCTAAAGCTCCGAAAAAAACATATGAAGCCCTGGCTAAGCGAGGAAGCTTGCCACGGCCAGCGCGGGCCGCACTCGTTAATCATGCGTCATTAGCCCCGTCTTCCTCATGAAGTATTCGATGTGACCAGCTAGATTGATCGGCGCTAGGCTTTAAAAAAAAAAGTATTACGATGCTCAATACTACCAAGGAAATGCTTCACTGTGTGTGATGACAATCAAATGTCTTAATGCTGCTTCCGCTAATTTGAATCATTGATTGCCGGTCGTACAGCCTGGTCGGACCACCGGGTCGTATGTATAGCACTGTTCATACTACTAGTATTATATTAGTGGTATCACAAAAGGTATCATGGTTATTTTTGTCCCATCAAACCGTTTTTTCTCACGCCGCCACTTAATAAAATCCATGTGTCGTCATCTTTTTTCCATGAACTCGCCCTGCCACCCCTTATAACCTCACCGCCTTGCAACCGATTATCACCTATGCGGGCGCCGACTTCAAGCCGTCGGTTTATTTGTTTTTTCTAAAATACCCTAGTATTATTGATACCAGTCAAGAATACTAATAGTATTAGGGTGGAGAGGGGATTCTAAATACCACTAGTATATGGGATTTTTGTCTGTGGGACGCTCAAAAAATATGGTTTTATCTGTGGGACATCGTTACTTTCTAAATTGTCTCTCAGACACTGAGAAATTATAGCTTTTGTCTGCAAGACACTATAGCATGTGAAACGACTATTTTAAAAACTTTTATGTCAATGGACAAATAGATTTTAACTTGAAATTTGGCACATAGATACAATGTTGTATTTTCTACCAATGTGATTCTTTCTTGATTTTTCTCTAATTATTTGCATAGTTTGATTTTGAAAATAAATATTTTCTTAGTTAAAAATTAATGCAAACAATCAACAATCGATATGAAAAAAACAACATGTATAGGGAATATAGTAACGTATGTTTGTGCTAAATTTCAAGTTACAATTTATTTTGTCCATTGAGATAAAAAATTTAAAAATTGTTACTTCTCCTGCTATAGTGTGTTGCAGGCAAAAGCCGCAAATTCTCGGTGTCCGGAAGGCAAATTTGAAAGTAACCGTGTCCGCCAGACAAAACCTTGCTTTTTGAGTGTCCCACAGACAAAATTGGTGATACCACTAGTATATACTTACTAGTATAGAGCACCGTAAAACTGTTAAAAGAAATTGATTTGTTGTGTGTGCATCTGGATCAATTATTCTGCTCTAACAATCCCAAGAAAATTACGCCTGAGTAAATGATGGCGCTAATCTTATCTGTGGCAAACAAAGCAGGTAAAGCCATTGCCTCCTCTGTGGCAAAACCTATTTTGGTACTGTACCAGGTAAAAGCAAAGTGTCAACAAGGAAAATTTGCATGTTGCTCACGTGATGTCTGAGGCTGGTCTCCTTTCTCTGCATATATATAGCAACAAGGAAGTATAATTTCAGATGGCTCGCGCACACGTATCTGGGTACTCGCAGCGTTCTCCTATCATACGGCAACATGGACAAACGGCCACGAAATATATCATGCTTCAGTGTCTCTACAAATTAGTTGCACACAACGATTGGCAAAGTTGGTAACCCTCGCATAGAGGCGATAAAGGCACATGCGTGGCGTCTGACTGAAACGCTACAGTGCGTATTCGTGGTTAGCCTCTGCCTCATCGAGATAGTCATACGCTAATGTAATCTGTAATGTCTTTCCTCTGTTTCGAGTGATGTCGTGCTCTGTTTTCCTCTCTATTTGGAGGACCTGCTCTCGGCGCACCCGTTAGGATCCTAGAGAAAATGCAGCGGTTCTTCGTCAACGGACAAGCGCACTTGGCACCATGGCATCGTCAGAGGCCGGGAAAAGCAGGACTCGCACATCTCCTCAATTCGCCACACCAGCCATCAGCGTGCACCGCGCCTCTGTGTCGTCAGCGCTGCGCGCGTGACTCCTCGGTTTCGAGAGATATATACCTCCCTCCACTCTGTTTCGAGCATTGCTAGCAAGCAAAGCGAAAACCTCAAACCCCCTAAACCAAGAAGAACCACCAGCTTGAAAGTTGAAACCTCCTCCTCTGCTCAGTTCCCATGGCGACGCTCGAGGAAGAACCGCCTGAGCTGCCACCACCACCTCCTCCTCCTCCAGCTCTCGCAGAGATGCCTGAGCTGCCGCCACCGCCGCCACCTCCTCCTCCAGTTCTCGCAGAGCAGCCACCGCCACTGCCTTCTTCCACCTTCTCCCCCATGGCGCCGCCGGCGGGCCAGCTGCCTCCACCACCTGCCACAAGCGACGAGAACGTCGACTACACCACGCTGGCGGTCGTGCTGACCCTAGGGGCCTTGGGCCTCCTCCTGGCGGTGCTGGGCTGCTTGTGGTGGCGCCGCCGCAGCCGCCGCCGCCGTTATGCCCGTCGCGGCGTCAGGCGCTGACATGTGGGGCCCATATGTGCCACGTCGGACAAAACCGTTTTCAATACCGTCGAGGGAGGTAAACTGAAGTGAGAGAAGGAGTTGAGAGAGTCAGGCTACCCGGTTTTGTAATTAGAGGTATAAGTTGCACCTTATATAAAAATTGTGGGAGGTAAATAGGACTTTTTTCTTTTTTTTTTTGAAAGACCAGAAGACGTATAGCTTCGATCGCACCTTGAAATGCATCGTTGCTGTCAGGGGTCAGCCGAGCCACATAGACGCGGATCAGCAGGCCGTCGTTCGCGTGCGTCGCCTGCACGCCGGCAATCGACGGAGCTAGTCCTTGGACAATGTGCGTCGTTCCTGAGGAATCATTCGCGACAGCTCTGTCTCGGGATCTGACCCAGCTAGATCCACAGCGTACGTGTACCCTGGCCACAGCCTTCCGGTGCACCCAGTTAGCTCCACACGCACCTTGCACGCGCCACGTCTGTCAATCACCGCCTTTTGCCTTGTGCGGACTTGGTTTATCCATCAACACGCTCGGACACCGTGCATGTCCAGATGAGTGCCAACTGACGTGGGGCACCTGGGCGAGGGTGGTGGACGACAGGGGCGCAGAACAATCTTTGATTTATGAACCCGGCTCGATTCCTGCCGCAGTGACACGTTCCAGATCTACCATGCCCGTGCACGACGTCTACGCAGTAAAGAGGTCCCGGTCCGTTCTGTCCGACCGTGCACGGTGCAGAGCAACGCATCTGTGTAACATCATGCGTGTCTGAGGTTCCTCCAAGCTGAGACGGCGCTCTTGCGCGCGCACGACGCGGACCCGGACGCCGCCGTCCGCCTGCCCCGGCCCGGCGAGAGATCAAAACGGACACTGCCGCGCGCAGAGCTATTTCGCAGGAGATCTTCTGCATGCCAGGATCATGTTGCAAGTCAGGATCATTCATGACACATCGTTGTCTTCATATGGTCCTCGAGGCCAAAGCCCCCCTTTGATGCGCGCCTCACGCACCCGTTCAGTTCAGGAAACCAATCATCGCCCGCTGGTTCGCTTTTCTGCGCCGATTGCCGGCCCAGAGCAAGATCGAAGGCGATGTGTGTGCGTTCAATGGCTTCACTGCTTTTTGTACGTAGGACCTAGTCTTCACGTCATTTTTCACAGAATCATTTACAACGGATTTTTCCTAACCCGGTAACATATTCATTGAGGTCACTTTCGGTCTGTTGGCACGCGTGGTGAGAATGGGTGGTATGCATGCAAACCTGGTCACACCGTACGTATAGGGTGTGCTTGAGTGCAGCAGAACGTGGTATGCCCGTTCTGGCTTGTGGTTCCTGCCCGTTCGCTGTCTAGTTGAGCTCGAGATGTGGGGGGTGGTCGTTGGGCCGTGGCGAGCTTTGAGCGCGCGGAGGGCGGCCACGTCGATCGTGCGCTGAACGAGTGCTCCGCATGGCATGCCCCGAACCCAGCGTATCTCGCGAGCCAAGGCAGGGCGGTAGAGTTCCGGCCTGCTCCCCAGAGGTGTGTGTGACGCGAACTTGTCACGTTGCATTTCCACTGGGATCGGGCCCTCAGAGGTGGATTCCCCTTGATGACGATCGATCGTGCGCGTGCGTTGCCACGCTGGCGAGGGGCACCCTTCATCGTATGTCGTACCCTATTTCTGAAGCATTAGTGCTTATCGTACCAGTCTCTGGATCAGACGCTGATACGAACACTTTACACAGACTGATATCACAGAGTCATCACTTACATAAATATTATCAAGTCTCATACAAGCCTTCATACATAAAAGGTCTTACAATAACCGGCCAAAGGCCATTTTATTACATCAAGCACCATGCTGGTGGGCTGCCACAGCAGAACCATTTAAACACTACTACAGCGGAAGACGGAAACGGCACTAGCACAAGCATCTTGAGTGCAGATAGGACCCTACTCTTCATCACCATCCTCCACGTACTCTGGTTCTTCATCTGAAGGATTAAAGCAAGGGTGAGTACATAAGGTACTCAGCAAGTCCTAACAATGAGGGATACTTTGATGCAAGGGTGAAACTAAAGGATAGGCTGAGGGATTATCATCTGGGCGGAAAGCCAGTTTTATGCAAAGGTTGTTTGGAAAACAAAACAGTTCACAAACTATTATCAAGGTTATCAGTGGTATTTAGTGGGGTTGTGGCCCTGGGGGAGATGCAGTCCATCCCGCCAGTTCCCAAGTTTTAATGCTGGCAGGAAACCAGCGCACGGTTCCACACCGGAGTATTCCAAAAACACACCAAGGAAGTAACTCACACCGTTATACTAATCATTGTGTGGCACAAGCTTTCGCGTTGCCTATTACCGTGGAACACGGCTATCATGATAGGTTTTTAACTCTGCAGAGGTTGTACACGATTCCCCACAAGGCATGCCAGCCCTTCCCATCGTCATGGATTAGACAGGCATACTAATGGTCCCGTACCTACTTGGTGTCACCACGGCGCCACCACGGAAAAACTGCAACCAGGGGCTTCACAATATCATCATTAACATGTAGAAATGCCTGAATAACACCATATGCCGGATCCCGACACCCGCTATGTCGAGTCTTCTCCTGGCTTCCGCCGCAACTCCTGCCCTCCAGGTGGGTACCGGGTGAACACTATAGTAGGGTGTGGTTCCAAACCTTTCCCATTCAAGGCATGTGGTTGTACGAAAGGTGCTAGGCCAGGCGGCACATGAACCGGTCCTTATACGACCGAAGCAAGCATCTTCAATAGCTATCCTCAAAGGAAGAATCGCATCCCAGAGATAGGCCTCCCCACTGAGGACTACCTCGCCTGCTCCCGCCAGGGATATCCCTACTATGGATTGTACAATTATCAGTAGTATATTACCATCCCACATTTCATATTCACACACACTCCACCAAACCCACACCATTTCACACCAAAAAGTATGTATAGCAAGATTAATTAAGTACACATGGTAATAAGTCCTAAGCAGCATATCATTTCAGCATATCATTAAAGAATTAATGATAGTGAATCCTAGGTCTAACAAAGGAATCAGGATAAGCAATGTCAAGGCATGGCAATCAACAGTACTTATGATCATACTAAGCATTTAAATCACATTTAAACATCATGCACATTTTATTTCTAAACTGGGCTCTAAGTTGGATATTTGCAAGTATAGGGACAACATGATCAAAGGGGTTAGAACTTGCCTTCACCAAAGTCTTCTTCTTCTAAGTCTTCGTAATCCGGATCCTCAGCTCCTTCCTCAAAAACTTGTTCCTCTATTGATTAAAAGCAAACGACGATCGAATAAATCTACCGATCAAACAATTAAACTAACAAGCAAATAAATCAAACGAAGGCCAAACAAGGACCAACAACAGAAGGTTTTTGCAACAACAATTAGCTCATGATTTTATATGAATTTTGGTGAAAGAATCACCAAAATTGGAGCTAAGATGAAGGAGATATAAATTTTACAAGTTTGCAACTTAGGAAATACATAGGATTAAGCTAAGTAATTAACCATAGACATAATCCTAATTATTATGGAGTAAACAAGTGTTGCAAAATGATTAGGAGATAATCTAGTATTTTTAGGAATTTTATGGATTTTTTCTGATAAAGGAAAGTGCTCGAAATAAACTTCTGGGTACGAACTGCGTGTAGATCTAGCATTTACAGAGCGTGTGTGAGGCTGACAAGTGGGCCAGTGGGGTCAGGTCCACTGTACGGTACTGTGCCGTGAGCTCGGTCCACGGGGCGGTGGACCGAGCGCATCTGTGAGGCTGGTGCACGGTGCACCGGGTCTGTCGCGTGGCGAGGCGACCCGGTCGTCGCGGGCCCGCGTGCCGACGTGGCATGCCACGTCGGATGGTGGCGCGGCGCGGCCAGACGACCCCGGAGCGGGGTGCGCGCGGCGGCGCGTCGCCGGAATGCTCACCGGCGGTGGCTACAGGACAATGCTCGTGACGAGGTAAGCACCTACGGGCTCTACGCGGCGCGGCGGAGCTCCTACGGCTACGTGTTGACGACGGCGGCGGGCGGAGCGGTGACGCGGACTCGCCGGAGTGCGGCAGTGCCACTGCGCGCGAGGGAACGAGGTGCGCGCGGGCGATTGAGCGTGCTCGTGTGGCTGCACGGGTGCGCACGTGCGCGGGGAAGCTGGCGCGCGCCTTGGCTGGGCTGAGCGCGGCCGGGAAGCCTGCCGGCGACGAGTTCGCGCAGCGGCGGGTGGCGGTGCTCGACGCGGAGCATGCGCCAGTGCGCAGGGCGAGGAAATTGAAGGCGCGGGAAAGGGAGGAGAGGGAGGCGGAGCTCACAGTGGGCTCGAAGAAGGCGGAGGAGGGACGGAGGCTTGACGTCGACGTGCTCGCGGTGGCCGGAACCCTAGCCGCCCTTGTCCGCCATGCTCTGCAGCTCAATTGCAAAAATGGCGAGGCGGATGAGGTTAGGGAAGGCACAGAGACGCTAGGGAAGAAGAGAAGAGGGGCAGAGCTCCACCGTTGGCTCGCCGGAAGGCCGCCGGACTTCGAGAAGGAGGATGGGGAAGAGCAGGAATTGGGGCGCTCGGGCGGCAATGGCGAGGGAGTGAGCTTGGGAGAAGAGAGTGGGGGCGTGCGCGGAGCTCGACGGCTTTTAAAGGCGGCCGTGGAGCGAGCCGTTGGGCGCCGGCTCGAGACGGCGGTCGTCGGCTCGGTCGTCGTCGTCAAATTGCGACGCGACGGCTGCCAGAGGGAGGACGAGGCCCATGCGTGGATGACGTTGGCGCGACGACGGCCACAGTGCGACGGACAGGACCGAGTGGCGCGACGTCACGGAGTGGGAGCTCGCCGGTCTTGGTCGTTGGTCCGCGCGGGAGGAGATGGGCGCGCTGCCGCGGGGTTGGCGGACGGGATGGAGCGACGGGAAGAGACGACGAGGCGCGCGTGTGCACGTGAGGTCCCTGCGGCGGCGGTGTAGCGTGACGCGACGAGGCGGGACGGCTGGCATGGGCGCGCTGCGCCGCTGCCAGAGGAAGACGACACTGACAGGTGCGGTCCACCTGTCAGCGAGACGGCGCGAGAGAGCGGGCTGGGCCATTGCTGGGCTAGAGGGAGAGGAGGTGGCCGTGGGCTTTCGCGCGGGAGAAGAAGAAAAAGAGAGTGGGCCGGGGAGGAGAAAGGAAGAAGGGCGGCCCGGGAGGGAAAAGAAAGTTTAAACATTTCCAGGGATTTTCTAGGATTCAAATTTGAACGAAATTCAAATTTGAAAAAAGGATCAAAACCAAATGAACACATAAATAAAATCAGGAAATTCCAAATATGCAGATGGTGGTGTTTGATGCACATTTAAATTTCGAAATTTCGAATTTGTCATGAATTTGACTTCTACTTTGATTGAATTTTGTTCAAATTTGAAAAAGTTCAAATTTTTAGTGATTTTTAAATATGGGCCGAACACAGGGTGTTACATCGTACCGGCAGCGGGCGACCATGCAAGCGCGCGGGTGCGCTTTGTCCATCTAGCAATGCCAGTGGAAAATACAGGCACGGCAGGCATCCGGCGCCTCATCTTGCATGCACGCGCGGCACGGCAGGCCGGCATCCATTCCCGCCCGGTCAATGAGTCGCCATTCGCGGAGTTAGACAGCACTCTCTCTCTCTCTCCATCTCTCGGGATTTCACCCAACCCAACCAGCAGACAGCAGGCTCCATACCGCACGGACGGGTATCATGGCTCGCGACGTCGACACGGATCGAGCAGCCTTCCGCGGCCAGACGACCCCCGCGCAACACGCACTTTGCCGCCGGCTGCAGAGCATCATGTGCATGCAACAGGGTAAAGGGAGGCGCATGACCTCTGTATTATTCAGTTTCTATTCTCCTGCATGGTCGCCATCGTCCCCCCAAACGGCAATGTTCTCTTTGTTAGGTTATCGGCGGAACGACGGCACGTAGATCACGACGGATAACAAAAAGTAAAACTGGAATAGAGGAGACAAAATTCTTTATTGCGAAATTCTGGTGGTAGGGTACACAGGGGGGGTCTCCTCAACTATTTATAAGGGGGAAACCCTAACTTCGTGTTGGGCTCCAATTCGATAAAGTAGCCCACATGGACCAGGACAGCTTCTTCTAGAAGTTGGGCCTGGCCCATTAAGAGTTTTACAACACTCCCCCTTGGGCTCTTTATCGTGATAAGTATGCCTCATAAAAACTCCTAAAAACCCAGTGGGAAAAATTGGAGAAAAGAGCACATATTACCACCACTTGTATGCACACATTGTCTCGTTAAAAACCTTATTGAGAAAACTTCATGTGAAAAACTCATAAGGGAAAAAGATTGCAATGTTTTTAATCTTCATGATTAATGTTTATCAATCTTCATGACTGATATGAATTATCTTCGAGATAACTCATTTAGTTCGGGAATGTGATGTACTTAGGGAAGTTCTCCCCCTGTTCCAAGCACTTCTCTAAGTCTTCTCATGCCAATACCACGCCGACACTCTTCGAGAGTGCGGGAAGGTAAGGTCTTTGTGAACATATCTGCAAGATTGTCACAAGATCGGACATGTGTTACTAAAATCTCTCCCTGCTCTTGCATTTCATGCGTGTGGAAGAATTTAGGTAACATATGCTTTGTCCTGTTCGACTTTACGTATCCCGATTGTACTTGTGCAATACAAGCTTTATTATCTTCATAGATAATTGTAGGGGATGGAGTATACGCCACTCCACTAGTCTTCATTATATGGCTTGTCATCCTCCTAAGCCAGGCGCACTCCTTTGCAGCTTCAAACAATGCGATGATCTCCGAGTAATTTGTCGATGTAGCAACCAATGTTTGCTTCGTTGACTTCCACGAAATTGCAGTTCCTCCAAATAAAAACACATATCCCGTCTGAGATATTGATTTATGTGGATCAGATAAATATCCAGCATCAACATAACCCACAAGGGTTAATTCCCCATTCTTCTTGAAAAATAATCCAAGGTCTTCAGTTCCTCTCAAATATCGGAGGATTTGCTTGATGCCATTCCAATGCCTTCGAGTTGGTGCTGAGCTATATCTTGCAAGTAGATTAACAGCAAAAGCTATGTCGGGCCTTGTACCATTCGCAAGGTACATCAAGGCTCCAATGGCACTGAGGTATGGATATTGAGGTCCCAATAATTCCTCATCTTCCTGCTTCGGTCTAAAAGGATCTTGATCTATATCAAGTGATCTGACCACCATAGGTGATCGGAGTGGGTATGCTTCGTGCATATTAAATCTCTCTAATACCTTCTTGGTATAGTTTGATTGGTGCAAGAGTACCCCTTCAGGAGTATGTTCAAGTTGCAAACCTAAACAATATGTAGTCTTGCCCAGGTCCTTCATTTCAAATTCAGTCTTCAAGTATGAGCAAGTCTCTTCAATTTCATTGGTAGTACCAATGATGTTCAAGTCATCAACATAAACAGAGATTATGCAAAAGCCTTTCTCTGATTTCTTTATGAATACACAAGGACAATCTTCATTCTTCACAAATCCCTTTTCCAAGAGAAATGCACTGAGCTTGTTGTACCACATTCTCCCTGATTGTTTCAAACCATATAGTGACTTCTGTAATTTGACACTATATAATTTGCGGTCATCTTCATTTGGGACTTTAATACCTTCTGGAACTTTCATATAGATTTCTGTATCTAATGTTCCATATAGATATGCTGTGACCACATCCATAAGTCGCATCTGCAAATTCATATTCACCGCCATTGAGATCAAATACCGGAATGTAATTCCATCCATTACGGGAGAGTAGGTTTCTTCGTAGTCAATGCCAGGTCTCTGCGTGAAACCTTGAGCTACGAGTCTCGCTTTATATCTAGTCACTTCATTTTGAGCATTTCTCTTCCGGACAAACACCCATTTGTGACCCACTGGTTTAATGCCAGTTGGTGTAAGGTTTACACTACCAAACACTTCTCTTTTCTTTAGCGAGTTTAACTCTGCACAGATTGCATCTTTCCACTTTGGCCAATCAGGACGCTTCTTGCATTCCTTCATTGATTTTGGTTTAGATTCCAAATCAATTTGTGTTGCAATCGTTTCAGCAAAGTATGTATTGACTTCAAGTGTCTTTCTATTATATACCACTCCCGTCTCAACATAATTCGTTGAGTTTTCATTTCCTTGATCCTCATTATCGATAGATACATTGAGGTCAGGAATTTCCGGTATCTCTTCGTGAGATTCATGCACATTCTCACTTGGGTTTGGTTCTTCAAGTCTCACCACTTCATGTGGATCACTTTCACCTTCTTTGGTTTTCTTTTGAGCAGTTTGCTTAGGCTTCTTCTCCGCAGGACGTCTCCTAGGAGCTTTAGCTTGAGCTTGTACTCTAGGCTTCTTGGGTGCCCTTGTAACCGGTTCACTCCCCCTCTTCCTGGCATTCGTTGCTTTTATGGAAGAAGGTTGGAATTCCATATATTCATCCTCTTCAAATGGGATTTCTATTCTTTCAGGAGCATTTACAGCCGGTATATGAGACTTCACAATGTCTCTTGTATTGGTGAAAGCTTCAGGCAATTCATTAGCAACTCTCTGCAAATAGAGTATATTCTGAACTTCGAGTTCAGCTTCTTTAGTGTGAGGATCCATTCCTAGGATTCCTTTAGCATCCCAATCTATTTGCCGGCATTCTTCTCTAGAGAGATACTTTCCTCCCCCTAATGCCGGGAAATGATCTTCATTAAAGATACAATCAGCAAACCGTGCAGTATGCAAATCTCCAGTGGAGGGTTCTAAGTACTTAATTATGGACGGACTTTCATATCCAACGTAAACTGCGAGTTTCCGTTGTGCGCCCATAGCAGTTCGCTGAGGTGGAGGGATTGGAATGTATACAGCACATCCAAATCTCCGTAAATGGGAAACATTTGGTATTCTACCACGCACCAATGCTAATGGTGATTCTTCATGTGTAGCAGATGGTCGTAATTGGATAAGTGCTGCTGCATGCAACACCGCATGCCCCCAACAAGAGGTAGGCAATAAGCAATTCTGTAACAATGGTCGAGCGATCAATTTGATCCTCTTGATTAATGATTCTGCAAGACCATTTTGTGTATGCACGTGTGGTACGGAGTGTTCCACTTTGATGCCCATACTCATACAATAATCATCAAATACCTTCGATTTAAATTCTCCAGCATTATCCATTCGAATGGATTTGATTCTATGATCTGGAAAATGTGTCTTCAATTGTATGATCTGGGCAGTCAATCGTGCAAATGCATGGTTTTTAGTAGATAATAGACATACATGGCTCCACTTCGAGGAAGCGTCTATTAACACCATGAAGTAGCGGAAAGGCCCTGATAAGGGACTAATTGGTCCGCATATATCACCTTGAATTCGTTCAAGAAATGACATAGATTCTGCTTGAATCTTAAGGTGCGAGGGGCGAGTAATAAGCTTCCCCTTTGCGCATGCAATGCACAAGAAATCTGCTTGATTTGGGAAATCTTTTGTCTTCAAGTTATGCCCCGTTGCATTCTTCGTAATTCTCTGCATCATATTAAGGCCAGGGTGACCAAGACGGTCATGCCATAATCTATATGCTTCTTGATTGGTAAAGATAGTCTTGAACGTAGCAAATTCTTTGTTTGGCTTAATGTACGTATAGTACAAGCCTTCTTTGACTGACGGACAACTTTCAATAGTGGTCTTCTTATTGCCTTCTTTCTTGGTTATGATAAGACGTTCTTCACCTCCATCGTCATTGGTTTCTACGTGAAACCCATTTCTTCGGATATCCTTAAAGCTTAACAATGTCCGGGTTGAATCCGGATAAAGTAATGCTTCTTGGATTGTTAATTGCGTACCATTTGGTAGGACAAATGTGGCTCTTCCTGTGCCAACAATCTTATTGTTATTGCCAATAACAGTAAGAATATTTCCAGTATACTTTCGAAGTGTCTGGAAATAGCAAGTGTCCCTTAGAATAGTAGCAGTGGTGCAACTGTCTACGAGACAGAGCTCCTCATCCATAGTCATTTTGCTCCACAATGCTGTAATTCATACATAAGAAATGTATAAACAAAGAGAGTAATAAATGACAAACTTCACAAAATGATTTATTCAAAGCAAATGTCTTCTCTTCGAGAGAGTACATAAACGAACTAATTCCTTCGAGGAATTTAAACTTATTTCACTCCTATTACAAATAGATAACTAAATAATTCTTAATAGTCTTCATGACTACGCAGAATCTCTATGCACATCTTCCTCTTCATCCATGAGATCGTTGTCCAACTCCAGGTCAGAGGATTTGCTTGGTGTTGCATGGTCCATTGGTGCCTTCGTTGTTGGCTGCGTGCCTTCAACAAAGTTAGCCTCATGCTGCGCGAGCTTCTTTTTGAGGTCTTTGTACATGTCAACATACTTCTGTGGTGTTTCACATATTTTGGACCAATGGCCATGCATACCACACCTATAGCAATCCTGATCCTGTTCACCATACGCTCCCCCTGAAGGTGTCTTCTTTGACTTCCCTTTTGCGTTCTTCTTGAAAGCATTAGGTTTGTTTTGAACCTTCGGGGGTGCATTTGGTGTAGCTTTGGGAGCACCTTTACCCTTGTTATTCTTGTTCTTCTTCTTCTTATTGAAGGAGACGGCATTCGCTTCATGCGGTGCCAATGAGCCAGTAGGACGATTCTTATGATTCTCCATGATCAATTCGTCCTCCCCCTGATCTTGCTGCAATGCATTACTCAGGGCGACATAGGTTTCATAATTCTCCTTCTTGTACTGGCGGCTCACATGAGTGAACTTAGGGTGAAAGGTGGAGAGGGTCTTGTTAATAAGATCCTTTTGCGTAAGCTCTTTGCCACAAAGCTTCATGCGTGTGACAATCCCATAAAGCTTGGTGTTGTAATCCTCCACAGTCTTGTAGTCTTGGTAGCGTAGGTTTTGCCATTCACGCTCAACCTTAGGGAGTAAGACATTTTCAATCTGCTCAAAGCGTTTCTTCAATGAGTCCCACAAGACTTTTGGATCACGTTCTGTCATATATTCACTCTTCAGAGTAGCACTTAAGTGGTGGCGCAAGAAATGCAAAGCCTGCGCCTTCTCCACGTCTGTTGCGGCAGTGTCTCCCGCCTTAGGCAGAACGGTCTTCAAAAGATCTTTGCTGCTTAGGAGGATCTCCGCATCAAGTGCCCATGACAGGTAGTTGCTTCCATGAGGAGTCAAGACTTCAAAGTCTCTCTTCACGAGGTCAGACATCTGCATGATGTCAATGTGCAAGGATTAATTCATGTATCCAAGTAATAGAGAGCATAAGTATAACAAAAATTGCGTGTTTAAGTTATAATATTGGTGTTTTTATATAAAATCACCAAAAACTGGGGTGTTATATGCAAAAATAACACAATCCAGCAATTTTCGGATTATCCATGTCAATTTTTGTAATTAACAGGATTTTTCCGTAATTTTCAGATATTCCAGGGATATTCTGGTAATTTCCAGATATTCCGAGGATATTTTCATAATTTTCTGATACGCCGAGGACTTTTCTGGTAATTTCCAGGGCTGCTTTGTAATTTTCAGAGTTTCCGAGTATATTCTCGGAGCTTCTGAAATTTTGAGGACTTCTTTGTAAATTGCAGGACTGCGGGAGGGCTTCTGCGCGATTCACGAAAACTTCGAGGACGTTTTTGTAAAAAGGCGTCGGAGCATAAAAACAGGGCTGAAACCCTAGCTTCTTCAGTTTCTCCCACTCTCTCCCACCAGCCGCCGGCGCTTCCTTCTTTCTTCTTTCTTCAGATCTTGCTTCACCAGATCCATGGGGAGTAGGCACCTCGCAGCGGCGGGCCATGGCGCCGTGGGTCGCACGCGTGGCGCAGTGGCCAGGGGCGGCGTGGCGCGCGCGCCCGCGCGCATGGTGTCGCGCCGCGGCCGCGGGGCGCGTTGCGTGGCCCGCCTCGGCGCGCGCTCGAACCGGAGGCGGCGCAGCGGTTGCCGGGCCCGGGTTCGTCCCCAGGCTGGTGCGACGGGCGGAGGCCGGCGTGGGCCCCTGGCTTCGCGGTGCCCGGTGAGCGCGGCGCTATGCAGAAGGTCGCGCGGCGCGGTGCAGGCTTCATGGCACGGCGCGGCGCGGCGGCCCGCGGCGCGGCGGCCGGGCCGCTGCTTCGAAGGCCGGGCCAGCGCGGAGGCGCGCGGCTGCACGCCGGACGCACGGCAGTGCGGCGGCCCGTGGTGCCGCGGTGGACTGGGCTCGCGCCGGGGCGACGCGCAGGGACGCGCGTACGATGGTCGTCGATTTGTTCTTTTGCTTCTGTAGATCTATGTTCTTCTGTGATGCTTCTGTTGATGAACTCGGCGATTTAGGGTTAGGGTTCTTGAAGAACCACATGTTCCCTTTGCTTGATGATACGGATCTGTACCGGACTTCGTGCCGGGTAGGGTTAGGGTTCTTCGTGAACCGCTTCAGATCTCAAGAACTCGGCTTTTCGGTGACGTTGCACCGAAGGCTTTGTCCTGGCGACGTTGCGCCGGATCTGTTTGCTTTTCAATAGTTTCGAATCTCGATCTAGATCTTGCAGGGGTTATGCTCCAGATCTAGATCGGGTTGCGCGGAATTCCGGCGCAGTCTGCCAGGGCAAAAGGCCCTAGCGAGCAGGGTGCTCGAGGCACTTTGCTTGATTTTCTTCTTGTTTTCGACGATAGATCCAGATCGTTTTTGGGCGGCCATAGCTTCTATAGCTCGCCTTTGGATCTGATCTCTTGATTTCTGGACAGATCTTGGCTGCAACGAGTCAAGATAGCAAAAATCATACGCAAAACAAGAACGTACCGTAGTTCACCGATCTGCTGGGCGAATTCCTCGTAGAGCGTGCTGATAACGTGTTAGGTTATCGGCGGAACGACGGCACGTAGATCACGACGGATAACAAAAAGTAAAACTGGAATAGAGGAGACGAAATTCTTTATTGCGAAATTCTGGTGGTAGGGTACACAGGGGGGGTCTCCTCAACTATTTATAAGGGGGAAACCCTAACTTCGTGTTGGGCTCCAATTCGATAAAGTAGCCCACATGGACCAGGACAGCTTCTTCTAGAAGTTGGGCCTGGCCCATTAAGAGTTTTACAACACTCTTCAGCGTCTGTGCATGGTCCTACTTTTCTTTTTTCCCTTTGGTTTGGACAGCAGAGTAGCTAGCGTCTGTCCGCATGGACGCGCCTTCCTCGTCTCTCTAATCCTGCTGATGGATCAGACATGTTCTGCTCGTTGCACACCGACAATGTCGACGGCGATCGAGATGGCCGCGCTCGGATCGCCACGACTGCCCGCCACCAATGTTCTAAATAGCCGGCTATAGCCACCGCTATAGCCCGCTATAGCCTTTGAGGAGACCAAAGGCTAAGCTAAGCTCCGTTTAGCGCTAAGCTTCATAGCCCGCTATAGCCATCACTATAGCCAGCTAAATCCGCTAAATGAAGTTGATTTAGCCGGCTAAATAATGGTGCGGTGAAGGCGTGAAGCTTTTCATGATGTTTGAAACTTCAAAAGATGATTTATTCAGGTGTTTAAAACTTTGAAAGATGATACAATGAAGGCATGATGCCATCATCGAATTTTAGCCCATAAAAAATTCTTGGTGTCATGTTTTGTGTCTAATTATTTACTTATTTCTTAATAGTATTGTGAAACCGCTAAATATACTTAGCTTTAGCTATAACTCGCTATAGCCTTTCTTAACTTTTGTCAACATCAACCGCTAAAGGCCTTAGCCCGCTATTTAAAACATTGCCCGCCACACGTGTTCGTGAGTCCGTGATCACCATGACGTACTGGGGCACAAACCGACCGCAGTTGCGGCAATGATGACGCAAAGGGAGGTTTTCACCTAAACTGCAACGGGCCGCCGCCGGAGTCTGGAATTCAGGTCGTCACCCCGGCTTTGACCTCTCCATTGCTGAGCTTGACCGTGCTTCTCCTTTTGGTTAATTTGAGTTTGGCACAACACAGATCGCTGCGATTCGTTCGTTTTCTTTTCTTTTGATTGATTGACTACGGATCTCGTCAGATCGGTTCAGAGACAGAAATGAAAACGAAGCTCGTCGATAGAAGTAACGGCACGGTTTCGTTTTTGCGTTACATGGAACGGAATAAAATCAGATGGGCCGCCCAGGAACGGACTGTTGGATGGTCGCCACAATGGGCACATAATGAAGCAAGAATAGAGTGATAGCGCAAAGAATACGCGACGATCGTTGATTAACCAAGGGCGAGCCGGACTACGGCAAGCCCAATCACATAGCATACGGCCCATGCGGCCGATGGTAAGGCTAATACATAATTAACCTGTCTAACACTCCCCCGTAGTAGTGAATTAAATCTGAGCCATTGAATTTTTAAGAGTCAATAAAAATCAGTTATTTCCTTCCACGTTTGGTGCCTGGCAATTAG
>RWGY01000316.1:0-111758 GCA_007726485.1 Eragrostis curvula | reverse complement strand
GAATGTCCTTCCTTCAACATTCGAAGTTGGCATCAGTAAGACACTATATCACTGCAAATTACACTTTTCCCCATTAAGGTTACCAGTTTGCAAGCGTGTATTTTACATAAGTCAGTTCATACAAGCATGCATAGCATATTTATATCATTATGTGGTAGATAAACATTAGGAAGTTCTGAAATTTATTCCCTTATATACTTGTAGTTGTGTAAAAAGAATAGGAAAAATTGTCATGGGCTCCCTTTAACTATCTGTTTCAGTTTATATATTAAAATGTCTTAAGTGAAATGCACCAGCACCCCTCGAACTTGACCCGAGTTCTCTATAAAGAGAGAAAGGAAGAACTGCCTTGAGGACATCATGATGCCACATGGGCATTAGATTCCAAGTTGGTTCAGTTAGGCGTCTAGATGGAAATCTGGCTCAGGATGAGAACAATTAGCAAGTTTTTGGACCTAGAAATCAAGTTTTGTTAGTACCGGGACCTAGATGAGAACTCGGGACAAGTTCAAGGACCGTTGTTGCATTTCACTCAAATGTTTTCTACAAAAGGATTATTTTATGCATATGTAAATAAGACGTCTTTTTTCTTTTTTTTTTTTTGCATAAAACGGCACCTAAGTTCATATCTCTAACTCATGAAATTATTCCAGATTTCTGGGAACCATGTGGTGCGGTACACCATGCACGACCTAGTGCATGACCTGTCAAGGTTAGTCATAGGTGATGAACTAATTATCTTTGATGCTGCAATGAAGAGCAATACAAGTGAGCAGAAATACTGTCAATATGTGTTTCTCACAAATTATGATGGGCAAAAAAATCTGTCAAATATTGTGCCCAATAAAGTCAGGGCACTTCATTTTTCAAGTAGTAGCAAACTGGGCCTCCATGATGGTTCAATGTTTCATTTGCAAAGTGCTTGCGTGTTTTGGATTTCAGCGAGTGCTCCGGTATATTGTTGCCAGCCTCGATTGGCCAACTGAAGCAATTGAAGTGTCTTATTGCGCCAAAAATTCAACAGGAGAGCTTGCCAAAGTCAATTGCTAAATTATCAAAAATTGGCAGTACCTAAACCTGCATGGATCTTCTCAAATTTGTGCGTTACCTGAATCAATTGGAAAACTGGGTTGTCTGATACATCTTGATTTGTCAGGTTGTTCTGGTATGTCAGTGCTGCCCGAATCATTTGGATCTTTAAAAACAATGGTGCATCTTGACATGTCTGGTTGCTCTCTGATAAGAGAACTGCCAGGTTCGCTTGGTAATCTCACAAGTTTGCAGCATCTCGATTTATCTAAATGCCCTAATCTCAATAAAATGCCTGAATCAATTGGAGAACTCGGTTGTCTGATACATCTTGATTGTCAGGTTGTTCTGGTATGTCAGTAAGTACTGCCGGTTATCATTAGGTGAATTAAAATCAATGGTGCATCTTAACATGTCTGGTTGCTCTCTGATAAGAGAACTGCCAGGTTCACTTGGTAATCTCACAAGTTTGCAGCATCTCGATTTATCTCGCTGCTCCAATCTCAAAGAAATACCTGAATCTTTATGTAGCCTCACACAACTCCGACATCTGAACCTATCATATTGTAGTAAAATTGAACGTATACCAGAAGCTGTAGGCAGCCTCTTTAATCTGCAGTATATAGGCATGCCATTTTGTCGGCAAATCCATGAGCTGCCAGAGTCATTTACTGATCTCCGAAATTTGTTGCATCTGAATTTGGCTGGCTACAGTTTTTTTGAAAGGGCTACAGCGAGCTTTGCGTGTTCTCACTGGCTTCAGTATTTAGATATGTCACTAGATAGATATGAAGATGGTTATCTGCATGATGCCATGAGAAATCTCACCAATCTCAGTATTTGCGCTTTCGTGCTGGGATTGAAAAAGTAGTTTGCTGTGTTTGATTTTATTGGTACCCTTACCAACCTGGAGCATCTGAACATGTCACACAATATACGGCTTGAGTATCTACCAGAAAGCTTGGTAACCTCAAAGGTTGCATACATTGGATCTCTCACACTGCAGGCGCCTAAAGTCCCTGCCAGATAGTATAAGTGCACTTACCACTGAAGTCTTTATTAATTGAAGGGTGCTCAGGTGAACTGATTCATGAAGCCAATTCTCGGTTTCACTATTCACTAACATTACCATTCTTCAATGTTCGAGCCGATGATGTCAGTGCTTGCAGCAATCTTCATCTCCTCAAGGATGCAAATGTACCTGAGTTACAGTACACTCTCTTGAAAATGTAAGGTTTTTGGAAGAAGCACATAAAGTTAAATTGCTGGACAAAAATAACCTTTAAAGGTTGACATTGGATTGGACCTTGGGTGCTGATCGATTTCTGGATGACAAGGATTTGTTGGGACATCTAGAGCCACCAAGAGGTCTGAAGGACTTGAATCTGTATGGTTATAGCAGTCCAAGCTTTCCTAGCTGGCTCATGAGTATTTCTCATCATCTCCCGAATCTTGTTTCTATTAAGCTGGTTAATCTGCTCACATGTAGCAACCTGCCAGCACTTGGACAGTTGCCAAACCTAAAAGAGCTGTCACTCGAGTATTGTCCCCGCGTCACAAAAATCGACAAGAGTTTCTGTGGTGGTAAAGGAGCATTTCGTCGATTGTCAGATTTCTTGTTGTCTAACATGGAAGGGTTGGAGGAGTGGAGCACAACATACTCTGTTGAGGATGCTGTGGAGGAATTCATGTTCCCAGTTCTAGACAAACTATGTGTAATTCGTTGCCCACGATTGAGGTTGAAACCATGCCCACCAATATTCCGTGAGTGTAAAATAATGAGTAGCGACCAAGTTACATCTTCATTGGATGAGGTCAGCAAAATCGGCCATCTCACCCCCTCTACTTCAAGCACCAAGTTAGCGATCATGGTCAGCAATGTCGAGGATTTGAGTCTGTTTGACCACTTCCGTTCCCTTCAAGTATTGGGTATCCATGCGTGTCATAAACTGGCGAGCTTGCCGGAGAGCATTCGGCATCTCGAGTCCCTTCAATCGCTGACATTGTGGGATTTAAGCATCTCAGCGCTTCCAGAATGGCTGGGCGACCTCTCTTCTCTCGAAAGGCTCACCATCTACAGTTGTGAAAGCATCAAGTCCTTGCCTCCAAGCATACAGAAACTCACCAAGCTCCAGGAGCTACGTATCTGGAATAACCAAGAGCTAAAGTGTCACGCCCGGCCCTGTTGGCGTGCCAGATATGCTACAGGCTGGCGATCACCAGGCGGGAATTGGAGGAAACGTCTTGGCGCGTGATGGCGGGAGCGGCCCAGAGGAAGCAGTCGAACCAGCCCAGCCCGGCCCACAGGTGTCGGCTATATAGAGTAGGAAAGAGAGCCTTGCACGGCAGCTATCGTTTTGTAACAGAACTCTGCTTCTAAATCCCTCTGCTTCTCTTCCTACCTCGATTGCTTCTCTTCTACCCCAAGTTGCTGTACTATCAATTCTCGGATCTAGTTACCCAAATCAATATAGTAGCACCAAACTATCCCAATCCGATTTGTGTTCTTCGATTGCTTGTTGGTTTTTATCTGGATTGCTGTTCTTCTCTGAATTTGCCTGTCAAGAGTTGCGGGTTGTTACATTGGTATCAGAGACATTCGATCGCTGGTGTGCTCGTATTCTCTCGGTTTATCCGTAAAATTCCCAGGGGAAGGTGGTGTTCACGCGAGTGATTCACCGTAAATCCGATACCTAGGGTTGGGTGAACTTGGAGGAGTCACCACGGCGGATCCATACAGGCCTGGTCCGCAAGCTCGTTTCCTCGTCACGGCCATGGCGGACGCGCAGCAGTCGGTCCTCGACGCAATCACCAAGCTCACCGACAAGATGGACAAGCTGGATAAGAAGGTGGATGTGATGGGAAGTGAAGTCACGAAGGTGAAGACACAGGCGGAACTGTCCATGAAGTCGGTGGCTCTCCTGCAGCAAGAGCAGGTGCAGACACTGAAGACCCTGAAGAACCTGACGGGTGCTCCAGGCATTTCGACCGAGGGGATCCTCAACTCTCCCCCGTCGACAGAGACGAACTCCGTTTCTTCGACACCACCGGCTACTCCTACATGCACCAAGGTGATAGACCCACCCCCTCCTCACCCGCAATTTGGCTTGCACCCTGGAGTTGTTCATGTGGAAGTGGATAGAACTGATTACTCTGCTCGTCGGAATTGGATGCCTAAGATGGATTTTCCTAGATTTGATGGAACTGATGTGCGCATTTGGTTAGATAAATGTGAAGCTTACTTTGAAATGTACCAGATCCCTACCAGTTTTAGAGTTATGGCAGCCTCTATTCACATGGTAGATAGTGCTTCACACTGGTTTCAGACTTACAAACAGTCAGTAGATGTACTCCTTTGGGATCATTTTTCTGCTGCTGTTATTGGTGAGTTTGATGTGAATGTGCACAAGCTAAAAGCTATGGAACTGCTTGCTCTTCGTCAGCATACTAGTGTGGATGAGTACAGAAAGGCCTTTGAGCAACTGCTTTATCATATTAAGCTGTATGACAAACATGTCAGTGAAACAATCATGGTCTCTCAATTTCTGTTGGGACTCAAATCTGAATTAAGGGATGTTGTTGAAATTCAATTACCAACTACTGTTGCTCAAGCTGCTACACTGGCTATTATTCAAGAGCATCTGCTCGAGAAGAAAAAGCATTCCAAGAATTACACTAAATCCGGTACCTCATCTTTCAAAGACAGTAAGTCAAACTTTAGCTCTTCTGATTTGTGGAAGGCTAAACAGCTGAAAGAGTTCAGGAGGTTGAATCATCTGTGCTATAAATGTGGTGATAAATATGTGCCTGGTCACCAATGTGCAGTCACTAATCCTGGTCAGCTGAATGCTCTCTGGAGTATTACTTGTGATGGTGGTGGTTTTCTTTCTGATGAGATTCTTGATGTCTTGGAGTCATCTTATTCTGAAGATGCAGAATGTTATATGTCCTTTGCAGCAATTTCTGGCAAGCCAACAAAGAAGGCTATTCAATTGAGAGCTCTGGTGCAGAATAAAGCTCTACTGATTCTTGTAGATTCGGGAAGTTCTCACACATTCCTGAATTCTTCTCTCTTGCAGCAACTGAATTATGCAACTACTGCTACTGCTCCAATGCAGGTCAAGGTGGCTAATGGTGCTATACTTACCTCTGACAGTGAGATAAATAATTTTGAATGGTGGATTCAAGGTCACACTTTCTCTTGTAATGCCAAGGTGTTAGATATTGGAGCTTATGACCTTGTGCTAGGCATGGACTGGCTTGAGCAGTTCAGCCCCATGACTTGTGAGTGGGCAGAGAAGTGGATTGAGTTTATGTACAAAGGCAAAAGAGTCAAACTACAAGGCCTCAAACCTGATATTCCTGATGCACTTCTAGAAATGTCTTGTGAGCAAGTTCTGAAATGCAGTCAGGGAAATGATTTATGGGCTGCTGTTCTAGTTGAACCAGTACCAGATAAAACTGTTGCTGTTGATAAGTACATGAAAGAAGGCATACCTGCTGATATCAAAGAACTAATATCTCAGTATGGGAAAATTTTTGAGCCACCATCATCTTTACCTCCCTCTAGAACATATGATCACTCAATCACCTTACTGCCAGATCAAGCTCCTATTAACTGCAGGCCTTACAGATACTCTCCTGAACAGAAAGATGAAATAGAAAGGCAAGTATCTGAGATGCTCAAGGCTGGTACAATTACACATAGTCTCAGTCCTTTTGCATCACCAGTCCTTCTTGTTAAGAAGAAAGATGGCTCATGGAGGTTCTGTGTGGACTATAGAAAACTGAACTCTATCACAGTCAAGAATAAGTTTCCAATGCCTGTGATTGATGAGTTTCTGGATGAAATAGCTGGAGCAAAATTTTTCTCAACTATTGATCTTGCATCTGGTTTTCACCAAATCCGAATGGTACCTTCTGATGAAGCTAAAACAGCTTTTAAAACTCATCATGGACTGTTCCAATTCAGAGTCATGCCTTTTGGTTTGACTAATGCACCAGCTACTTTTCAGTGCCTTATGAATGATATTTTTGGTCCACACATGAGGAAGTTTGTCCTGGTATTCATGGATGACATATTGGTTTTTAGTAAGTCTTTGGAAGAACACATTAAACATCTGCAAATTGTCTTTGAGACACTGCAAAATCACAACCTATTCATCAAGTTCAGTAAGTGTACTTTTGCACAACAAACCTTGTCATACTTAGGCCATATCATCTCTGACAAAGGTGTTTCTACTGATCCTTCCAAGACTTCTGCCATGCTAAACTGGCCCATGCCTCAGAATTTTACTGAGCTGAGAGGTTTTTTGGGACTCACTAACTATTATAGGAAATTTGTGCAGTCCTATGGTATTATTGCCAAACCACTAACCAATCTGCTACACCACAAGAAGTTTCAGTGGACAAATGATGCTCAGAAGGCTTTTGAACAACTGAAAACAGCCATGACTAGCACTCCAGTTTTGGCTTTTCCAGATTTCACTCAAGAATTTGTCATTGAAACTGATGCCTGTGATCTAGGGGTGGGTGCTGTACTCACACAGAATGGCCATCCTATTGCTTATTTTAGCAAAGCTCTTAGCATTCAGAATCAGAGACTTTCTACTTATGAGAAGGAATTTCTAGCCATCATGATGGCAGTGGATAAGTGGAGAAGTTATCTGCATAAGTGTCCTTTCACTATCAAGACTGACCACAAAAGTCTCTGTCATTTGCAAGATCAGACATTGTCTACTGAATTGCAGAAAAAGGCAATGTCTAAATTGGCTGGTTTACAATGCAGATTCCAGTACAAGAGAGGTCCTGAGAATAAGGCTGCTGATGCCCTTTCTAGGATTGGTCAGTACTTTGGAATCAAGGCAGTTTCTTCTTGCACTCCTGTCTGGGCTCAAGAAGTGATGAATTGTTATGCTACTGATCCTAAAGCTCAAGCATTACTGACCGAGCTGGCAATTGTCAACCCAAATGCTCAAGGTTATACTCTTACAGATGGTCTCATCAGGTACAAGAACAAGATATGGGTTGCTCAAAATGCAGCACTGCAAACAAAGTTGCTGAATGCTTTCCACTCTTCTGCAATGGGTGGTCACTCAGGAATTCAGGCAACTTACCAAAGGATCAGCAAAATTTTTCACTGGCATGGCCTCAAACAAGATGTGGACAATTTTGTCAAGCAATGTTTGATCTGTCAGCAAGCCAAGCATGAGCATGTTAAGACTCCTGGACTACTGCAGCCATTGCCTATTCCAGAGAGTTCTTGGAAAGACTTATCCATGGATTTTATTGAGGGCCTTCCTAAATCTGATGGTTATTCAGTCATCATGGTAATTGTTGATAGGCTGACTAAATACTCCCACTTTATACCGCTCAAGCATCCTTTCACAGCTCAATGTGTGGCCAATCTCTTTCTTCAAAATGTGGTCAAGCTACATGGGCTCCCAAAATCCATAGTTTCAGACAGAGACAAGATATTCACCAGTTCTTTCTGGCAGGAACTGTTTTCTCTGATGAAAATTGAGCTTAACTTCAGTTCTGCATACCATCCACAAACTGATGGACAGACTGAACGTGTGAATCAGTGCTTAGAAATGTATTTGAGGTGTGCTGTTCATGATGCTCCTAAACAGTGGGTTAAATGGTTGCCACTAGCTGAGCTCTGGTACGACACTTCTTTTCATTCAGCATTACAATGTACCCCATTCAAGGCCTTGTATGGAACTGATCCTTCTCCTGGACTATATCCTGAATTACATACTGCTGACAATGCAGCTGTGGTGGACACTTTGAAAGAGAGACATTTGTTTCTGGAATCATTGAAACAGAATCTTGTCAAGGCACAAACAAGAATGAAACACTATGCTGATGCTTCCAGAACTCCAAGAGTCTTTGCTGTTGGTGAACAAGTGTTACTCAAACTTCAGCCTTATGCACAAAATTCAGTTGTGAACAGACCATGTCCAAAGCTGTCCTACAAGTACTATGGCCCCTTCAAAGTGGTGGAGAAAATAGGAGCCGTTGCTTACAAGCTGGAGTTACCACCTGCAAGTCAAATTCACCCTGTGTTCCATGTATCACAGTTGAAGCCATTCACTGAAAATTACACACCAGTTTTCAGTGAGCTACCTCCTTCTGTCACTCTAGACATCTCTTCTGCAGCACCTCTGAAAATTGTGGAAAGGCGCCTGGTGAAGA
The DNA here is from genome assembly GCA_007726485.1 of Eragrostis curvula. Taxonomy (NCBI): domain Eukaryota; kingdom Viridiplantae; phylum Streptophyta; class Magnoliopsida; order Poales; family Poaceae; genus Eragrostis; species Eragrostis curvula. Next base: position 103,532 of record RWGY01000316.1, on the reverse strand, counting down.
AAGGAAATTCTGCTACTACCCAAGTACGGGTCACATGGGAGGGTCTTCCAGAATCAATGACCACCTGGGAAGATTACTACGTGTTGAAGTCACGGTTTCCATCTGCAGCAGTCTGGGGACAGCCTGCTTCTTCAGCGGGGAGCAGTGTCACGCCCGGCCCTGTTGGCGTGCCAGATATGCTACAGGCTGGCGATCACCAGGCGGGAATTGGAGGAAACGTCTTGGCGCGTGATGGCGGGAGCGGCCCAGAGGAAGCAGTCGAACCAGCCCAGCCCGGCCCACAGGTGTCGACTATATAGAGTAGGAAAGAGAGCCTTGCACGGCAGCTATCGTTTTGTAACAGAACTCTGCTTCTAAATCCCTCTGCTTCTCTTCCTACCTCGATTGCTTCTCTTCTACCCCAAGTTGCTGTACTATCAATTCTCGGATCTAGTTACCCAAATCAATATAGTAGCACCAAACTATCCCAATCCGATTTGTGTTCTTCGATTGCTTGTTGGTTTTTATCTGGATTGCTGTTCTTCTCTGAATTTGCCTGTCAAGAGTTGCGGGTTGTTACATAAAGCAGTGGTGTGAGTCAGAAGAGAACAAGAAGAAGCTCGCTCACGTAAACGAGATAGTTAAGTTTGCTACTCCTAAACTTGGTTCTAGATCCATGAGGCTCCAATCACCTCCACCGCTTCCTCTAGCTCCTGCACGCTGTTCGATTACCATCTGTCCAACAGAATACGAACGACAGCTGATCACAACTCACTTTATCAACTCTGCAGGTTTATAAATACTGAGCGCTGTGACTACTGATTAGCTTAAGCAAGCATCACAAGTCATAGTACTCACCAGTCATCAGAGTAAAAGCATATCGTCACAATCAGCTCAATTTCACATGTTTGCTCTGCCGATGCGAACTAATTTGGAGTTGAAGGCAAAGTAAGACACTAAACTGAATCAAGATGTGCAGATTTCATTTTACACTGAATTAGATATGTGTGTGGCCGAGCTACCACCGGCGATCACTCGCTCGTAATGCTAGCTGGCTCTTCCAGAAGCTCTGTTCCATTCGGCACACTTTCGCCTTTTGTGAGCACAGGGAAGAAAACAAGATCCTTCAGACTAAACATTTGCTAGAACCAACTATAATTATTTGCGCATCTGCACCAACAGGCTGAACAGTCTCACATTTGTTTGTGCACATTTGAACATTTACGCTTACTGAATTGTACAATTGTACCGAGTTACCTTCTCCAGGGAGGAGAAAATTAGCGACCCTGCTCTGCTTCCTCTCTTCTCTTTTTCTAGAAGTGCTAGCAAGAAGCTCCAGTTTTCTTACTGAACATTTCAATGAACTGAATGAAGAGATGCAGATCTGCACTAAAATATTGAAAATTCGGATCGTCCGTGCATGCGGGCAGTCAACAAGAACTGGGAACTACTAGTAATCAAGAAGCATTTTCAAACTAGCTTGATGCTCTGCTCTGTTCGCTGCTCTGCTGCCTTATGCCAGAGAAATCAACAAGGATTTTCAGTGTAAAACATGTGCACTTACAAATGACTCAAGAATTGCAGGGTCTATTCGAACATCTGAACTGACTGACTCAAGGCACCTGCCTGCCCAGACACTTGGTCTGTTGTAAATAAATGTCAAGTATACTTCCTTTGCTGAAGATACCATGGGTTTCTTTTGGCAAGAAGCTCTTTCAGCCTGAACGTCTGCAACAAGCGACTAGTAGTAATTGTTTGCACCAACAAACTCAACCGGTTGCACAGCACATCTGAACATGGCTAGTATACAACGAAGCTGCAGGTCTGCATTTACACTAAATATTTGCACGGAGTCTGTATGTCTATGCAGTACCGGTACTGCAAGTCTGTATGCACAAGCACACACAAGCTAGTGCAGCGCCCAGTGCACGTAGTAGTGCGGCACGGTCCAACTCGCAGACATACGCTGGCCTGGCCACATCTTCTTATCCTTCACCAGCAAGCTGGCCGACGTGGCCGTCGATGATCACCACCGTGTTCACCAGCAGCAGTTTGTCGAGGTATCGACCGCCGCGCCTAGCTGCTTCGTCTCAAAACTGAACGAAGAAGCATAAGGCACGAGCTAGCCAGACCCAGAAGGCAACGACGCCAGCGATGAGGATGAGCATAAGGCAGGACAAGGCAACGGTCATCCAGGATAGCGGGAAGCCGACCCAGCACATATGCCGACATTGACGAGAGCCAAGGGCGCGCGCATCAGGAACAGGCGGCACAATTCATCGGTTGCTGCCATGCGTTGTGCCCTCCACGGCTCATCTGAGATGCGGCACAACTCATCGGTCATGCGCGTCATGCGTTGTGCTTGTGCCCTCCACGCACTGGCACATGGACAAGCAACCGGCAAAGGCTGCGACGTACACAATACAAGTCTGCACTTAGGCTCTGTAGAGGCCCATATAGGAGATGTGGCCTGTGGCAAACACCAAATGTGAGAGCCCGTTTACGCCTCTGGACGCAAAGTATGCGAACTCTCTTCCTCTCTTTTGTTTTTCCTTTGGTTTATTTTACATTGAGTAAAGTGTGTCCTTAAACTTATTCAATTGTGTCACTTAGATCCTTGTATTTTTAAAATACATAATCAGCATTTTTAAACTTGTCTAATTGTATCACTCAGGTCCTGGGTCCAAACCTGACATGACATATTTAACACCAAATTAAGGGTTGTCCTTTTGGTATCAACATTATGTGTATTTTACATATGACTTTGTGAATCTTAAAATCAAGCCGACTCAATCTTTCGGAGGTGCTTATAGGGATAAGATGTGCATGCATGTGTGTTTATCGCAATGTGTACTCATACGTGTTTGTGAGTGATGTATATATGTATTGTGTTATTTCAAGGAAAAAAAAAGATTGCTAGAGTAGTGCTTTGGATGAATCAATCTATTATTTACCAATCTATCTTATTGGGATGACGAGGTTAGTGTTGCATTTTGCTGTGTCGTTTTCCAATCAGTAATAATAGGCTATTTGGACCACTCAATTTGCGTTCCTCAGGAATTTCAAACTTCGTTTTCTGTTTTTAATTTGTTGAGCATATGAGGCTTTAGCACTACGGACACATCTCGACAGATTTGATGCAAGATAGAACCAGACACGGTGCCGAACGGCCGAAGAACTATGGATGATGCCGCAACAGATGCTGGAGTTTCCGTGTGGAATGATCCGTTGGTCCAAAGGAGGACAGGAGCATCAAAGAGCATATCTGCTTGTGTCACACCGCTTCAAAAAAAATAACCGAATATAATCCATATGTATGCCAGAATCAGTTAACCATACATGTAGTCGACAAATAGTGAAATATCATTATTACAAGCCAAGTAAAGGTTAAATATTCGATACATAAGGACCCGTAGGTCTAAAGAAAATTACATATGCAGCAATAAAGCGAAGCGTGTCTTCCATCTCCATAGACGTTATCCGGGGGAGCGCCAGCCTATTACAAAGCATCCGGATCAAAGTCGTTGTCATTGTAGTCCGCTTCTCCTCCATCGTCTGAGTAGCAAGATATGACAAAAAAGGGGGAAAAAAACTCACGTGAGTACATAAAGTACTGAGCAAGTGTGGGAAAGGATGACATGTTGGCTATAAGCAAGAAAGGCTCGACTCGGGTTTACTGCACTATGCAAGACTATCAACGTAGACTCAAAGCGTCCTAATTACTAGGTGTCAACTCTCCAACACAACTGAACCGACAAGGGAATGACTCATCGGATCCCAATCCGACTACCAACGAACCAGCCCGCCAAGCCCCCCACTAATTATGAATAAGTCCAGGCCGCTCTTAACTGTGAGCACGGCTGTCATGACAGTTTGTATCTCTGCAGAGTTCGCGCACGTTCCCCATGAGTCGTGTTTCCCGTTTTGCTTCACACTTCCGGGGTGTGCAGCCAGAGTCACACTACAAGGCCTTTCCAAGGCTCCTCTCAACCTGTAAACACCCGCTAAGGTTCCACCGCTAACAGCATATGGAGTCTATTTTACCTCCGCTGCAGAAGCCTCCTCTTGCGCCACGAAACAACCGCATGGTGTGTACAGAGACGAAGAGGATATCCAAGTAATTAACCAGGCTGTACCCATATAGGTCTCATGGCTGCGCTGTTAAGCCATGTTACATACTCTATGAACCGGTCCTTAGAACCTATGGCAGGCACTAGCACAAACCGAACTCTCGTGCACGATGGCACCAAACCAAACATCCCATCCTGCCAAGGTTCCCTAATCTCCATGTCTCTAAAAGCAATTATCATCCCATGAATTAGGTTCAGTAGCCATTAGACAAATTAAGGTAACCCATGAACCAACCTGACAGCACTAGCAATAAGCTAACCAGACCTATGTATTACTCATCAACGGCTTCAAGGAATAATAAGGAAATAACTAGTAAACCATAATATGGGATTCCAATTTAAGACATGCATGCAAAATAAAAATCTAATCCTAAGATGTGTTCAATATGGTCAATGGCACTTGCCTTGTTGCTGCTCAAATCCTCGAAATCCTGATCTTGGACGTTCAGTGGCTCCGACTCTTGAGTAGAATCTGTCCGCACAATCATTCCGACAAGCAAACAACAAACACATTGAGAAAACAGAACCAACAGCAGCAACATAGTGAAACAAACATACTGCAAGAAAGCCTACGTCATAACGGTCGCATGAGCGCAAAAATCGTCCAAATCGGAATTCGTATGACAAAGATATAAGAAAATAAAGTAACATTGTTTTCCTAAAATTGCTACACTAGCGTCATATACTCTGTTTCAGACAGAAAACAGAGTATCGGCAATGAGCTGACGAGCTACAGGGCTTAATATAGTTTATACAGGAAAGGGCCAACTGAGATTAAAAAGCATTGATCCTGTAAGCAGTCAGGAAGGACATGTAAACTGGAGCAAGGCTAACTGATGAGATTGCATTGAAGGAAAATAGGAGCAGCTGGCCGCAGCTGACTGCTGCCTTGAGGATTCAGTATATTAGTATATTCAGAGAACAAGGGCTTACAGAATTCAGTATATTCAGAGAACATGGTATATTGTGCAATTGACATCAGGACTGAGGACATCAACAGAAGCTACCGTATTTTATACTAGAAACATAGTACGCTGGGTAACCAGATTAGCAATGAATAGGCATAAAAGTTCTATTCCTGCCGATCCTAGCCTACAGAAGCTATCGCCGGAGACCAGCTACGGCAGAAACAACATGGCCATGACATCAAAGCTAAAAGATGATGCGCTTTCTTGTGCTATGGTCCGCGGAACTCGGTGAAAGGCACAGCAAACGAGTAAGAAGGGGCCTGCAGTTCGCACCTATGGCGTCGAAACGTCAGGTAGCGTTTGGGGCGTTCTCGCGACAGTGACGGCTCTGGTCGTGCACACGAGATTCGTCGAGGATCAGGCTGCAGCGTCAGAGGCGAGACACATCAGATCGTCAAGATGTCGTGGTCGTCCTGCAGTGCCGAGACGGCGAACAGCGGCTAGAAAGAGAACCACGAGTATGCGGCAACGGCGTAAGACGGCGCTACTCACATATGCTCTAGGGAAACGTGTTTTCCTGGCAGCGAAGATGATGGCGTCGGGATCGTCAAGCTCCTTGTTGCCCTGCGATGGGAGAGGTTCGATCAGCAGGGACCCATGGCCCTTCACGGCGACGAAGCACGGCGCAGACTTACCCGGAGATGGCGGCTGCTGCAGTTTCCTCCGGGGAGAACAGAGAGCAAGGAGACGAAACACCACAGCAGGCAAGGAATTGATCAAGGTATGGAAAGAGAAGGAGCCGTTTCCATAGCAGGAGGATAGGCTCTAATTACAGAATCAATGGAGTTAATTAGCGGCAGCAAAAATCACGTCTGCACGTTACCATCATTGAGCCACCGCCTGAATGTCAGAGAGAGAATTGAGATAGCTGCTGGGAGTTTTGGTCTGAGTGTTCCACGTAGTACTGCTATCCAGTTTAAATTCACTTTTCACACAATGCAAGCAGACAACATGATGCATGTTGAACCTAGACAAATTTTAGTTAAAGAAAAACAGAATTGTATTGATATTTGAATTATTTTACATTGTTCAAAATCCTGGGTGTTACAGCTTGCCCCATAAGCGTCAACTGGAATGTTCGCACGAGGATTTGCAAGGACTTGCTGGTAATAACCGACGGTCCCTTTCTTCCCGTCCCGTAGTCTGTGTTCACGGCCAGGTTCGTTCGGTCCTGATTGTTTGCTTCACGGATCAAAACACGGCTAGCTCCAACTGAAAAGCTTGCTACAAGAGATGGGAAAACCCAATGCAGAGTTGTGTTCTCTGCATGATCTTTTGTGCGTCCATCTTAGTGATAGGCTTGCCAGAAAGGCTACCACGGTTTAAATCCAAGCATACGCGTAGGCATAAACAATACAGCCTTCAAACCTAAATTCGATCAAACCTACTGCATGTATTCTTAGACAAACGTAGCTATAGGAAGTTTGAGGTACACGGTCATAAACTATCTCAAAATCTAGCGATGATATATACTCATCATAAAAATGTTTAACGTGTATGTACATGTGGCCGAGCATAGTTCATTTTCCGGGAAAAAAACAATATGAATGCCTCAAATATATTTTTTTGTGTGTGTGATGAACAGTAAATATGAATTATCCATCGTTTTATCGAGAAAATAACTATATGAGAGGCATAGTGCCTGTTAGGATGCCTCTCACAATCCATACACTCCTGTTGTGACACCATAAGAGCGTAGATCTATATCCATTAGGAACATAAATACGGAATTGCTCATCTTATGACGAAACTTTATAGTGGCGAAAGGTGAACCATAAGTTCTCATACTCATCATAGGCTAAAAGTGGAAAATAAGATTTGTGGTATCCCACTTGATACCGACAAACATATAAAATAGTCGAAATGGATATTCTTTCTGAAAGCAATAGATGTGACAAGTACAATACTAAAAGTTGACTCATTTGACTAAAGTCGCTGAAAAGATACTCGACAGCTTTACCTAACATTATCTTATGACGAGGTACGAAACGTGACAAAAACACACGAGATCTCGTGAGAAGTATTTCAAACGAGAGCCACCACTTCACTTTTAAGGAATCTCTTAGTGGGGTCCATTGACCTGTCCTTTTTAATCCACGCACCATCACTGTCTTGACAAGGAAGAACGTGAGTCGGACTGAAGAGCTTGACTCGTGTGGGCCCACCATGCTGCGCCCCCGGCTCGCCGCGTGCCGGCGGCGCCCGGAGCCGCTGCAGAGGATCACCGGCCGGCGGGTCGCTTTGGTTGAACGCCTAGCTCGCTCCGTCCGTCGTGTCGACCGAGCCGTGTCTGGCGAATGGCGATCGAGAAGAGAGGAGTTCAAAGCCGTGGGGGCGAATAGATTCTCTCGTGCTTGGAGACGACACGATCGGAGGGAAAGATGGGCACCGGCTGGCATATCCACTGGGATATTCGTTTCTCCAAACGGAATTATGCTTGGAATCTTCCCTGCGTTTGGCCCGTACTTCAAATTCATTCGCTTTGGAATCTGGCGACCTGGGCTTGTGTGTGGCTTCGTAATTTATGTCATGCGTACCCAGTGGCCAAGTGCCATGCATACGCTTGTCCCCGATTATTTTTTTTTCTAGTTTTGCTTTAACAAGCAAGCAGTTTTGAGCGTTTCATATATCTGTAGCAGAATGGTGATCACGAACTAGCATTGCCTTTTATTTTTCATTTTGACGAATAGAAGCAGCTTTTGACTTTGAAAATCTTATTTTTCTGAATTTGGCAATGTAACAAAATAAACTAAACCAATCAGAATAAAGTCAATGGATGCGTCGGTCATGTGAGGGGGTTCTTCTTGCAGGTATTTCTAAATCAACTTGCTTGATTGATTAGGAGCCCATCTGATAAGTTCAAAATTAATACATGACATCTGTTCGTGGTCCACCTGCGCAAGCAAACAATATAAATCGTGCATCGTTGTCAACAGTGATGTGCTAGGAGGAGGAGGAGGAGGATACCTTGACACGATATTTCGCGATAATCTCCCAATGGGCTTAGCTGTGCTTTTCATAATAGGATATTCCGTGGACGAACACAACACGTCGGCGAAAATTAGGCAATGGAATCATTCTAAGTTGTCCACACAAGCTGCTCTTGGCATACTTGGAAGCTATTGCTCCCAGCTACTTTGTAACATATTTGTGTTATCTTCTACCTACCCCACTATTTATGTGGATACTATCATCACTCTGCATATTTGTCCGATAATAATGTGAGGGTACACATTTACTTATTTCCAATTAAGATCTCACTTCCAATATACAATTAGACACCAAATGAATGGAGATATTTTTCTTCTTCTTCTTCTTCTTCTTCCTTTTTACGAAACAGGGAGATGATTGTTTGGGATGACAATGGATCATCCAATCCTAACCAAGTCAAACCCCACGTACCCATGTTTGGTCTTAGCAACGGAATGAGCTGATCCATAACGAGGCCACACTCATCAAAAGCACATGGCGAAGGATCTTTTGCAGATATCGTCACTGATCACCCAATTTTCGATCTGCTAATAATCTCTCGTTAGATGATGCCCCATCGCCTACCACTTCCCCTCGCACCTGCGAAAGCCTCCAAACCGCAGCCGCCGCGCGTCGTATAAAACCGCCACGGCGCGAGATATCCACGTCACGAATATTCCGCCTTCTTCTTGCCACACGCATATCCTCTTCCTCCTCCACCCTCCCGTCCGTCCCCTGCATCCCTCCCTCCCCTATTTATCTGGCCCTCTCCCATTCCACCACCGATCACCCAGCAACTCGATTTCGATCCAATTCCGTGCCCCTGTCCCTGCGCCTGGTCCGCGATGAAGTTCGGCAAGAGCCTGAACAACCAAATCGTGGAGACGCTGCCCGAGTGGCGCGACAAGTTCCTGTCCTACAAGGACCTCAAGAAGCGGCTCAAGCTCCTCGGCGGCGCCGGCGAGCGCGCGAGGAAGCGCCAGCGCGTCGGGGACGGATCGCCGCCGGCGATGACGGCGGAGGAGGCCGCGTTCGTCGCGCTCCTCGAGGCCGAGCTCGACAAGTTCAACGGGTTCTTCCTCGAGAAAGAGGAGGATTACGTCATCCGTCAGAAGGTACTGGTTCGCTTGATCGGTCGAATCCATCGGCCCGACTGCCTTTCTTGTGTTTTCTTTTCGTGGATTCATCTAATTTGTGAGGGTTTGGGTTGATGGTGCGCAGGAGCTGCAGGACAGGGTCGTGCGCGCGGCGGAGACGGGGTCGGCGGAGGAGCTCATGCGGGTGCGGAAGGAGATCGTCGACTTGCACGGCGAGATGGTTCTGCTCGAGAACTACAGCGCGCTCAACTACACCGGTGAGCTCGCCCTCCCTGGCCCTGCCCCTGTTTCTGGTTGCAGATTCTCTTATTGTGATGGGCACCACTCTAACCTCCCACTTCTCCCACATGTACTTTTCATGTCGGGCCGCGGAATATTCTATAATATCAGATGACATGTCATTTTACTTGACTTGAAAATGACATGTCAATCTTTTTTCTACTTTAAAGTACGCCTTGAAATCTTGACCAACACACTGTAATTTAACCACACGTGGAAATAAGTTCAGTCGCTTGTGCCCCACACAGGACCAGAATTGCATTCTGTCTATGTGGTGGCTGCTTGAATGCAATTTGAATTGCATGGTTCTTTTATAAATGTGATGTAAAGATACTTAGAAATGCGTATAACCATCCCTGATAACCCATTGGTGACACTTTATATTTCATTTACAAAGATAGAGCATTAATCAACACAAACAATGGAACCCATTGGAGAAAGGGTTTGCATTGCCCATTTGTGATAGGAGGTGCAATTTCTCCAAACTAAAATCAACCAAATCATTTGTGGACCATGGGTTGCTTGCTAAAGGTGTTGCTCCCACTAAAGTTTGTGGGACTCCCACATCGTCTAGTCTATTAACTTAGAAATGTTGGATATTGAGAATTGTTGACTCCAGTGGGACCACAACATTTTGACTTCGCTAGCTCGGCATATTTGTTTTACATGATTCACCCACATATCCAAACAAACATTTCTTGTGAAATGTAAAAGCAATCTGTTTCTTAAGCAGGGGACTGTACTAAACCAATATTTTGGCTTTGTCCTTACCGTAAGTTAAAGCTGTATAGAACATATATTTCCTATATTAATTCCTATTCACTATAAATTATATGACCAATGATATCATCTTCGGCTGTCTAATAGTCAAATTGGAGGACAACGTATCCTTTTTCAGAATAAAAAAAAATCTCTCAACAAAATTGTTCTCCCTTTTTAGAAGGAACGCTTTGTTTTCTGGGTTGGGTGCTGTTGCATTATTTTGGGTCATATATAAGCATCTTTAGTATCTGTAAAACTGTGAAATGAATGTGAAGTATCTCTCTAGAACTCCTGATATGGTGAAAAATGGACGATTTTCCTGGTGGTTGCAGTAGTGAACTTGGGAGAGAGAAAAAAGAGAGAGTTTGCTCTGCTGGTCCGTGCTGTGTTGCCTTAACGCTGATGAGTTTTTTTTTTCAACAGGTCTGGTGAAAATCCTCAAGAAGTACGACAAGAGGACTGGCGCGCTGATCCGGCTCCCCTTCATCCAGAGCGTTATGCAGGAGCCATTCTTCACCACTGACCTCCTGTACAAGCTCGTGAAGGACTGCGAGGCGATGCTGGACCAGATTCTGCCAAGAAGCCAACCGTCTGTGCCGAGCGAAGACGCGAGAGAAGACAGCGACGGCGATGACAAACCTGCAAACCCGAGCGCCTCGTTGGCCAACGGCGCCGGCGGCAGAGCCCTGGAGCTAGAGGACATCGAGGTCATGGAGAGCATGTACATGAAGAGCACAGTGGCCGCACTCAGGGCGCTCAAGGAGATCCGGAGCGGGAGCTCCACGGTGAGCGCGTTCTCCCTGCCGCCGCTGCACGGCGGCGGTGCTCATGAGCAGCAGGAGGAATGAGGCGTGAAATATCTAGGACTCTAGAAAGGGATAATTGAGCAGATTGTGCCAGACATGTCATGTGAACGATGCCCTCACCATGCTTGCGCGCCTGCTCAATATTGACTATGGCTCGGAGTTTGCTCACGGCAACTCCATTTCGGCACCTTATACTGTGTGTTTTCATACATAATCTGGGAACTGCGGTAACATTAGTGGAAAAAGAGGAAGTATAGACTCATTTAGCATGTGTAAATGCGTCGAAGGTTTCGTAACATGCCACTCCCAGACTTTTAGCTTATATAAGATCTCACAGATGGACATAAAATTCTAAAACAAGAAGAATTTGAAGACATCAGAGCATAAATGTGTTGTATTTTTGGATTCTGTTGTCAAGTTAAAGGAATAAGAAATAATTAGTCCTGATGCAGTTGATAAACAGCTTGACAGGACGGTAGGCCGCCAGCGAGCGCAAGCCGGGCCAGTGTCCTGAAGCAGTCAGTAAATTCAAGCTATCAGGGGAGATAAGTGAGCCACGCAACATACCCAATTACGGCTTTTTCACGATTTAAAGTGTCCGCCACTTTAAAGATTGTAGAAGCACGCGTGGCATAGGACATCAAGGTGGCACCCTATTGTCGCGACCATAGGAACAAAGAGCATGCTGGCTCAAATCAGGACACAGGAAAAACAAGACGAATTACAATGTTCATTCATACCGTGAAACAGACAACCAAACCAATCGGCATTCACTCGGCCACCAAGTGTCTTGAAATTTGGGCATATAATTTACAACTTGCCGCCTCAAAACGAAGGTACGATGTACCCCGATAAGTGACCTTATACAACAACAAAATTTTACATCTACAAACACTAGCGAATTGAATCCTACGAGACATGTATATTGCACACAACGATCCGCACTTCATAGGGTCATGCTTCTGATGGTCATTTCTTTCAGGGTGGTAACAGATCTATGGAACAACTTCAGGCTGCGTCCAACTTTGTCCTGCAGGGCCAAACATTAAGTTTCAGATTTTTCAAACCACAACAGTCCAGACAACGCCCAGCACAAAAGACACATGAAAGTGAAGTTCTCTTCTAAGTTACAGCTGAATTATCAAAAGATCAAATGTAACTATTTAAATCTCAAGATTATAAGTAGCAGTCATATTCGACCCCATGAAAGCCTAATAGGACCCAGAAAATTCATAATCCATTCTTATGAGATTCGTACCTCTTTTAAATGCTCCAGTCTCTCCAGCACAGGTAGTAGTTCATCAGAAAATGAAGAAATATCTGCTGCATAACCCCTATATATGCAGACAATTATTTTTGTCTGTCAGAACAGACAGATAGAGATACAGCCTTAAGTTACAAGTGATAGACATTCTTACTCATCATTAAAATGAACAAGGAGAATTGTGATGGCACATTCCGCTATCTGGAGTAGAAGGGTTATGAGCTGGTCTCGGTTGCCAGCCATGCAACACAAATTTATCATTGCAATATACCTCCTGTAACGAAGGAATTTGTTACCGAATAGAATATATTAATGTAGTAAAAGCATATGCCACCAACTTATGTGTACAAAAGAAAACATCGACCATCCTTATATGATGCTAGGTTATCAAGTAATGACACTGTTGTGCAAGCAGAATGAAGATATTTCAGTCTTTTCGAGACGGAAAGGAACAAGTACTCTTTTGCCTGTAGTTCCTTTTCAAAAATTCTTCTATTGCTTGTCAAAACTAAGAAAAAAAGTTACCTTTTACGGATGTTATCATTGGGAGAGATGCAATCCTGCTTCATGCATAATTTAATTATCTCATCAACCTCCTTTCTGGATAATTCATTTAAATCACGAGCCTGCACAAAAAGGAAGCATATATACAAGTTATCCCACATGCTAACTAGTGAAGGAAAAAATATGATAGCCTAGAGCATACTTCCTTCGAACCCGTACACACTAAATCGACGGAATCAAAATGTGTTACATGCAGGTTGCCCTTTCCAGGTACTTCTTCTCCATACTTTTATTCATCAAAATAACATTGATTTGAAATAAATTTGTGAATAGCAGTTCAGAAATTTTAATACCTTATTTAACAGTAAATATTTTTCTTCAGCTACTCTTTCTAGAGCAAGTGTTATTGAATTCAGAAGATCAGAAACCATTTGTAGAGTTGGTTGCTGCTGGTCACTATTATGACCGTATGAAACCTGTAAGGTAAAGGTGTTGTGAGAACGGTTAGAAATAAAGATTTGGGTGAAAGAACTAATCCATCTTTTCCACATTCATGTTACCAATTTCTTGTTAAAGGAAATATCTCTAACTTCCAACATGTACTCACTTGAAATCTCATATTCTTCTTTGTAGCCAGAAAATATAGGTAAGAGATAAGGCTGAAGCACACACCAAACACTATCAATTCCGACTTCTGATTCTGGTAACAAACATGTACAGCCATTAGAAAAGTCATGTGTGTGCGTGAAGAGTTGCCGCTATAGTGTGAATCATTCAAAGAGGACCAAGCTAACCTCAATCATGTTTGCTGATTGCATAAAATTCGAAGACCCAAAGTCGAGGCTAAAAAGAGAATCCATAATGGAAAATAGATCTTGGACGTAGCTACATTCCTCATTTTCCTCGTATGCCCACACCTATAAAGTTGTTAACGCCTGTTAACCTCCAAAACAGATAAGAAACTATCAAGATCAAGTAAGAAGAGAATATCAAACCTTGCTGAGAATAGAAACCACCATGTTAAGCCGCTCCAATGTGAATAAATTAGCCCCAGACACATTCTCCCTTAAAATGCTATTAAAAACAGATTGATGCTGCTTTGCAAAGTCCATTATCTCTCGTACAATTTTGTTCTTGATCTAAATAAAGAGCAGACATTAATAAGGAATATCCACAAGAGTGAAAAAGACAAAATGCATGCCAAGTAAATTCATAGATAATGCACCAAGAGTAATATCATTCCTGATTACTGTGACAAGACCAGCAAACTCAGGCTATTGTACAACTGTTGGTCTATGTAGCATTGAACTTTCATGATTACGCAAATATAAAATTCCAAACTACCACTTAGCTGATGGCGCATCATCATAACAGTGAATTGGTTTCACCACGGAATTAGCACACAAATGCAAATTCTCCAACATAACATTCTGTAAGGAAGCCTTTCCCTTTAAATCAATAACAATAACACTTTGCCAAGTGCACTACGTAAATGACAGGCAGAAAATGCAGGACAGCCAAAAATAAGCTAACCTCAAGAAAATCAGCAGAGTCCACAAGTGAAGTGAAAGAGGTGACTATTCGCAATACGGGTGCAACAAGTGACCTCTTCTTGTCAATTTCACCAGCCCGTTCTTTCACTATACTGGTGATTGCTCTTGAGTTTCCCTGAGTTATAGAACTGTAAGTGCAAATTCAGAAAGGATAGATAGTTATATTGGCAAACAAAGAGCACCTTTTTATGCAACCCCATGAGGTTGAATGATGAAAGATTTTGCAAAGCACCCATGGACAACAGAATCTGAGAGCCATGTTTGCCGTAATGGTGACTTATTCTCAGCAGTAATGAAAACTGAGCTTCAATAGTGCAAAACCGTTGTGAAGACTCCGATGATGACATATCCTGAAAAACACCAACACAGAAAAATGATGACACATAACAGGGAAGGTCGGTATATAAAAAAAGAGGCATGGTGAACATATTATCAAAACAAAACCTCCATAAAACATTTTCCAGAAAACCTTATCTTCTTAAGTTCATTTTCACTAAATACAATGTGAATCACAAAATATGCTAATGAAAAATAATACATTGCTCAGGCTTCATAAAACAAAGCAAATAAATGTAAATGCATCTTTCAGAAAGAGTCAGAAGGTCGATAAAGGTGCACAAAACTATGAATATGCTTGCTTACGAATATAAATAAAATACCTGCCCACTTAGGCTAAGTTTAAATTTCTATGTAACTTGTATAACAGCAATATATAGCAACACTTTGGCTTCATGCACAAAGAAACAAAAATTTCTCGTTAACTTTCTATTCTATAGTTTCAAGGACCTTTTTTCATGGGGATCATCATAATAGGGGCATGGCAAATTTGGAAGCAGAGGAATGACAAAATTTTTCAGAGGGAACAACCTTCCTTTCCATCATGGCTAAACAATATAGTAGAAGAAACCACTCTACAAGCAAACACAATGACAGAAGAAAAGAAGACCTCTTTCCTCAACCCAATCAACTTGTACAGATAGTGTTTATACAATTCCTTTGGGCCCTTAAAAGGCCCTTGAGAGTTATGCTCTGTCTCTTGTACATTTACTTTCTATTCTATATTTAATAAGACAGAAAATCAAAAGGAAAAAATATGTATCCATTTTACAACCTAAATGAAACAAGACAATTAGAACTAACCAATGCAGGCTAAATGAAACAAGACAATTACAACCTAAATGATTCATCAACCAATAAAAGCCTTAAAGTTCCTTCCCAGAATCCAAGGGAAGTTATAGTCATTTTACAAGGAAATCTAAGGCTTTTCCCTGTCTTAAAACTTCAAAACACCACTACATAACTTCAGCTATAACCTATCCGCACTTTCCACAATCTGAGGGAATCACTGCGATACCTTAGCCTCTACAATTGAAGCGTTATTACATCACCAATGAAAGTCCAGACCCTCCTAGTTTAACAGACCCATGATATGTGTTTGTGTTCAACAAAATACGATGCAGCCGAGCATACATATAATAAAGAAAACAAGGCCCACAAAGATTTCTTTCAAGAAAATCAGGTCCTTAAAGATTCCTTCAAGACAGGCAGTACTTCGAAAGAGAAATGAATGCTCAAAGTCTGCGAGGATTCAAGAAAAGAAAAGGTAGAGCAGCAGCATATAAAATTCAGACCTTTGACAAATAGTTTGTAACATCACTTAGACATGATCTGAGAATTCCTCGACTTTGAATTTGGTTTAAGAAATACTTTTCATGGTCAATGCTAATTAATGCATCAAGAACGTAGAATGAAATTGCTCTCCCAGTTTCACTACCATGGACAGCATCCTTTGTAACCTGTAATAAGAACACAAACAATGAATATCAGATCACTTGTAGTGTCAACCATTTGATTAGTTAATTTAATCATCCACCCATCTCTACAAGTCTTAAGTAGCTATAAAAATGCTATAATTGGCCAAAAGCATAAGAAATAATAATAAGGCAAGCTTCCACAGTTTATACTTTATAGCAGGATCTCATAGGCAAAGTTCTGTTTACATTGAGACCTAGCTAGCTGCTAGCACACAGAAGGCAGAAGCGGCTCAATACAATGGAACTCGACAAAAATGAAGCACTTGGAACTACTTGTCGTTACCTTGCATCCAAAATCGGATCACATTTTAGGAAGTTTTCTTTCTTTATTTTTTTCTCAAACATGCAGGACTAAAAGTCATATATTAAGGGAGAAGGGGAAGACCTCAAGAGAATTGCTAGAAACACTAAAAAGAACAAGCGCCCAAAAGGACAAAACAAAACATTTTCGAACAGAACTCTTCTGATTTGCTGAAAATAAAAAATAAATAAATGGGATGATAGTTACAAGCGCAAAACGTAAAAGAAAATGGAGTAACAACACCATTCCTATATTATGTGCCTGGAACTAAAACTTCAGAGTTGCATCATGCTGCACACTAACATGGTATTTGGAAGCAGGGAGAATTAGCAGTACAACCTATCTGTGCCATATTTCCTTAAAAGAAAAAAGGAAAAACTATCGGTGCCATGAGGCAGAAATGCTACGAATGTACAATAAGTTATGTTTATCAACCTGAAACACACAAATATTACAAAAAGATGCAAGGTTCACATTAACAGAAGAAAGGTGTACCAAATCAACAATCGCTTGAGCTTCCTTCCTTATGATGGAAAAGTTGGCATGCACTAGGTCATTATGCTCCTTTAGAACCTTTACAAGGACACTCAGATGATAAGGCTATATTCAGTAATGAAAAGGAAAACATAAAGACACAGGAAAAGAAAGAGACCTTTTGAAGAGTGAGGTCATCTTCATCTCCCTCTTGTTCTTCAAGTAGCAAGAACCGAAGAACAGATGGAGGGATATCGGAGTCAAGAATGCTACGACAATACTGAAAATAACTCAATAGCAATGCATATTGGCTGCAGAAGACAAGTCAAAGTTAGTATTTTATATTTGTAAAAGGGACAGATCATATGGAAAGAAAGTATATCCATGGTGCTCAAAGTCACTTCATGAAGTTACCGTCTTCGCAAGGCTTCAGAAGATTCACTTCTAAGTGTTGCCATTATAAGCTTGAATAATAATGAGTTACAAGCTGCATTTGATAACTGTTTTGCTGAAATAATGTCAACACAAGTAACCGCATCAGAGTCTGCACCAGCTGGGCAGATGAATCTTTCGTCCCGCAGTTTAGCCATGCAGGTCAACGCAACCTTGGAAATGAACAAGTTCAGAACAGGTACGTAAGTTATGCACCTCGATAAGGAAATTGGTATTGCTACATGGCCATTAACAGACTTCTTACATTGGTTAAAACATATGCCATTTTCACTGAGCAATCTGGAGATGTTGTGGCACTCAATGAAGCATCAAGCAGCCTGCATCAAGCATCATTGGTAAATTTATCTAAAATAAGCATCTTTATGTAATGGATGGGAGGTGCCACTTACTGGAACAATAATTCAGAACGATCCTCAAGTAATGACATCCTTCTAGATACAGCAACCTGAATTTCAGAAAGAGAAACCAGTGTATTACATCAAATTTCAAATCTACACAAATAATAAGCAGACAAGTAAACAACTCACTTCAACAATCTGAGACCATCCAGTCAACATATGAAGTTGGGCAGCCTGTTCTTCAAGATTTTTGTTATATCGCCAAGCCCATTTAAGCAAATGATGAACTAACTCTTTTAATTCGCCTTTCTCATGCTCAGTTAGTTGCGAGCTCAACTCCTGGGACATCTGAAACCCCACAAAAGAAAACTAACTCATTAAACGCAAGACCTTTTATTACAAGGAGTACAAACATAACAAGGACCATAAGAATGAACATACAACCTGGATAAGTTTTTCATGGAAAGCATCCAGATCAATCAGCCGATCGCCTCTCTCTGAATAATAATATACACCTCCAAATTCAGACGTCGCAGAGTTCCTCAGGATCTCCTCAATCTGTGACACCAAAATCTATTGAGAAATTGTTTAAAAACTATAGGGAACTTGAAGGTTTAACGGCATACCTTTGAGTCAACTCCCAGGTTGGAAAGCAACTGGGGATATTTCATTGAAGTGTCTGGACATCTGAACTGTATAACTTCAAGCAAATCCAAAACCTGTGTGCAAAATCACATATATAACTAATAAGGTTCTGCTGCAACATTGGAAACTAGATAAAACACAATCCATGACCAGCACACAAAATATAAAACTCCTATTATCAAGCTAGTTTCTAAAACATTGAAAACAATAGAGTCTCCCTTTAATGAGCCAGTTTACAAAAACAACGTTTCGTGTGGATTTCCCTGAGGTTTTTGAATTCGCAGGTGACAACATCGCACAAAGAAATGAAGCATTAAAAAGTCCAAAACAAGTTCAGAACCTAGGGGAAAACTATTAGAAACAACAGGAAGAAGTGTTACCTTATTTCTATTTGTTGGTCCATTGCTAATGCCAGCGGAAGTGTCAGGTGAATGGAACAAGTTTGCACTCCTGAAGTTCTCGACACACTGACCAAACGTATGATAAAGAATAGCCAGACAGGCTTCGCGGTATACAGATGAAGATATATCGGATTGATGCAATGCCAATGCTAATATCTTTAACAACCACGCCCTCTGCAAATCAACAAATAAAGGTTTCAGCAAATGAAACTACTAACGTAGTTGAATCATTAGCAGGCAATCATCAAAATATAATAGCACCCAGAAAAGAAGGCATATATATGTTTCCATCCAGAAGATGCAATTGTTGAGTAGCACAAACATATGAAATGAACTCGTATATTTCCAGAGCCCAGCTGTTATTTGTCACGTTCATAGGCGCTCAAAGGTCGCCCCTACTACTGTAAAAGAAGGCCACCCCCACGAAATGGTCGAGTGGTATGAAATTCCCAAGGCATGGTTCAGAGAGGGAGGGGGATCCAGTGTTCTACTGTGCTCTGTTTTGTTTTTCCCATTTCCTTTCTCTTCCTTTTTATATATAAGGCCCACGTTAATATGGCATAGGATAAGGCAAGAAGAAAAAAACTACTCAGGGTATCCAGGCAGTTGACCTCCAAATTTCCTAACTAATTTCCTAACTACAACAGCTCTAACTTCCAAGATTAAGCACTCAGGCTCTGAAAGATAGATCGTGTGTCGTTCATCTCACCAACAATTTTCAATTCTTGCAAGCATTAAACTTCTGGCATTCACTATATCAAAGATAAAGGCATAAATGTAAAACCACTACACAGAATGAGTAACATAAAATAAAGGTTGACAAATAAATTGCGAGACATGTTGATAACCACAATGAATAGAAATTTATTGTCTTTCATTTTTATGCCAAATTATAAGGCTATGCAACATTACACATAAGTTATCAGTTTTAAATAATTTTCCCATGTTCCAAAAAACTAAATAAAAACATGATGAAATGAGTGAAGTTCGATGCAAAGAGGACTACACCTCATGGAGCATGCTGATACGGAGAGATTGGTTACTGTTCCGTCTGGGAAGCGGCATGACACCAATGGTTCCAACATGCTGACATTAGTAGACACGAAAATTATGAATTATAACAGAAATTTTGGGAAACATTGATTCAGAGAACAGAGAAGAATGAGAACCTTAGAAAAGAACTGGTACTTCTTTGCGCTCAGGAGATCCATTACAGGGCCGCAAGTTAAAGGATCAAGACATAACTCGTAGAGAAGCTGAATTCAGATGAGGCAAATGCAAATATGAAATACAGATAAGTAAAATAGTAAGACATTGTCATTTCCGAGTACAATGCTAACTAAACAAACCTGAAAACTGAACTCATGCAGTAAGGCATTTATATCAGGCTTTGTCACCTTTTCGAGGTTGTCAAGAATTATCTTCAAACAACTGGGGCATAATGAAAGTCAGTTCAAAATTAACGAAGATATCACTATACAAAAAAGGCACGTCCAGGAGCCAACCTATAGTGGGATTTTGGTTTTAGAATGGTTCTTTCAATAGTACCATTGACATCAAACCTCAAGAGCAAATGTGTAATGTTTGGAGCTGGACGGCAAATATTATCCACAAGCAACTGCATACAAAATTGTTTAGATTAATAAAAACACAGGTGGTTAACTAGTTCATACAAGCTCCAAGGGAATACAAACCTGCAGTATTAGAACTCCAACATCATCTTTTGTATTGTCTATGACCTGAGAATCATCAAATCGAAACTCCAAGCAAGCAGCATAATCTTCAATTATAGCTTTTGCAACATCAGCTTTCAGTAGCAACTGTACCAGTCCAACTATCCTAGAACTGCCATAAAAATAAACAAGAAGTAAGAAAATAGTGAAGCGAACAGGTTTGACTAGCTGCATATGTGATATGGAGTAAATCATACACACTTAATATCTAGCAAGTTGATAGACAGCGCAGACAGTAAAAAAAAATATTTGGATTTACCTCAGAATTCCCATAATTTTTATTGAACACTGCTGAATCTGAGGAAGATAGTCGTATCGTACAAACTCGAGAAGTGATATGATCTGTCTATGATTTTGTGCTAATACAACATCCAATGGCTGCACAATCCAAATGGCAATACAGAAGCAATAAGATGAAGAAAGAAATGATGGTAAAAAAAATCTGATAATAAAGATATCAAACCTGGTAGAGTGGACGGAAAACATCAGCAAGGGCCAGATCTCTCTCCATAACAAGAATAAATATTTCAAGAGATAGATGGACAGTCTTCTCAAGAAGAATACCATAGGTTTGGGTAGTTCGCTCATTAATAAGAGAGTCAACACCCACCAATATGATGTTCATAATATTTCGGAAAGCAACTTTCCCACTCATGAAGTCCTGAAACAGAATTCCACCAATAAAGATTATACATAATGTATGGCATGGAACATCGGGCAAACATTTAAGATCTTTGAAAACAGTTGTGTAAATGGGATAACATAGATGCTACAAAGCCAAAGTAGCGAGCAGTTACCCACGTATGTTATAGTAAGTTTCATGGGATCCAGATGACAGGAAACATATTTATCTTGCTAAATTTAAACCAATTAGCCTGTTTTGCAAGTTTATTTTGAATCGTTAAAACAAACATATATTTGAGGAGCATGAGTCAAATTAGCAGGCCAATTTAACAAGGATCAATTATTTCTTAGATGAGTTACCACTATGACGATAGGAAACATAGAAAGCTCACAGCTCACAATTGACAGCTAACCTGGGGGTTTTCTGGCCTTCACTTTCTAAGCACAATAGAACAGATCAGGCCTTGTTCAAGAAAAGAACATATGTTTATTTATGTCTATCAGCAGTGTTCAGAATAAAGATGAGTGTTCCAAATTCCCAACATTGCAAGGTATAACTAATTATACGGTTGATACTGCAAATATACTGAACCGCCATCAAAGCGGAACGGAAAGAGTAGCTAAGAAATATTATTCGATGCTGATTAAGGGTCAGTATGTAAGGAATCGGTAGCAAGGGTGGAATGTTCACAGTGAAAAGTGGCTCCAGCTACAAGAAGATTGTCAATGAACTTATCATAAAGCAAACTTTACACTGAAGTCGTGTGATGTTTAATACATTAGGTGTTAGGATACTCAAAACCAGTAGGACATGGACATACTTTGAGTAGTTCAAGAACAGGGAGCTGTCCTGCGATTGAGGAAGGTGCCGATGTGTTTATAGAAGCATAAATATCATCATCCTTTAAGTCATACATGCTCAACACCCTGTATTTGAACAATAACCAACTTGTCACTAAGAGCGACAATGCATTGTATAGCGAAAATAACCTTATTAATCATAATAAGCAGATGTGAAGATCGAGGAAGCTATCCAGCTACTGTTTATGCGTAAAAAAAAGGGAACCTATCCAAGCTAATAGGAATGTATCTGCATAGATCCAAGTTTTATCTGAGAGCTATCTGTGACAATATCAAAACAATTATCCTTCATGATTGCTTTTATTTTAACCCAAGCTAAACAAAGGTGCTTCTATGATTCACTATTTTAATATTGTTGGACATTGTTCCACCTCTTTTTTTTTTCAAGTATGGGTCTTTACAGGAATCACACAAATCTGAAAGCGTTTGGGGTAGAAAGTACTCCCTCCGTTTTTAATTATATGATACTGTTGATTTTTTTGTTACTTTGACCAATCGTCTTATCTATAAATTTTTTTGCAAATAGCTAAATGTATATCTTAAAGAAATTGTAATGACAAATCCAATGATATTTATTTCACATTAGGTAACTAATTACTTAACAATATATTGGTCAATGTTCAACAAAAAAGTCAGCGGCGTCATATATTTAAAAACGGAGGGAGTAGCTCAAATAGGCTTGTGTTTTCAAAGTTGTGCAACACCCAAACCACTCTGAATGTGCTGATACAAAACTCTGGGTGCCCCAAACTTCCCATCCACAACAAGAATTCAAATTTTCAAACAAATTTCACATTCTACTCACATGCGGAAGTGCTCCAGGCAGGCAAGTGCAAGTTCCCATTTTTCCTGAGGGTCGGCATAGGCTCTTTGAGGAAAAGGCCCAAAGACATCCTCATAAACAAACTTAAAGATACCCATGAACCTGATGGCAAAAGCATTTTTGTCTTAGAAAATGTTGAACATCAGGGAGGAATATGTAAAATAATAAGTAAAAAGTAAGCACCTCCGGCCTTTGTCGCTTATGTTTCTTTCTTCTGCAATAAGCGCATTGACCAATTTGAGAAATGATATGGTCGACGGATAACTTTCCCTCCTTGCTTCAACTTCATTCAACTCAAATCTCATATCATAAACCTGCCACCAACATAGATTAAACACCAAGCTGGCTTAGTGATTATATTAGTATTTTTTATATGAAATACAGAAAGATCAACAATTTCATGAACTAGATTAGCAGACGGTGCATTAGGTTTCGCTTGAAGACATTTTCAATTAAACAAAAGAAGATGGGCAATTTGATGCAAGGTTTTGCCAGCATCGATTCTATTGAAGCATTTTGCCATGCGTTTATTGCCGATCACCAACATATTAAATCTAAAACATTCAAGCAAAAAAACTCGAAAATGCATTGACGCGGTATCAATAATCACTAGCTATTGATAAGCGCTTTCGATGCAAGGTTTTGTTACGCAGATTGTATTCATTTCATTCACTTGTTGAGCAGTGTATTAAGCATGAAACGATGGGGTAAAAACGCAGTGCCTTGCAGCATCAATAATTCCTAATTTCCAATGCATCAGAATTAGCCCTAACCGGGCCTTTCTGACAGAGAAAACAATGACGTACATAAACCGATGTAACAGACCACCTAACCCAACACGGTTTACTAGTTTTGGCCGAATACTAGCATCCACAGAACAGCGTAATTCCAACAAGAATCACAAGGAAAAGTCAACACTCAAAAGAGGGAAATGTATCCAAAGTCCAAACGGACACATAGTAAATTGCATTGTGATATCAACAAATTTTGTGGCTGCTGCTTTCTAATGTATCAGCCGACACACCTTACCTAAATTTTAGAGGAATCTGAACCAGTTAAGAATCAGGCTTATTTTACCTATATCAAGCTTGCTAGTTTGGTACAATAAATAACTCTAAGAATCCTCAGAAAGTTGGAACTTTCAACAACAAAAAATAAGTCAACCAAACACAAAATATACAAAGGGAATAAACATTAACTAGTAAACAGATAAATTAAGAGATAGCCCCTAGTACCGAACTAAATAATTTAACATAGTACCATTAAACAAAAAACCAAATACAGTGGTCCTGACGCCAAGGTAGACATTAAGGTACAAAAAAATCAGAGCATATATGAAACAAGCAGATGTGTACTATGAAAACTATGGCAGGTTCATTGTTTGCCACAACAACGATGGGCAAATCTAGCATTTGAGCACAAAAAAAATGTGTTAGAAGAGGAAAGAGGATTGGTTTCTTTGCTTGTTTACATTTTGCTTTGTTTGATGATAAGATTTTAAAAAGGAAAGTTCAAATTGAGCATTGAATATCTAGGGTACCTGCACTGTCGAATGATGACCAAGTGATGTCGAAACCACTGGAAGATCATATTGTTCAAGATAACTCCAAATAGCATCTTTAAGTAAGGGTGACACTTTGATAAATGCAGCAACAGCATTTCGCAAAGCCCCCTGCACAAGATTCACATATCACAAAACATCATCGTCACTACCAATCCCCACCATCCAAATCGAACAAGGATGGCACATTTATACATATACTCAGAGCAAAATGTCTTTTACCTTCAAGTATGGAGGCACATTTTCGTAGCTGAGAAGTTTAAATAAAGGTTCGATGTCAGGGAACCATTTCCTTCTTTCTGTAGGATTCCCATTTTCAACCACCTACAGCATGTTCATAATTTACAAACAAAGTGAGTATATCTTCATTTGGAACACACATATACAACAGCAGCAAACAAAGGTAGCAAAAACAGTAATATGCATACACCAAGCATAAACAAAAGAAAAGGGGAGAAACGACCAAAAAACAGCATTTTAGAGCAGGACATTTCACTAACAAAGTAAACAAGACAAGAAAATTTATGAGTAGAAATCATAGTTTTTAAGAGGCCAAGGAGAGGCATGGCAACCAACCCATAAGACGAGGCAAGACAAGACCATAAGCACATTACATATACTCAATCTTGTGTACTCCCTCTAGTTTTTAGTTAATGTTGTCAAGATAACTTGTTTAGCTCAAATAAAGTAAAAGTGTTGCCCTAACATCATCAATTGAAAACCGGAGGGAGTAAAAAATAAGAAAGAGATGGGAGACTGCTTTCCCTTGGACAAGCCAGCCCATTATCCTTGCTAGACCCTACAAAGCCAATACAACTACGAATTGTAACCCTAGGTTTGACACAACAGAGTGGAGTGGGTACGCAATCTGCGTTATTCCTCATCTCCTTCGCTGCTGTGGTCACCTGCCGCCGCAAGGCGGTGAGTCTCCTTCAGTTAACCACATCAGCTGGAGCTGCCCCGATGAAGGCCACATCCAGCTCAACAAAATCGACCACTGGACGGGAATTCAACGGAGATGTGTGAGGTGGCAGCTTCTTTGCCACTGGCAGCAGCTCCCTCCCACTCCGCTGTTTTCCTGTGTCTACCTCTCCCTCTCGTTCCCCCTTTGTTCACTGTTTTGGTAAGACGAGAGCCGTGCCTTGCAATCCCGGTGTGTCTTGTCTCATAGGCAACGCCTTAAAACTATGGTTGAAATCAGGAATAGAAAGAGTACAGCATGATAGAACCAAGTAGCATAGCCCACAGCATGCTGGTACTTATTTATGCAGTGACGGAGGAAGTGACAAATTCCTACAGCTGATGCTGTTCAATCACAACTACAGAATTTTGTGTAAATCATCTACCATTCCAAAATAAAGAATTTCACAAGATAGGCTACACAAACGATAACTTGAAAAAAAAAAATGATATAGCCATGGAAAATGGAAGGCAATGCTGAAAGCCTGAAAGTAATATATATTGCATCGAAAATAGTCAACCATCAGAAGCACAAATGAAACCCAGACCTTCTGAAGAACAGCTAAGTAAGCAACAAGTGCCTGTGCATCTCCCTCTGGAAAGTCAGGCAGCATGCTTGCGGAAGATTGAATAGATTTTTTAAACTTTTCTTCGTAGATAGATAAGCAATCAAACAAAGTGCTCCACCCAACAGAGCGGTACACTTTTCCCTGTAGCAGCTCATAGACTTTTGCAGCACCAACTTCAGTGGAAGCCTGAGAAGTCCAATAACTCAGTCAGAGTAAACATCGGAAAACTGAACAGAGCAGTAATTATAATGCATACCAAAGTACTGAGAAGTCCAAGGAAGGCCACAAGAGTTTGTGTGTTAGTGTGGTCTTCTCCTGCATACATAACAAAGGTCCATAGCTCCTCATTTCCATGTACTAGCTCGGGCTCTTTCTGATGAGAACATGCATAAAACAAAAAGGATGCAATGGTCATATAAACTTCAGAAAATTAAAATCAATCAGTGCATGAGAGATCATTCGAATATTATGTGTATCTAGTCTCTTGCTGACAACAATGGACACAAGTTTCAGTAGAAATGCAATAACCATATGTGCCCCTAGTGCAGTATCAAATTTTCATTGTCGCTCCATGTTCAATTTAATTCTAACGTTGAAACAAGATCTTTAAAGTGCAGCCGAGATATCCTCTCAGTTTCTATATAAACATCCCTCACAGTAATAAGTTATAGAAACCCTTGAATCCCAAATGACATTGTTCATAAAATCAGTTTACCTCAATTAGAATTTATAAACTGTGTAACAACCACCGCCATGTGCAAAAAAAAGATTTTATGGACGAGTACACAATGTTGGGCGCACATGCAAAAAGTTGTAGTCTATTTAACACATGATTTAGTGAAATAAAAAAGAAAAGGGTCTGAATTATGTGTGCTGAGTGTCCGAGTTCAATAATTGTCTATTACAGTGCATTTGAGGCAAACCTTATTTGTTACGAAGCACTATAAGCAGCTAGCTAGCACAAATATTACATAACTACAAAAATTAAGAATCAGGCAGAACACACATGAGGATGCAAACACAAATTATTACTAAATCATGAATGTTTCCTGGTACACAGATTTGATTTATTTATTTTTTAGAATATAAATGATGGAAACTGTACCTGATAGATCTCCCTAACTAGTTCCAGCAAAGATACGAAAGGTTGATTGGTAGGTTGACCAGTTTGTTCCCCATTGCCACCGGGATCTTCTCTGTGATCTCGTGGTGGACCATACGGACTGAGGGCAGCCATTGCATTTTCCTTCATTTCCTTAATCTGTTAACGAAGAAATATCACCGTTTTTGGACAAGAACGGAAGCAAGTTACTGGGAATGATACCCCCACAGATATCCTGACAGGTAGTGCTCCGATTAAGTATTCTAACCTTGTCTCTAGAAGTTGGGTGAGAAAGAAAGCACATCATCAACTTGTGTGTGTAGCCAGTGTACATGTAGACAATGTCCTCATCATCATTCTGCATAAAATAAAAATAAAATATCACAACCAAGAAAACTGTTCTGCTATCATAGGAAGAACGAAGTTCAACGACAAGAGACAATGTCAACTCATTCAGTGTGGCCACTGTACGTTTCATTATCTATTGCCAGGACATGCCAACCTCCCAATAGAGTTCCAACAACTCAATTTCAAGCGAGATACAGCGAAAAAAATGTCTTATGCTTGGCAGGAGAAACAGTCAAGCGTCAAGCCCCGTTGCATAATCAAGATTGTTGCCTCATCGATCCCAGAAGCCAGAAACAGCATTGCATTAGTTTGAGGATCCGATTCATCAGCTAGAGAAAGGTAAAAATGGACACACACCTATAGCAAATTCATAAACTTCTTAATCTTAACTCATTTTTCCCTCTTAATTTCCTAATATTGAGAACTCCTATCACTCCACGATTAAACAATACCTAATTAAATTTGCTAGGGCTATTGCCTCAAAAAACAAAGTTTGCTTACTGGAATGAATTTATAAACAGCGACAGAGAAACTAATGTACTTAATAGAATCCAGGTAAACAAATTGTTAATTTGCTTCTAGCATGTCTCAGAGCAAATCAAGCTGCCAATTCAGCAAAAAGAACAATTAAAACAGACACGACATTACTATGCAAAAATTCCAAGGGAGATATGTTAAATGTATAGAAGCAAAAATATTTCAGATTAAGAAAACAGTAGGGTACTAGGTAATAAGACATGCAGTCAAATAAGACAACAATGAGGTTCAGGTTTGCTATACCTGGTATGCAGCTGTTTTCAAAACTCGCTCTCGAAAAAACTCAAAAGCGTTATGGCGACAAATAATTTCAAGACATGACCAAATATCTGACATGTCTCTTGAACTACTGCGATCTTGAGTTAACATCAAATGAACAGTCCATGCAAGTCGCACAACACCAACGAATCCTTCGACAGTCGTATTGTTACCTGTCCTCATCACCTGCAATCATAAAAAAAAAAATACAGTTTGCAATTGTAAGTCCCATGTTGTCTGCCCGAAGATACTGAACAGTTCCAGTAAAAATATATACTTTACAGCTTACAAGCTCATGAAATTCGTGTCTAAATGAGGAGTCAGATGACAACGATGCTCTCTCTCCAGAAGTACTCAGGATATCAGAAACAAAAGATACTACAAGGGAGAACAGAACTCCATAGGTGATCTGCGACGATAAATGGGGAAAAAGTAAGGTTTCATTTGGGAACAACAAGCATATGGATTTGCTGCAATAACTAGCTAGAACCATCATATTATTCAGAAGTATTCAAAATTCAAACCTGAAGCTCCACACTAGCATTTTCATTTGCTTCAGCTGCACAGTCCTTTAATATTGAAAATACATCCTTAACCTCCTTGGGGCCTAAATGAAGTTATATAAAGGTACATTGTTAGTAGTAGCATAAGTGCTGGCTTTCTACAACTTGACATGAACAGAAAGCTACACTGTCACAGCAGGAAGGTTGGTGCATGCCATTGAATTATTCAAATCACTAGTTAGTTTAATGGCAAGAAGGTTCAAAGAGCCTCACAATGACAGGAAGGGGTATTGATGGCAACTTAATAGAAGGTTTCACTTACTCATTAGTTTAATAATTCCAGAAAGAGCAAGGCAATGGCTCAAACTCAACCTCTCTCTCGAGACAATAGCCCGTCTTTCCACAAGAGCCCCTCTAAAATCAAGCACATAGCGCTCACAACCTGGTCGGCCTATTCCAGTTGGTTCTTCCCGGTTGAGTTCCTTTATGACAAAAGTAATTGTAAGTCATCATTTCTTTCAAAGAAAATAGACTAAACCTCTTCTGATTCATTTTTAAAATATTTAGCTGCATCATAAGTTGCTAAAAAATAGCTAGAACTGATTAGCTTCATATGGAACTGTAAATAAAATAGTGAAGAAATAAAAAAGAATAAATCAGCACAGAGCCAACATCAAGCCACCTATCTTAGTGCAAAAGCCGCTGCCCCTGCTCTTTTTCACTATTTTACATGTATTCATGCCTCTAAATTTTAGCTCAAAGGGTCAACTTCAGACCTACATTTGAGGATGACAGAGTTTACAGGATTTGGCCTTAGCCAAACCATGGATTTTTTTAAAATTGTGTCCAATGCAACTCATTGAATGAAAGGGCAAAAGCCATGAACGCATAGGGTATATTCAACTGTCATCATAAGGCCCGCAACCTTTACAAGGGTAATTATCCGCTGTCGAAGACCGTCTCTAAATAGAACCTCCATTTGCTCTTGAATTTCAGATATCAGATCAGCATCAAGACCTTGGTCAAGTCCAACAGACTACAAGAGATAAAGAAAGAAAAAAAAATCAAATTTGTCTTTCAATAATCAAGTTAGTCTATAACTGGAATGAAAAGGATCAGTAGATTACTCGCAACAGAATGTACAGAGAGGTTATAAGATCCCTTCTTTCCATGTACCAAAGGCCAGCTGCAAGCCTGTATATTTCCAACAGCTCTCGACCATATAAAACCCACTACAAAATCAACGGATGCATTTAATATGGTAATATAGCAGTTCAAACATGGATGGCATTAACAGAACCAGAACAAACTTCAATTCGCAAATTATACCTCTCTGTTGGCATCAACTAGCAAACGAACACACTCAATCTCGTTAAGATTGAGTTCATCACTCAACTTTACAGCCTGCAAAGGAGAAGTGCAAATTTCTGAGCCTTGAAAAAGCAACAGCGGAACAGCCCACAAACGCTGGACTGAATAAACCAAACGACAAGCCATCTTTTAATGAGCAAACACAACCAAACGAAAAAAATCCAGGTCTCAGCTTTTAGGAATTATCAAGGGCATTGATCAAGATTTGTGGGTCCAACCAGGGGTAAGGCAAGGATCTCTATACACAACAGAACACATAATACACTATACATGTTTTCTATCAAGCAATTCGGCAGAACAAAATAAAGGGTACCAATAATAATAAGTCAATGTCGTTACACTAATTTAAGAATATGGTGAGACGTGAGAGGATGGTAGCTTAAACATGCTCCTTGCTTAAAAGAAACAGTATATCATCAAGCCAGAAACCAATCAGCCTAGCCATACTTTTACTACCATTGTTGAAGATAGAAACATCCTATAGTATTTATATAGCACAGAATTGATGCAATAAAAAAAATGTGGTTTCATTAATCCTCTGAGGTAAGTAGTCGTCAATTGTTACAATTGTCACATGTAGTAACAGCAAATCATCTTCAGTTAATTGCTACCAAAAACAAAAAGCCAATCTGTAGGTCCACCAACAATGTAAGAAGCTACATACTACGAACTACCACCATCTCCAAAAAGATAACTAGAGCCCAATCCACCATTCAAAATCTAGTATAGCACAAAGAAGTTAGAGCTACAGCAAGGACACCAGCCATTTCAACATCAAACTGCAAGAAAATGACAAATTCTGAATCAAAGGACAGCTCATCTCAACATATGTCAGAATTCATATGTTTGCAAATGTCAGTGTCATCTGAATTCTCTATCAAAGACTAGTTCAAAACTACAGGTTTGCACCTCGACACACCAACTAAAGCGTTGTGTCATCCACATTCCAGAGCTTCAATCAAGAGAACAAGCATTCACACAGGGCTCAGCTTAAATGCAGAAATAACTCATATGACTGGAGCAAAACCAGCGAAATGCCCGCGCAACTCACCAAATTAAAGTGGGTGAGGAAGGGAGCTTACGATTTGCACGTCGGTGTCGTCGAGTGTGATTGGCGGCATGTCAGGGAGCCGCACCTCTTTGCTCTCCACCTGAGTCCGATCCGACGCCTTCGGCCCCTGTTCACGCACACAGCAGAGACGCCAAATTCAGTCAAACCAAATTCTATGGCACGCCGACGAATCCTAGAATGAGGAGGCAAATGCCTCGCGAAGGGGCGCACCGGGTAGGAGAGCAGAGTGCGGAACGCGGGGGCGGCGTCGCGGACGGCGTGGAAGAGCTCCACGCGCTGCGCGGGCGACGGCGGCCCGGGCCCGAGCAGCGCCGCCTCGATGATGCGCAGAAGCTCGCGCGGCGGAGGCGGCGCCATCGCCGTAGAACAGCCCCGGTCGCCGGCGAGAACCCTAGGACGAGTCGGCACTCGGCGGTGGTCGGCGGGGTGAGAGGGGGACCGATTTAAAACCCTAGCTAGGCGAGCTCGGCGCGGGCGGGCTTCTGGGTTTTTGGACAGATGGGGCCTCGGCGGCTCGGCGCTGGTCGCGTGGGAGATGAGCTGCGGTCGCGTGGCTCTTACGAGGGGGCCGTGCCATCTGGGCCGTTCGTGAGTTTGTTTTGTCACGCGCCGTCCGAAACGCGATGACGGACAGTCCAGCGGGCGCTGCTAATCCGCGCACGCGCGCGCGGAAGCCAACTCGCGTGCGACACTCCGACAGCATACGACAACCCGGTCTTCTTCCTCCTCGGTTCGACTCCGCTCCCTCCTCTCCGTCTCCGGCAAGGCGCCCCCGCCGCAGGCCGCCTCCTCCGTCTCCGGCAGCTACCGCCGCCTGATCCGCCGCCCACGACCACCGCCGGCGCTAAATTCTACGAGCTCCGCTCCCCCGCCGACGACCTCCTCCCCCGTCTCCGGCGGCTTCCGC
Organism: Eragrostis curvula; assembly: GCA_007726485.1. NCBI lineage: Eukaryota > Viridiplantae > Streptophyta > Magnoliopsida > Poales > Poaceae > Eragrostis > Eragrostis curvula. The sequence goes on along the minus strand of RWGY01000316.1, from coordinate 71,565 downwards.
CGCCGGATCCGCCGCCCTCGACCGCCGCAGCCGCTAACTCGTCCGACTACGACGTCCCCGCCGCCTACCCCGCCCACTGCCCTCCTACCTACCCGCGGCCGGCGGCGCCATCGCCGCCTCGCTGCCCCGCCGCCACCGCCACCCACCGCCAGGTCGCGGCCGCCGCCCCCCGGACCCCTCCTCTACAGCCGACGGCCATGGAAGGCCTCCCCCAACCCCCAACCCCGAACCCCGAACCCTAAACCCGAAGCTTCCTGCACTCGCCGGCGTCGCCGCTCCTTCTTCCTCTCATCGCCGCTGGTTCGGAGCGGACACGCGAGCAGCGCTACGCGCGCACGCGCGTAGATAAGACTTTCCGCAATCGAGCCCTTCTGCAGTTCTGATTCCGCATTCTATGTGCGGTGCAGTTTAGCGCCTTTTGATAGGGCTCTGGTTAAGCCAGTTTTGGCTGTGGCTGTGGTTTTTTTAGAAAAATAGTTGTGCTGGCTGTGCCTAAAACGTTTGGTAAAACGTTTTTTTTGCAGCTTCTCCATATTTTTAGAGACAAATATGGAAAGATGAGAGCGTCGTAGAGAAAAAAAGCCGGTGAAGCTATCATTTTGTGGCTTCATAGTTCACCTTATTTTTGGATACGACTTAATTTTTCTTTTCTTTTTTAAGAGAAGCACTTGAAGAAGCATCTTTTTTGTTAGAAAACATGTGAAGCCATTGAAAAAACCATTGGGGAAGCCCTACCAAATGGGGGCCTTAATTTAGTTGTACAGTAATTTTTAGTTTCGATCAAATCTCCAGTGGTTTAACTCAATTTAGTTGTACAGTAATTTTTTCCTTTAAAGTTTAAACTAATAGATCTCGGGTTATAACACACCGTTGCAAAAATTGAGTCGAAGTATCTTTTTTAATAAAAGTTTCACATAAAATTTTGAAATAAATCCCGTCAAAATTTGTATGAAATTTATATAATGACCGCCCTAATAACTAGGCAATTCAAATATTTAACATCTTCAATAGTGCTCTTTTTCACTTTTCATGTCTGTTATCTTTTCTGCTACATGCAAATTGTTGTTATTTGTAATATTGCTATCGTGATATGAGAAGAGAGATCATATGGAATAGGAGTCCTACGTTCCTTAAGTGTTGCAAATTAGCATAAGGAGCCAATTGTAGAGCTGAAAGGAGTAACCCATGAATAATACTGAAGCCATACCAACCTAGATTTACGCCGTAAGAAAACTATGAACAGTAGAAGCTACATAAAGAATACACGCGGATGTTTTCAACATAGTTAAACACCGCATAGTGTGAACATAAAGCTTTTTCTGAATGAGCGTAGTCTGGAGGGGGGAAGGAAATCAGACAGCAAGCTACGATGGCAAAAGCCAACCCACATTTACACCTAGTGCTATGTGATGCCTCCTCGTGTGTATGAAATGTATGCCAAATGGCAAATAGGCAATACCTTTGTTCTGATTATCTTCGCTAACATGGAGCATGCACTCGCCAACCATGCTTCGGAGCACCACGCAAGGTCACGCATTCCAGACACACACGTTAGCTAATCACCAGCGCACAACATGCTCTCACATGAGCGGCGCCCGAAACGTGTTCATCGCTAGTGCACAAGGGATCAATGGGCGTCCCTTGGCAGCCTCTTCCGCCCAAAGTCCCCAACGGAATCGGCTAAGTATGCGTTTCTGTTGCAAGTGAGTCCATGGACACAACAGACCGAGCAAGACGCATGTACAACAAACCGAGCTATCTTGTCGCCTTCAGCAACAACTCGAGCGCGGACAAGCGGCCTCTCTTAATCGTCCGTTACAGCTGGCACCTTTGTTCTGATTAGCTTTGGTGCCTGTTAGTAAAACCCAACCTAGATTTACCAAAAGGTAACCATGAAATGAAGCCATGTCAAAGGAACACACAAGAATGTTTCTATCTAAACCCTTAAAAAACCAATTTGCAGGAAAATATATTTGACCTGCCAGATTCTACCCCGACTGTATATCCACCGTTGATCTAAAGGTCATCTTTAATATCTACCATCCGATCCTGCCATGTTGGGCCCGGACCCACGAAATGAGGACACGGGAGGTGGACAAAGTGTCATTGCCAGTTCATTTGCGATGACAATCCCGAGTTTTTTCTTACTTGAGTTTTCCTACCCGTAATTCAAATCCCACCTCCTATTCTTACGTGAGTTTTCCTGCTGAGTTATTTCTTACGTGAGTTTTCCTGCCATAATTGCCATAATTCCATCCCGTGTCATCATTGCCATATAATTTCAAATCCCACCTCCTATTACTTTCCCTTTATACGTCTAATTTGAATAAATGCCATAATTTCATCCCGGGCAGATTAGGAAGTTTCCTTCGCGACACAGGAAACCTTTGAAACTTTTCGAGTCGTCGAGGACCCGAGCTGGTGTGGAGCACGTCGGCGACGGGGACGTCGCTTTGGGCGCCGTACATGCCCAGCTTGTAGTCCGCCTGCAGGGTGCGGTCGATCAGGATCTTCAGGACGAGCCCAGGTGAAGAACACGATCAGTGGGGGTTGGCCGCGTCTTTGAGTCATGGGTGATCCTCTTTTTCTTGGGATCACGGTGAGATTTGCGGCCTTTCAGTCGATCTTCCGTCGGTTTGATCTGCTAAGTTCAGTTGTTTTATTCGGTCGCTGTTAGGATCCTATTCGTCTTCGCTAATGCAGTAGCTCTTGATTGGTTTCAGGTTTTGCCGGATGCGCTACAGTAACATTCAAGCAGTTTCAGTCCCCTCGCAGCTGCAGGTCACTAAGCAGTTTCTGTTGGTATTGTTCAGTTTCGCAATTTCAGTTCACATTAATACCTCTGTACATGGTAGCTCTTGCTGGATGATAAGTTGTGAATACCTGCACCTGAGAGAGTTAGTTGAGATCACGGAAGGGAAAGTTCAGAGAATATTTGATTAATAATTTCTGTCCTGATGCGCACGAAATGATTCTTTCTGAATTTTCGCTAGACTGCATTAGGATTTAGGCGAAGTGCAGTTTGATTGCCGTGTTGGGAAGTTCAATTTGATCCAGTTTGATCCTGGTCTTGGCGGCGTCCAGGTTACTGGCTTCGCATGAGGCTCTTCCTGTTCCAATCACGTGAGAAACCCGCCCAAGAACGACTGAAATTCTAACCCTGTTGCAGTCTCTACAGGTTCAGCTGGTCCATCAAGTTCCTCCCGTGAATACCCTAATGAGTCTAGCATTTGATTGCTGGTTCTTTCTGAAATTGGGTACCCTGCTTTGGTTCTTGTTTTTTTTTTCAAACATGAATATTGCAATTTTCCAACCCGAATTGAGCTTACAGTCAATTTACGTTTACCCCAGCTTCCAATTGTGTGAGACAGCGAAGTGTGTGTCAGTGTGTGCATATGTAGGTCAGGCTCTGGGCAACTCCTAAGGTACTAGCCCATCCCATGCTCTTCTACTCATGGTGATCATTGCCTGACAATGATAGATTGACAGCTAGTTATAGATAGCGTCGGTGGGTGTTAGATTGTTTATTGTTATTGTTATGTGAAGAAAACCCTGCATGCATGTTTGTCGGATGCGCTACAGGAACTGCAGTTCTGGGACACCTAAACAAGCTCGTAATTGCCTAGGCATCCAGTAGACAATGTCCCTGCTACCTTCAGCGATTTGAACATATTGAACATAAAAAATTCACATCAAAGTTTTGTATTAATTACCATTATATTCTCATCAAAATTTGCTTAACATGGTTTCGTTTCAGTCATTATGGCCAAGCGTAAAGCCGGCGCTTTCGGTGAATCCCCACCTCTACGAGACACGACCAGTGAAATCGACGAAAATGGTAAGATGTGTAAAGCTGAAATTGTGCTCTACAACTGTCCCACTATACAATGGGTTTCACAATGGTGCCTGACATTGTCGATTATGTTCAGGTGCTCATGGAAGCATGCATGGAGTTGGTGTTGCTTCTTCTAGAAAATCGGATAAGAAATCCCACGTGCGTCGACCTCTCGCTGATTGCACGAATCTCCTTGCGAATGGTTGGTAACTTCCTTTTTTCCCCTGATGGTGGCATAATTTTGATCATGTGTTCAGTGGGTCTCAGGCATGTGTTTATGTTTCAGACCCAAAAAGAGGCCAGGTGGAAGAAGAGCTCGCTGCAAAACGTAAAATAGCTGCTGAAAAGAAACGTCAGTATCGTGCACGAAAAAATGCCGAACTAGAGAATTCTTTGCCCACACCAATCCGTGAATCGTCAATGACAAAAGTAGCAGGTACCCCCCCCCCCCCCTCTTCCCCCTTTTTAGTGTAATTGGTTCTTTGCGCATGTTCAGTCCTTGCCCACACAGTGCTTAATCACTGCTTGAAAAAACGCAGACTCGAGGAATGACCTAAATGCCACGCCATTCGCTCTCCATCCAGGTGTGTTATGTTATTCAGACCGACTTGTTTGGCTTTTTTTGTTAGTTTCACGCAATACTGTTTCACTATTTCAAATGTTTTTATGCCAGTGTGATTAAACTTTTTTATATGTCAAAACAATTTTTTTAAGGGGTATTTCTGGTTTTACCCTCACTTTGAACTCTAATTCTGATTTTACCCTCACTTTTTTGACTTTGTGATTTTACCCCTAGTTTTTCAACATGAAGCCAGATCTTACCCTCAGTAGGGGTAAAATCAGAATAATTCTATTTCGATTTTACCCCTAATAGGGGTTAACTATGGCTTCAGATTAAAAAAACAGGGGTAAAATCACAAAGTCAAAAAAGTGAGGGTAAAATCACAATTAGAGTTCAGAGTGAGGGTAAAAACATAATTGTCCCTTTTTTAATGAGCTGTTATTTTGAGTTTTTCAGTTTTCTTATATTTCATATTCATCCCTTCTGAACAATTGTTCCGAACATATAGATTTTGAAGCTGATGCGATGAGGGACGCAATTACGAACCCTGCGTTGGGTTCAGGCTCCATTGTCAATCCGTTCTCACAGAATGATCAAAGTAATATGCTTATATCACACTGTTTTGCTGAGTTCTTTTTATAGTTCAAATTACAAATTATTGTTTTATGATTCCTTTTCTTTTGTTTCAGAACGTGTGACGGTACACCAGGGTGATTATGCTGCTGTCGATGACGGTGATGACAGCTGGCTTCATCGGAATGAAGCTTCGTGTCCAGCACCAAGTGGGGGAGTTCGGCAAGATGAAAACATTGAGTGTGTTACTGCAGATTGCGTTGAACTGAACGAAACACAAAGGTCCAGGTGGCGTGCAAACACCCAACGCTACCGGAAGCGTAAAAAGGAAAACATAGATACTATTAAGTCGGACACAGAAGATCAGAGTACACCAGAGGAATATAAAAGATTCTTGTGGCGTGCAAACACTGAGCGCTACCGGAAGCGTCAAAATGGCACTCTAGCCAATGAAGGTGAAGTTCAACGTAATCCAAAAATTCGCTGTGGCTTTGGATATTCATGTATATATCATATACCTACTGTTCTAATGGTTTAGATTTTGTTGGAATCTGCAGGTGCCGTCCAATGTGACAGTGCTTGTGGGATGAAGAGAAAAGCTAATGTCGCTCAACTTCCTAAAAATGTTGAATTCCAGAATCAATATCGCCGGCGAAATTCGACTCAGATCATTTCACAAGGTGCGTGCCTGTTTGTAATATCTTGTTGTATTGAATATCCTGTTTGCTTTATGATAAATTCCTTCGTATATTACAAGTTTCTCTATTGTTTAAAGCTGGTCCGTCTGGAAAGATAAATCCTTCTCGTGCTAACGATGGTGTATATGATTCTGGTATTTAGGTTCCCGATGCAGCAGAGACCACGGGATTAGGTAACTAAAAATGTTTTTTTCTTTGCAAAGCTGTCATTTAAGAGAAATCAGTAAGTGACTGCCTTTTTTTTATATGACCCAGATGAGGAGAACTTGGAGACTCATAAGCCGATAGATGTCGTACCCCATTTCTGGAGCACTTGTGCTTACCGTATCAGTCCCTGGATCAGACGCTGATACGCACACTTTCACAGAATGTCATCACAGAATCATCACTTACATAAATATTACCAAGTCTCATAGAAGCCTTCATACATGAAAGGTCTTACAGCAATGGCCAGAGGCCTTATTATTACAATAGACATCAAACTGACAAGCTGCTATAACAGCACCACCTAAACACTACTACAGCGGAAGACGGAAGCGAAGCCACTACTACAGGCAACTTGAGTGCGGGCGGAACCCTACTCTTCATTTCCACCATCTTGATACTCGTACTCAGGTTCTTCATCTGGATGATGTAAACAAGGGTGAGCACATAAGGTACTCAGCAAGTCCTAATACAAAGGGTAATTGTATATGCAAGGGTATAAACAAGGTATAGGCTGAGGGTTTATCATATTGGCGGAAAGCCAGTTTTATGCAGGGGTTGTTTGGAAAATAAGGTAGTTCGCAAACTATAGTCAATATTATCATTAGTTTAGTGGGGTTGTTTGGCCCTGGGGGAGAACTAGTCCATCCCGCCAGTTCCCAAGTTTTAATGCTGGCCGGAAACCAGCGCACGGTTCCACACCGGTGTATTCCAAAACACGCCAAGGATAACTCACACTGGAAAGACTAATCATTGTGTGGCACAAGCCTTCGCTTTGTCCAATACCGTGGAACACGGCTATCCGGATAGGTTATACACTCTGCAGAGGTTGTACGCTGTACCCGCACGATATGCTTCGCCCCAACCGTGTACTTTGGGGGAGCTAACATAACAAGGCAACGTACCTACCAGTATCTCCACGATATCCACCCATGGGAATCCCACCAAGGTACCAGGGGCACACTCAGAGGCATGAATCACTTTGTGTCGTGTCTGCCCGTCTTCTTCGCCGGATCGAGGAACTCCCACCAAGGCCGTCCAAGTCTTCTCCTGGCTCCCGTTGCAACTCCTGCCCCCTGGGTGGGTATCGGGTATCAACTAGTAGGGTGTGAAGCCCTGCCTTCCCATTCAGGCATGCGGTCGCACGAAGGTTGCTTGGCATGGCGGCACATGAACCGGTCCTTATACGACCGAAGCAGGCATCTTCATTAGCCCTCCTCATGATTAGGAGTCGCATACCTAGAGATAGCCCTCCCACTAGGACTACCTCACCTGCTCCCGTTAAAAGTATCCCCACTAAGGGTTGCACATTTATCACTAGTATATATATACCATCCCACATTTTATGTTCACACGCACTCCACCAAGTACTCACACCATTTTACACAAAAAGTATGTATAGCAAGATTAATTAAGTACACAGTGTAATAAGTCCTAAGCAGCATATCATTCCAACATATCATTAAGGATTTAATGATAGTGGAGCCTAGGTTTTGCAACGGAATCCGGATAAACAATAACAAGGTATGGCAATCAACAAGTACTTAGGACAATACTAGCATTTAAATCACATTTAAATACCATGCATATTTATTTATAAAGTAGGCTCTAAATAGGATTATTTGCAATCATAGTATCAACATGATCAAAAGGAGTTAGGACTTGCCTTCACCAAAGTCTTCGTCTTCTATGTCCTCGTATTCCAATCCTTCGAATCCTTCCTCGAACGCTTGATCGTCTATCGATTAAAAGTAAACAACGGCAAAATAAATCTACCGATCACACAATTAACTAAACAAGCAAGAAACCAAACAGGAACCAAAAGGATATCAACAACAGAAGGTTCTGATGGAAACAGATAGTCCATGATTTTAGATGAATATTGGCAAAAGAATCGCTAAATTTGGAGCTAAGACGGAAAAGATATGGATTTTACAAGTTTGCAAGAAGGAATTAATTAGGATTAAGCTAAGTAATGAACTTTAGACATAATCCCAATTAATATGGGGTAAACAAATGTTGAAAAGTGATTAGATTATAATCTAGTATTTACTGGAATTTTATGAAAAATTTTCTACTAAAGGAAATTGCTCGGAAGAAGAATCTGTGTGCATTTGTTGTGTAGCTCTAGCGATTACAGAGCGGATTGGGAGGCTGACAGATGGGCCCAGAGGGGCCGGGTGCACTGCTTGGCACTGTTCTGTAGACTCAGCCCACGTGAGCTGTGGACCGAGAGTGCGTGTGAGTGCAGTCCACCATGCACCGGATCTGTGGACCTGCGTGCTGACTGGGCGAGGGGACTGGGTCGCACGGGGACCACGTGCTTGCGTGGCACGCCACGTTGGCGGCGGCGCGACTGGGTCAAGGCGGCCGGAAGACGGTGGCGCGCGGCGGCAGCTTGCCGGGAAGCTCGCCGGCGGCATGTTCCGGGGCGGAGGCTTGGCGAGGAGTGGTCGTCGGCGTGCGGGAAAAGATGGCGGAGCGGGTGGTCCTACACGTCGACGACCGGAGATGGGCGGCGTGGCGGCGCGCGATGGGAATTCGCGTGCGCGCGTACTCGCGTGTACCCGTGTTGCCGCAGGGGCACGTGGGTGCGCGGTGAAGCCGGTGGTGGTCATGGCCTGGCCGGGGAGACCACACGGCGGCCGGCGGCGAGCTCGAAAGCGGTGGAGGCAGCGGCGCTCGGTGGAAAGCTCGTGCGCGTGGAGAGAAGGAGAATGGAGGGGCGTGGGAGGGTGAGTGGGGAACGGGGAAGCTCACCGTGTGCTCGGTGAGGCCGGAGGAGCTCGGAGATGAGGCCGGCGTCGGGGAAGAAGACGACGGTGATTAGGTCGTCGTCGATCTCCGCGTAGAAGGCACGGCGACACGAACGGTGTCCATGCCGGGGTTGTGCTTGGCGTTGCGCGGCCGAGGGAAGAAGAAGGGACGCTGGGGACGCGGCCACGGCGGCGGTAGGCGTCGCCGGAATTGCTCGCCGGAGAAGAGAGAGAAAAGGGGAATAGTGAGATTGGTGGCGCTCGGGTGCGAGAGGGAGAGAGGTGAGCTTGCGAGCGGAAAGAGGGAGATGGCGCGGAGCTCGGAAGATTTTATACGCGGCCGGGGAAGGAGCCGTTGGGGCGGCTCGGTCGTCGGCTCGGTCCAAGCTCCGGTCGTCGCCGGATTAATGGTGACGAGATGGCTTGCCAGGGAGAGGACAGGAGGCCACGCGGGTGACGCGCGCTGCGGTGTGGTTACAGCGGCAGCGACGAGACGGGACGAGAGGGAGGCTTGCGTGTGATGACGACGAGGCATGGAGGTCGCCGGGTCTTGGGGACGGTCGCGCAGTCGTTAGTCAAGGCGGAGATGGGCGCGGTCCATGTTGACGAGACGGGACGACGGGTGCTCGTGGCGAGCACGTGGTCGACGCGGCGGCGACTGCCGCTCGGGCGCGACGACGCGGCGACTGGGAGCAGGCCGGCATGGGCGGCCTGGCGCGGTGGCAGGAGGAGGGGGATGACATGCGGGGCCCGCCTGTCAGCGAGACACGGAGAGGAGCGGGCTGGGCCATCTACTGGGCTGCGCTGCTGGGCCGGGAAAAAGGAAAGCAGCCCGCGATGGAAAATCCAGAAAAAGGAAAAGAAAAGGGGATGCTGGGTTGAAGTTGGGCCAGGGAGAGATGGCGCGGCCCAAAGGAAAAGAAAAGCTTTTCTATTTTCTGGAATAAGAGATAGAGCTCAAATTTGAATGAAATTCAAATTTGAAAGAAAGACAAAAGCAACCAACACTTCAAATAAAAGGAGGAAACTCCAGAAATGTATATGATTGGATTTTCATGCATGTTTTGAAATGAAAATTTTGAAATGTGACTTGGGGATTAGACTAGTTAATTGAGTTTGTTGGAAAATTTTAAAAAGTTCAAATTTTTAGTGGTTTTTAATCATGGCCAAAACACAGGGTGTGACAACGACGATATCGATGATCCTTTTGCTGATGACGAGGGCCGGGTTTTCTTCAGACCTGGTATATATGAGTCCATAAGGTTAAATTTTAATTGCCTCTCGTGTTGCTTTTCTAACCTTGAGTTGTTTTGTGTTTGCCTTTGCTAGACGTGCAATACAAGTCATATCGAGTTAACGGGCAAGATGGTGGTGCTGAAGGAAGGCCCGATCCCTATGACTATGTTTATGACAATCTCCCGAAAAAACATCATGTTCTGGGTCACGCACCGGACTGCGAACACTGTGGCGCCAAGAGGTTCCCTGGTGAAGGAGCGGCATTCTGTTGTAGGGAGGGAATGGTTCGTATTCATATTCCCGAGGTGCCTGCAGAGCTGAGAAGACTTTACACAAGCCAATCAGACAGAGATGCAAAGTGGTTCAGGAACAATATCCGTTATTTCAACTCTCATTTTTCATTCACTAGCATGGGTGTCAAACTTGACCGGTGATATGCTACCGCAGCAGGAACCGGGATTTATACATTTAGGATCCAGGGTCAGATATATCACCGCCTAGATCAGTTGTCTCACGGAAACTATTCAGCTAGAAATATGCAGTTGTATTTTTATGACAATGAAGGTGATTTTGCACACAGGGTGAAGCGATCACCGCACCTGGATCTTGGGTTAATAAAGCTGATTGTACGTATCCTGGAAGGGAATCCTTATGTTGGGACATTCAGGAGTTTGGGTTCCAAACCAAACCTTGACGAGTATAGAATTGAACTCAACACAAAGATTGATGTGGACCAGAGGAGATACAATGCACCGACTGCCTCTCATGTTTCAGCCATATGGTTGGAAGGTAGTGACCCGAAGAAAATGTTTGAGAGGAATGTTATGGTCTGTGAAGTATCGGATCGACCGGTTTATATTAAGGCTTATTATGGGTGCTATGATCCTCTAGCGTATCCTTTATTTTTTCCTGGCGGCGAAGCGGGCTGGAATGAAGAAATATTGTATGATGAAACTAAAAGGAAGAAAAAGCCTGGCAAAAAGAAAAAAGATGTTAAAGGTGTGTCGCACTACATATGTATAACCAGCCTGATAACTTATCTTTTATTTTTCTAAACTAATAGACTAAACTTATGGTGTTTCTTTTATGTTCACATGGTAGACCCGCATGAAGACTTCCCATCCGCGATGGACATGGACGACGAAGCCGAAGCAGATGATCGCACTGGGGGACAAGGTTGCTAAATAATATTTATTTAGTGATACAATCTCATAAAATATGTTCAGGTTCTAATTGTGCCTACAACTAACTTTGTTGCCATTGCTAATTCCAGGTGGTGACCCTGAATCTAATAAGAAGTATGTGAGCGCAAGAGAGTATTATGCTTACAAGCTTCAAATCAGACGTGGGGAGTTCAATGTTTTGTTTTACGGTAAACGACTCTTGCAGCAGTGGATCGTAGATATGTACATTAAGGTTGAGTCTATGCGTCTTAACTGGTACTCTCTCCCTGCCCACCAGAAGATTATTCGAGCCGACCTATATCAGGTATGCACATTTCGAAAATTGAAGGTACAGATAAAGGGGATTTTATAGATAAAAAAAGTAATTTTATAGATTGCAACAAGTGGGTGCAAATCGATTTTTCATGTTTATCTGCCCTACTAACACATTGTATCGTACATGCCTAAAGCTACTGTTGCTTCTGTTTGTTATTGTCATTTTTTCTACTAACTTGGGATGTACCCATACAGGGAGTTCTCGACACTCTTGCAACCGGAGAGGCAAGGGCATCACTGACTGGCAAAAGAATTGTGCTACCTAGGTCCATGACTGGTTGTGACCGTGATGTGCAACGGAGGTACCTTGATGCAATGACCTTAGTGCAGCGTTACGGGAAGCCAGATTATTTCGTAACTATGACATGCAACCTGTATTGGCCTGAGATCATCCAGGAGCTATTGCCTGGCCAGACTCCGCAGGACCGTCCAGAACTTGTGGCACGAGTGTACAAAGCGAAGCTGCGAGATTGTGAGGATTTTTTGGTTAAGAAACAACATTTTGGTGAGGTTGCTGCCTATGCTCATGTCACGGAGTTCCAAAAGAGGGGTCTGCCACATGAGCATTTCTTATTGATTATGAAAGAAGAGAGTAAGATAAAATGTCCAGATGAGTATGACAGAATAGTATCTGCTGAAATCCCGGACAAGAAGAAGTACCCGGTCTTGCACGATCTTGTTTGCAAACACATGATGCATGGCCCTTGTGGTGTTCTCAACAAGGATTGCCCATGTATGATAGATGAAAAATGCCGGTTTCGTTACCCTCGCCAGTTTTGTGAAGCCACACAGCAGGGGAAAGACTCGTACCCAATATACAGGCGACGGGATGATGGCCAGAAAGTTGAGGTCAGGAACGGCACGTTGGACAATCGATGGGTTGTTCCCTACAACCCCACACTACTTATGCGGTACAATTGTCACATCAATGTGGAGATATCCTGCAGCGTCAAGTCCGTCAAGTACCTGTATAAATACATCTACAAAGGTCATGATCGTGCATCTTTCTCGGTCGACAAGTCAGAGAATGAAGATACCGTGGTTGATGAAATCAAACAGTACCGAGATGCGAGATGTATAACACCGTCAGAGGCTGCATACAGGCTGTATCGGTTCCCTCTCTACTATGTCTCGCCTCCTGTTTTACAGCTTGCGGTTCATCTTGAGGGGATGCACATGGTTTCATTCAAATCAACCTCTGACTTGAATGAAGTTGCCAAAGACCCAAAGAACCAGAGATCAATGTTGACCGAGTGGTTTAAGACCAATGCGACGGAGCCCAAAGCTCGCAAATTCCTGTACATACAGTTCCCCGAATGGTTTACTTGGAGCAAATCAAAAAAGCGTTGGAAATGGAGAAAACAACGAGCTCAAATTGGCCGTCTTGTACATGCAAGCCCATCTGAAGGGGAGCGGTACTATCTTCGGCTTTTCTTGACCCATGTGAGAGGCGCTACGTCATGGAAGAGTTTGAGAACTGTTCGTGGAGTAACATGTGAGACCTTTAGAGAAGCATGTGACCTGAGTGGACTTCTTCTATCTGATTCTTATTTGGACGATACATTAACAGAGTGTGCTATATGGAAAATGCCTAGGTCGTTCCGACAATTGTTTGCTATAATCATGGTTTTTTCTGAGGCAAATAATATTCGGAAGCTGTGGGAAAAGCATTTTGATTCACTCTCTGAGGACTTTCGGCAGACAATTTCCGATCCCCATGAGCTTGAGCAGCGGGTACTCTTGGATATTGAGCGATGTGTTCAATCAATGGGCAAGGATCTGGATGGCTTCGGCCTACCCAAGTTGGGCGAAAAAGGTATAGCTTTGCACACAATCATTGATATACATTTGAGTTATTTGGTTATCATAAATAAATTTTGATCGTGTTAGAAATCTGGGATACCGATTTACAGTCAACTGGACTATTCGAGAATGTTTGTTTATATAACCTCATTTTGCTCAACCTGTAGTGTCGGATTTAGAGTTAAAATTTTATTTAACATTAAGGGGTCCGCTCAACCCACTCGACATGAAAATTTAACGTAATAAGGTCCACTGTCAACCTGTAGCGCCCGGAGTTCACATTTTGGGTGGTCGCATGGTTCTTAATATGATTGCCAAGTATTATTATTATATCCTGAATTGGTGATGTTCTAAATGCAAGGTATGGGTGGTCGCAATTTTTTTATATAGAAACACAGCCTGTGTAAGTAACAAATTTACAGTTGATTGGTTATACAGCAGTTAAGTTGCATTAGCTATTGCATTCCTGTCACTGAAATGATTATTTAGACTAGCATAATTCAATTGAGTTTGGTTTTCTCATACGGCGTCATCCCCTTAATAATTATATATGTACCCTGCGAATTTGTATTTCGTTTGACATATGCTCTGTTCATTTTGAATTAGTTAGATAAATGTGCTCTGTTCTATACGGCAAACAAAATTGCGTGTCTGTTCATACAACATTTATCTGTTATATAGCTTTTGCATTCATGAAAGTTAAAGAATACCCGGCATAGCTGTAACAATTTAAGATTGTCTCTTAGTGACTATGCTATTTTAGCATAGTACACTTTTAACTTCCAAACTTTATAACTGATGTCAATAATGTAAGTTTAGTGCTGTGCTGAAATTATCATCTTTTTTATAATTTGATAATGCTCCTCCTGTACCTATGTGACCTGATCAATGATATGTATGTGACCAACCATTATATTTAACTGATCTTGTCTGACATTCCTTCATTATGTAAAAATAAATAGTTATTCATTCTCAATATGTGCTGGTGTTTGATAGCTACAGTCTACCACATAAAAATTTATTCTTTATTTATTAATTATGTTTATTTTTTTTATTCCAGGGCGCAAAGAAAGAGACCACTACAGGGAGTTGAACGAGGAGTATGCACTCGGATTTGATGAAGACCATTTGAAAATTGTGGAGACACTCAACGCTGAGCAAAGGGCAGGATTTGATGAGATCATGGATCATGTGACTTCTGAAAAGGCTCGGGTGTTTTTTGTTGATGGTCTTGGAGGAACCGGAAAGACATATCTCTACAAGGCATTGATTGCAACTGTACGTTCCATGGGTTTCATAGCTATTGCTACTGCTACATCTGGGATAGCGGCTTCTATTATGCCCGTTGGTCGGACAACACACTCTAGATTCAAGATACCAATTAAAATCAGCGATGAAAGCATGTGCAACTTCACAAAGCAGAGTGGTACTGCTGAGCTCCTTCGTTCAGCCCGTCTCTTGATATGGGATGAAGTTGCGATGACAAAGAGACAATCGATTGAGTGTCTGGATAGATCCTTGCAAGATATTATGGGCTGCGAGGAACCATTTAGTGGTAAGATTATGGTGTTTGGAGGAGATTTCAGACAGGTCCTTCCTGTGGTTCCGCGGGGAACTAGAGCTCATATCACCAATGCCACCTTGCAGAGGAGCTATATATGGGATCGGATTCGCAAGATCAGGCTCACGCAGAACATGCGTGCACAGTCAGACCCCTTGTTCTCACAGTATCTTCTCCGAGTTGGTGATGGAGTTGAAGAGTCAGATGGGGATGATTATATCCGTCTTCCGGAGGAGATTGTTATTGAGTACGATGAAGAGAAAGGTATTGACAAGCTTGTTGAGGACATTTTCCCTAATCTCTTGGCAAATGTCAGTGATGCCACTTACATGAGTTCTCGAGCTATCCTATCAACGAAGAATGAGTACGTTGATCAACTCAACTCCAAGATGATTGAGACGTTTCCGGGCCCTTCCAAAGTGTTTTGCAGCTTTGACTCCGTTGAGGATGACCAGATCAACAATTACCCAATTGACTTTCTAAACTCTCTTACGCCGAATGGGCTGCCACCTCACGAGCTCAAGATCAAGATTAATTGTCCTCTAATCTTGCTTCGCAACCTAGATCCGCACAATGGCCTGTGTAATGGTACACGTTTGGTGGTCAGGGGCTTTCAGAACAATGCCATTGACGCGGAAATCGTTAGTGGTCAGCATGCTGGTAAGAGGGTGTTCATTCCGAGGATACCTCTTTCACCGTCTGAGGATTTGACGCTCCCCTTCAAATTCAAGAGGATACAATTCCCTGTGCGTTTGAGCTTCGCAATGACGATTAACAAAGCTCAAGGACAGACCATCCCTCACGTCGGAGTATACCTGCCTGAACCTGTGTTTGCACATGGTCAGCTCTATGTCGCGTTGTCCAGGGATGTGTCACGAAAGACAACTAGGGTCCTCGCCAAACCCAATAAATATTTGGACCCTGCGGTGAAAAGCACGAAAAATATTGTATACAGGGATATCCTAAACTCTTAATTAATGTAACACTCAATTATTGTCTATCAGCCGAATAAAATAGTAACTTTTCTTGATTGGTCTCTCATCTTACGAATTGTCTCTCTGGATTTGTAACACTCCACGTGTTTTGTAGCTTGTTAGACAAATAATAATAATCCTGTATATCCTGTATAAATATGAATTTTTAGGTGTTTGTCTCGCATAATAACATACTGATGTTGTGTTGAGATCAAAAAATCAAATGAAAGGTCGTGTACGTGTACCTTGTATATGCACCATTAATATTCAGTTTGATACATTCTGATTGATTTAGATGTAGACATGGGATAGTTACTTTATTTTGGAAATAAATTGGCGAATGATTTTTTATTTTCATCCTTTCTGAATTGCAAGTAAATTGGACATAACTATATGTGGCATCTACCTGGCGTGAGATATTTATTTTCCGAAATAACATGTGGCTGTTTGATTTTCTTGTTTTTGGTGATTGATTTCCTTGATCCCGTGGTGATTTTGTTCCACGCATAAATATGGCAAGTTTATATTTTATTTGATTTACTTTCCTTGGTAGCCTGCGGTTGTGATATACTATTCCATTCACGTGGAACTTTCCAAACCATTCAACCTTTTATATATACAGCTCCGCCCAGCCCACAAAGCCAGTGTATAATCCTAATTGCTCCATTCCCGTGCCCTGCAAGGGGAAGACCGCCCATTGAGGAATGGCCATGCCAACGCTGCCGCCGGTCGCTACCTTCGGTGGACGATGTCGTCGCTTGCGTACTTATTATGTTTTCCTCATCAATCTTCTTCATCTGTACGTCACATCCATGATTTTGATGCCCTAATGTTTATGTTTATACACGAATACACGAATTGAAACACTTGGATTCATTTTCGACGCTTTTGTGACACAGGTCGCATTATTTTTGTGTCGATGAAGACTTGGATCTTGGTATTGAGGAGGACATCGACCTTGGACGGCGCACTGATGGCAGTGCGATGAGCATGGGACCCTACTACCGCCCAACACGGGTTCTGTATGACTACATAACAGGTAGACACCGTCAGATTGAAGAAATTAGAGTAGAGTACGATCCGTCCTATGCTATGAGCAGGATGAATGTTGAAGAAACTCAATCCGAAAGTAGCATGGATGACATCGACTAGCTGATCGTGTCCGTGCTTGTAATCAAGTGCCGATGTAACTGAATAATAATGAAATAATCAAGTGCCCGGCACAAAAGCTTTCTTATCAGGACCACCTCTAATTACCGTCGGAAATAATTGTCACCGAATGCGTTACAGTAACCTGGGAAAGCCGTGTGCCGGACGTGCTACAGCCACTTTATTTTGGAATTAGATTTCCGAGTTACTGATCTTCATGCTCTTCACATGGCAGCGCAATTTGCCTTCTTATTTTTATTTAAGAAATAAAAAATCTTGTGTGCACTTCCTTTACATGCCATACTTAAAAATATCAATAAAATATTGAATTGCCTGACGTGAGTTGGGATTAGAAGCAAATGATTTCACATCTCAAAGTAAATATGCCAATGAGCAGGGGGTGGGGTCAAACATTATAGTTGAAAAAAATAATCTCAAAATATATTATTATGCCCCCCAAGTTCAGAGCAAGGGGGAGGGGGGGTCAAACATTACAATCCGAAAATATCATCTCAAAATATTTTTTTTCATTCAATAACGGCAGTAGCAACAGAATCTGCTGTAATCTGGAGAGTTCTCAAACACTCAAGGTCAAATGCTCGCCTCATGACAGAGTCCATGATAGTGTCACGCCATATTGGACTGTAGTAAACATTGGATCGCATCGCTGCACATATGAAACAGGGTGAGTTTTATGTCGTAGATTATGTGTGGAAAGCACACGAACGTCATATAAAGTGAGCAGAAAACTCTACCTTCAAGACATGTCAGACTTGGACATGCTCTAGGTCCAAACAAACTGACGCAGGAGGATTCCACTCCAACTAAACAACCTAATATAATTGAAATCCCCTTACAACCTTTTGTGTTAAATAATAATTAATATAATAAACAATTATTGAACGAATATCATTATGACATGCACAAGTTCATGTCGTTATGTTATCAGATTCTCGAGATTGTCGTGTTAATGTCGTGTTGGTAATTAAATGCAATGATGTGTCAGAAAAAGTGTGTTTTTTTATTATACGTCCACGGTACATCATATTATTTTTTTTGTATCATAAAGTCCTGCCAAGTGAGGTCATTTGGGCGGACACGTGCGTGACGCACGTGCATTTTTACTAGTCTATTGTAGTTAAACACACGTTAGTTTGAACATAGAGATGAATGTGCACTTGTGTAAATGAATGTCTGTAATGAGTCTGGAGGACAGGATACCATAGCAAAAAATCAGACGAACAAGCTACTATAGCAAGATCCAACCTAGATTCATAACTAGTGCTACGTCAGTGGCTACTACTCGCGCGTATGACATGTATGCCAGCCAAGAAGAACTCACGTTGGTTGTAGGCAGCACCAAAAAGAAGGCAATGGAATCCCCAACACGACGACGCCTACCTCACCAACCATGCCGTGCCTCGCGCCATCGTGCGGGGCTTGTGAGATTGTGTTGGTCCCACTACCCACAAGGAATGGCAGTGCGCGGAGCGGCTGAAATCGTCGTATGTGCACCGGACGCCTCTCGCGGCATGCGCAATGCACGCATTGGAACCTTTTTCTTTCTTTTTTCGTTCTCTTTTTCTCTCACGCCATTGCATGCATCTTGTCGTCTCCGGCAACAAACCGGGCGCGGACAAGCGACCTCTCTTCGTCGTCCGTTACGCCTGACACCTTTGTTCTGATTAGCTTCGCTGCCATGGAACACGCGATTGCCAGCCATGCTGATGCTTCAGAGCGCCACGCAAGGACTCACGTTCCATACCGCGTGTTAGCCGTTCACTAGCACACAACATGCCCTCACGCCGAGCGGCGCCGCGAACGTGTTCATCGCCGGTGCGCGAGGGATCAATGGGCGCCCCTCGGCCTCTTCCGCCCAGGTTCGCCAACGGAACCGGCAAAGCGCGCGTTTCTGTCGCGAGTGAGTCCATGGACACAACAGACCGAGCAAGACGCATGTACATGAACGCCAGGACACAGCTAGTGTGCGTGCCAAGCAAATGCGTTCTTGCAGCTGGAAAGCGAACACTCTGGCTGACGAACCCACCGGACTGCCAAGTCCGCCATGCCAGAAGTCGTGGCCACTCACCGTGCCCACGGTTCAGGGGCGTAGGACAAATTAAAGCACCGGAGTGCCACGTAGGCGTCATCTGTCGCTCGGTGGACACGGCCTGAACGGGGAGAAACGGCTATAAAATGGCGCCCACCCCGCCAGAACTCAAGAACAAGAGAAGCCATCTCCTCAAGAGAAATCAGCTATCCTCTCAAACGCTCAGTTTTCACTTTGAGGTAATTAGCAATTTGTTTCCAAACATAGGCATTTACGATCTTCGTCATCGGACTAGAGTGTTACACGTATGATTGCATATATTGATTCGTGACATTTCAGGCAAGGACGTTCGGAGTCGAACGATGGCGGCGACAATGGCGGTGACGACGATGGTGACCAAGAGCAAGGAGAGCTGGTCCCTGCAGTTCCCTGAGTTCGCCTTCCCCTGGAACTCGCGAGAGGACAAGAGCCACGTCCAGTTCCATCGCCGAGCGCCGTTCGCCAGCGTCAGCCTCGACATGCCCCCGCCGGCGCGCCCCGCCGACAACTGCGACGTCGCCCGCCAGCTCGCGGCCGCCGCGAAGGAGAAGCAGGCCGGCGCCGGGGACGCAGAGGAGGAGACGGCGGCGGCGGCAGGGACGGAGCAGAAGAAGAAGAAGGGCGGCGGCAAGAGGCCGCAGCATCAGCTGGGCGCGCTGAAGAAGGTGGTGCGCGTCAAGATCGCGAACCCGCACCTGCGCCGCCTGGTCAGCGGCGCCGTCGCCGGCGCCGTGTCGCGGACGTTCGTGGCGCCGCTGGAGACGATCCGCACGCACCTGATGGTGGGCAGCTGCGGCGCCGAGACCATGGCCGGCGTCTTCCAGTGGATCATGTGCACCGAGGGGTGGCCCGGCCTGTTCCGCGGCAACGCCGTCAACGTGCTCCGCGTCGCGCCGAGCAAGGCCATCGAGGCAAGTCATTACTAACCCATATCTTTGAAGGATCTGCTTTTCATCGGTGATGGTTTGCTTGGATCAGTGACAGTGACACTCTCACTTACTTATCTGTTGTTTGTTTGCTTGCATGGTGCTGCAGCACTTCACCTATGACACGGCTAAGAAGTTCCTGACCCCGAAGGCCGACGAGCCGCCGAAGGTCCCCATCCCAACGCCGCTGGTCGCCGGAGCGCTCGCCGGAGTCGCGTCAACCCTGTGCACCTACCCCATGGAGCTGATCAAGACCAGGGTCACCATCGAGGTAAAGATAACACGAACAAACTTGTCACTTAATTTCTCACCATCGAGGTGAAATTTTGCAATGCTAACGGTCGTGTGACTGACCACGGCATATACGCAGAGGGGCGTGTACGACAACGTGGCGCACGCGTTCGTGAAGATCCTGCGCGAGGAAGGCCCGGGGGAGCTGTACCGCGGGCTGGCGCCGAGCCTGATCGGCGTGGTGCCGTACGCGGCCTGCAACTTCTACGCCTACGAGACGCTGAAGCGCCTCTACCGCCGCGCGTCCGGGCTTAGGAGCGGCGCCGACGTGGGCGCCGCCGCGACGCTGCTCATCGGGTCCATGGCCGGCGCCATCGCCAGCTCGGCCACGTTCCCGCTCGAGGTGGCGCGCAAGCAGATGCAGGTGGGCGCCGTGGGCGGCAGGCAGGTCTACAACAACGTCCTGCACGCCATGTACTGCATCGTCAAGAAGGAGGGCGCCGGCGGCCTGTACCGCGGCCTCGGGCCCAGCTGCATCAAGCTCATGCCCGCCGCCGGCATCTCCTTCATGTGCTACGAGGCTTGCAAGAGGATCCTCGTCGAAGGCGAGGAAGAGGACGAGCAGGAGGAAGAGGAGGCCCCTGAGGACAAGGAGAAGAAAGCTGCGTGATCAAGTGAACGGACTTCTCCAAGACATGGTGAATCGATCAATGTGGTGGTGAAGCATGGAATGGAAGAAGATATTGACAACTTGTGTGTCAAAGCTGAACCGAAGGCCTGCAAGCATGTTCTCTCATCCGGAGCTGGAAGAAGTATATTTGTAGTTTCATTTGGTGCTGTCAGGGTGCATGTTTTGCGTTCGAGAGTACTCCTTATAGTTCAAGTTGTGCTTCTTAAACCTTTCTGTACTCAAATAAGTGGTGTCCCTTAACTGTGGTCAGGAATAAACAGTGGAGGCGCGGAGCCATCATATAATTTGGTATTTGGTACTGAATGTTATCGCAGCAAAGCAACATCATCCATATAGCCATCACGCCATGCCTGCTATTGAACTGGCATACATGCTGTGTAGGATAGGAGTAGAGAGGAGACCAAATATTCACATGAAGAAAGATGAGTGATCAAGTCGGCTTTTCCAAGACATGGTGAAGCATGGAATGGGAAAAGAGTGTCAAACTGAACCGAAGGCCTGCAAGCATGTTCTCATCTGGAGCTGGAAGAAGCTAATTTGTAGTTCCATTTGGTGCTATCAGGGTGCATATTTTGCGTTCGAGAGTACTCGTTACAATTCAAGTTGTGCTTTAAAAACCTTTCTGTGCTCAGTAAGTTCTCTTAACTGGGACAAGAATAAACAGTGGAGCCATCATATAATTTGGTATTTGGAGTGGTTCGAAATTTTTTTGGTATTTGCCTATTTGGTACGGAATGTCAACACAGCAATGCAATCAGGATAGCTAATGCCCCATCCATACAGCCATCACGCCATGCCTGCTATTGAACTGGCATACATGCTGTGTAGGAGTAGAGAGGAGAGCAAATTTTCACATGAAGAAACGTGCTGTGTAGGAGTAGAGAGGAGAGTAAATTTTCACATGAAAAAACATGCTGTGTAGGAGTAGATAGGGTGAAGCATGGCGTGGACGAAGACATGGAAAAGTTCTGTATCTAAGTGAGCTGGAAGAAGTATATTTGTAGTTTCCTTTGGTGCTGTCAGGGTGCATATTTTGCATCCGAGAGTACTCGAGTTCAAGTTGTGCTTGTAAAACCTTTCAATATTCAATAAGCGAAGTGAATTGTAGCGCAGGTTGATTTTGTGGCAAAATTTGTGGGATTTTGTGTCACATCTTTGAAAAGGAATCGTGCAGCGAGAGAAAACAGTGTGTAGCTTAAACAAGCACCTGGCTTTTCTCACATCTATTCGAGGGAAAAAATGAATGAGCCTTAAGAAAATTTATTGTACCGTCAAGAAATGCTGATGCTACATGCAGAATTCTGATTTCTTACGGATTTTTATTTCAAAATCCCAGATACATTTTATTATTTAGGCTTAATTGCAAAAACCATCCTATAAGTCACTTGGAGTTTGATATTCCCACCCATAAGTGTTTTTATTGCAAATCCTCACCCACCTACTAAGCTTTGTTGCAAAAACCACTCAAGTTTGCACATGTTTAATCAATTAAATATGTTTTCATTCGTTTGGAGTAGTCCATGGTGTTCTTATGAAACTTACAAATTTTGAGAGTACAATCTCCATATTTGAAATTTGCAAAAAAAAAAAGAGCCAGTTAGAGTAAAAATGGCAGCAAGATGAATTGAGCTTATTTCAACACTTAACAATGTTAAATTAGTCGACTTAGTTTTTTATGGGTTTATATTGTCGAACATATATGAAATTTATGAAATATATGTGTTTTTGCAACAAAATATAGTAGTTGGGTGGGTATTTGCAACATAATGACTTATGAATTGGAATTTCAAACATCAAGTAATTTATGGGATGTTTTTTTGCAATTTTCCCTTTTATTTATTGGGGAAAAAACTCAGTCAACAACTCAACTAATATAATAACAGGAATTCACAAACGAAGTTGAAACATTTGGTATATGAATCTGGATTTCACTATAAATGTACAAATTCTGACAATTATTAGCGACATCAGGATGGTGAATATAGCGTAGCAAACCTTTTAGCTCCCCTTCTTCTTCTAGCCTTAGGTTCCATGGGCTTCTTAGAAGGTTCATCTGGCACAGGAGTAGGGGCAGGAGCAGGCTCTGGGTAGTAAGGAGCAGGAGCAGGTTGTTCTGGGTACGGGCGGTAAGGATAAGGAGCAGGATACTCTGTACCGTAATAAGGAGCAGCAGGATACCCTGGGTACGGGTAATAAGACTGACTCCAACAATGGAGCTGACCTTAGCCTATACAAGGTGCGAACAGTATCAAACCAACAGCGCCTAAAAACAACGATCTCCAACGGAAGACCTACTACTTTCTTCTTCTCCTCCCTCTTGCCACCGGAGCAGTCGCCGCGCACGCCATCCCCGCCACGCCCGGCGCCACGACCGCGCGCTCCGCCGTCCGCGCCGTGACCCGCGGGCCGACGCCCCAGCGCCGCGGCCGCGCGCCGTCGCCTCGCCGACACACGAGGGGAGGAGGTGCTCGGCGCGGCGCTCCGGCTCGTGGACGACGACGCGCCGCCTCGCCGAGCCCGCGCGCCGCCGGAGCTGCCGTCCCCGCCGCGCCCCCGCGCCGTCGCCTCGCCGAGCCTGCTGCCTCGCCTCGCCTCCTTCCCCTCTGCCTAGCCCGCGGCGTGGGGAGCACGGGACGGGACCGGGGCGGCCCGAGACTGCGGCGCGGCGGCGCAGCTTCCGCATCCGGGCGTGACGAGGTAGGCAATCGATTCGCATCGGCCTCCGCCTCCCGGCGCCGGCAGCCGCCTCCGTCGCCGTCGCACGCAGCATGAGCAGCTAGTCAACAGGGAGCAGAGGAGGGAAGTCGGAGTTGCTGCTCGCCTCGCCTTGCCGGTCGCTGCCCTCCCGCCCGTCTCATTCAGGCCGTCGCCTTTCCGCCTCAACTCGCAGCCGCTTGCTGGGCGAGCGGGACGAGTGGGTCACGAGCGCGCCGCCGGAATCGTCGCGAGGGGAGGGGAGGGGAGGGGGAGGGGGGCTCGGCGCGGTGCTCCGATGCTGGGGGCGGCGGCGCGCGGCGGGCTGATTTCGCCCGAGGAGAGGAGGGGAGGGGGACGGCCACGCCGGAGCGATGGGGTCGCGGCGCGAGACGTCTCATTTGTGGGCTACGGGGTGCTCTTCGCCTAAAATAGATACAAGCTTTAGGTCATCTGTTGGAGGCTTGTTTTGACACCTTTATGACCTATTTTAGATGTAACTCACAATATAGGACATCTGTTGGAGTCAGTCTAAGGAGCGGGAGCCGGCATGGGAGGATACCTATAATCAGGCTTTTTTTCTTCCTCTTCTTTTTTCTTTTTTTCTTCCGCTTCTTTTTTCTTTTTTTCTTCTTCTTCTTTTTTCGTTTTGTCCTCATCAGGATAATCCGGCATTTCTCCTATGCGAAATGGTACAGCATGCTCTGTCATGATCCACACTATGGTAGCGAGTTCACCACCACGGCTGAGCTGCTTAGCGTGGGATTCCCTGCTGCATCCAGTGCCCGCGTGGAGAAGCTTATCAACCCACACATCAAAGATGAACTCCAACATCTCCTGCATGTCCATTATTTTCATTTCTTCCTCATTACTCTTTGTTATTTTCTCAAGCAGAAACATGCCAAGTTCAGCTCCATCCGTCATAAGGCGTATATTCGCGTTGTCATCCTTGCGCTTACCCCAATATTCGTCCTTGAGACTCTTTTCGTATAAGATCTTGGCAAACTTATTCTTGCTTGATTTAGAACTACTATTTTTATTGCTTGGACTCCATACCTCAATCAGAGCTCGGCGTGTTACCTGGAACAGACTGCGGAGCTCAAGACCCGGCAGCATGTGTGGGCGCTGAGCGACGAGGAACATCAGGTATTCTGAAAGGGCCTCAATTGCCTTGGCATATTTTCCACAGTTTCCTTCGCGTTGTTGATCGGCGTAGGCGAGGAAAATGCTGGTGCCAATGTGCCAGACGAGGATGTCCTCCTGGAATTCACGGCCGAAAGAGGGCTCGTCATCTTTTGGAAATACCTCCGGACGTCTATTCACTGCCACTTGGCCCCAGTTCTTTGTGATGTCCAGCATGGTGTAGGGATCCCCAGGGGACTTCTTACCGGAACCAGAGTCCTGCATTGTCAATCTCCGCAGTATCCTTTGGAACAGCAACATCTTGACTTTTGGGCAGAGTTGGAACACAAACCTCGGGTCCTCCAATCCAATCTCGGCCAACAGCCAGCAGCGTAGATCCGAAGTCCAATCACGAACACGGGTGCACTCTTCAAGCAAGTTGTACCGTCCGAATTTGCCGGACCACCTCCGGTAGCACCTTGGATCCCGCCCAAGAAGCCAGTGAGAAGGATCTAGGAACATGACGATGTTGCGGAGCCGGCGCCATCCTCTGCACAGAACAGCACGGTGAAGGGAAGCCGCCAGTCTACCCTTTAGGAACGCGTATGCCCAGGTTGACCCTAGGGCCCTCGCCAGCCATACCACATCCAGAAGGACGGCAACCGCCAGCAAGATGTAGGTGATGATGACGTCGGCTGTACTATTGATGCAATCCTTTGGAAAGAGAAAGAAGAGCACGGTGGCGGCGGCCGTGGCGGGCGGCGCGAAGAGGCGGATGAGGTAGCCTCCCCAGGTGTGGATGAGGGCTTCCTTGGAGTAGAGGATGTCGTACATGAGGGAGAGCTCCATCTCCAACACCCTCCACATACTGCGACACTCCAATGAGAAGATCCTCTCGCTGGAAGCAATTGAATCCTTATCCTCCTCGGAGGAAGAATCATCCACCTCCTCGAAGGAAGAATCATCCACCATGGCACGCTTGCAGAAATGGAACATTTCGTGTGCAAACAGCAGGGCTTCTTCATCGTCCAGCGTCGGACCACGGACCACTGGTTTTAGTGGGACCACAGGCTTCTTTTTCATTGAGTCCCGGATGTGGTCCAAGTTGCCACGCTTTAGAGCGTAGAACCTCTCCATGTACTTGAAAGCACCAACGACGAACATGATCGCAGATGCCGGGCGCAAGTTCCCGCCGTCGCCGTGGTATATGTACTTGTACAGGATAAACAAGGCGCCCAAGACACGCTGGATGACATCTATCGCTTGGCGCCCGGAGAGTTTGTTGTCCTCCAGGGCGTAGGCGCTGATGTTGTCGGGGAAGCCAAGATGCAGCAACAGGAACGGCGCCCAGAACGCGACGACCTGATGCTCGCAGGTTGTAGCGGTGGTGTCGTCAGAAAGAGATAGCTTGCCGAGGGCGTACGTCGCGGACATCTCGGTGGCGATCATGTACGCGGGCCACAGCAGGAGCTTTCCCCAGATGGATACATGTTGCCTGCGGGTCCTGGCGAGGAAGACGAGGGCGACATGCGCGCCGACGCTGAAAAGCACGGCAAACCGGAGCCCCCATGCGCCCCAGAAATCCAGCGCGTGTTTTACTAGCCGTGAAGACTTTGATTTTCGGGCCATTGTGCTCCTGGATACACAGAGATGGAGATCATACAAAATCAGATTGGAAGTGTCATGATCCATGGCAGTCAATCACACGTACAAATTCGACTCAGTGGAAGGAAACAAATATCAGAATTCATAAAGCTGCGGATACATACCGTTTCTAAGAGTCCGTCCAGTTCACTAGCTACTCAGGCTAGTATCCCGGCACTTGCAACCAGGAACTGTGAAAATCTATGGTACGGTGAGCTCGTTGATGTCTCTCTTGTCTCTTAACTGGAGGCCAGACTGCCAGAGAGCTCACATGCAGGGGGGATTAGTTGTTTTGACTTCCCATCGGAGGATTAGGTTTCTACCAACCGCGACAGCTTGTGTTTTTTATTTTTTAAGAATTTATTTGGAGGGACTCAAAAGATTCCTGCTTAGACATGTTGGGCATTGTGAGAATCATTCCATGGCATTTACAAATTGTGTCCCTTTCTTTACTTCGTTTTGTTTTGCTCGCGCTATGCTTGTTATCACTCAGAAAAAATAAAACCGTGGTTGGATCACCCGTTGATAAATACTGCTGGACCACGCGAGCACCTTCTCATGCCCATGTTCATGGGATGCTCAGCATAAACAGGACAAACTAGCCAATTGTATAAAACCCACTGACAAAATATTGCTGTGGTTACATAATGACGGGACTAATATTGATGGTCTGCCAACTGCTAGAACTTTACTACATTATTTAAAGAAAAACTGCCAGAACTGTTAATAATAATAATAATAAACACTGTCAGACGTGTTGCAGCAAACGCTGAGGTTGAGCTTGGGATGCCATTATTTCCTGACCGCGAGGAAACAGACGAAACATGCATTTACAACCCATTTGGTGCTGTATTAAACTGATGCCGAACTTTGTTACTCCAAACAAAACATCCGCCAAACTTAACGATTTGAAAAGGGGACAATTAAATTGTACACATCCGGATTAGCTTTGCAGCCTATCTGATTTTTTTAGGCGGGAAACGAAATAACTGGAAGTGACTGATTGCTTGATCGATCCATTCCTGTTTATGGGTTCATTGAATTTGGCCCTCCAGGTTAAATATTCAGAAATCTTTCAGGTCAACTCCGAATCCCCTGAGCAACAAAACTTGATGCTTCGCACGTCGCACGTCGCTTCGCACGTTGTCTTCATGTTGTCTTCATGTCGTAATTAGAGCGGAAAACCCGGAGCGGCGATCTTGGCGATTTCAGGCGGCTCGTCGGCGCTCGTCGGCGTTTCCCTCCAGTGATTCGCCGGCGGCCTACTCTGCATTGGCCATCGGCAGAGGGCGACGATGTGAGCGACCACCTCGGCGATGCGAGACAGGCTCCGGATCCGTCGTCTAACACTAGCACCGACGACGCGGTCGGTTCCTGAGTGCGGAGATGACGATCTGGAGGCGAAGGTTTTTCTTGGCCAAGAACAGTTGGCGAGGATCATTGAGCTCTCGGTGGCTTGTGCTTCGCCAACCCGGCCACACATCCATGGGGTGGAAGATCGAATTGGGTCAAGGTTTTGGGCTCTCGGCAGTGATTCTGAGAGCGATGAGGAAAGTGATGCAG
This sequence comes from Eragrostis curvula, assembly GCA_007726485.1. NCBI lineage: Eukaryota > Viridiplantae > Streptophyta > Magnoliopsida > Poales > Poaceae > Eragrostis > Eragrostis curvula. The sequence goes on along the minus strand of RWGY01000316.1, from coordinate 43,755 downwards.
AAGTTGATGAAATCATACCCATTGATACTCCAGATTTCTTCACACGAGCAAAGGCGGCAGGTTTTACAAATGAGGAGCTGTTGAAGGGAGGAGAAGAGGTCACGTTCTCGCCGGTAAGCCGACGCCCCAAGGTTCCAAAAGGATCGTTGGCAGAGCATATTGTCGATACTCTGATCAAGAACAATCCGTCGATACGTCCGTGGAAGGGGCCGCTTCCGCCGCCGAGGAAGTCACCTCTGCGCACGTTTGGCGACGCGTTGGCAGAGGCAAAGGTGAGTCCTTCTCCTTCTTCCTCTCGGTTCGCTGGTAAATACTGCAGTCCAATACGATCGTCCTCATCTTGCCGGCGATCGCCGACGGCGAGTGAAGGATCATCATCACGATCCGACATTAATGGATCCGTGAGAGAATCTCGGAATTCAAATTTCAAGCTAGCAAAAGGGATGGTTCGGGGTCCAATACCCATCTGAACCAGGTTCTATGGGCCGTCGGGTCATGAGCCTGAGCCCACAAGTGCCGTACCGCCCAACCAAGGGCCTGGTGGCGTTTTTTGCTAGGACGGGCACTACGATCTCGAACCCTAGAGCACCACACATCCAAACCCGTGCGCTCGCCGCCTTCTCGTACGTGGAGATCGCAAAGAAAGGGATGGAGAACGGCAACCAGCAGCGAGGTGATGCAAACCACCGTGGTGGGTCTGCAGGACGCGGCACGGGCCAAGGAGGGCTCGTAGGAAGAGGTGGGTTCCAGCCTTTGAATCAGGGTTTTCACCCTGGGCGTGGTGGCCGGGGGACCTACACTGGCCGTGGAGGAGGAAGGTACGACGACAGGCGTGGCCGAGGCGGGAGCAGGGGCCGTAACCAGCAGCGCGGCGGCAATGGTCGCCGTGGCCGAGGCTACCATGGAGGTGATCGGGGTGATGTGGACATGCTCCGGCTCCTAATACTGGGTCTGGGGCACCTCCACCTGGTGAAGTGTCGCTCAACTTGCCGGCACAGGTGGCAGCCTTGCTTCAGCAGGCGTTCACAGCAGGTCATGCGGCTACTCGTATGAACTACCCGGCTGGTGTGGCAAGTGGTGATGTCGCGCTCAACTTGCCGGCTCATGCGGCACCTCTGCTGCAGCAGGCGTTTTTGGCTCTCCAAGGTATGGACACGGCTCCTCTTTCCCAAGTGCCGAATCCTCCAAAGAAAGATGGTACAGAGACTACCAAACTGGTGCCCATCAAGTCTTTATCTAAGGCTTCGGCAAATAATGAGGCCCCTGAATCTTCTGAACAAGCTGCGAACAAGGATAGCAGTGGCAAACCGCCGTACTGTTACCGTTGTTTCGTTAAAGGTCACACCATTAAGGAGTGCCACAAGGGGATGGCAGCACAATCAAGTGTGCCCATTATGCCAAGTGAATGCAGAGGATGCAAGCCATTTGCTAACGGCATGTGATTTTGCAAAGCAAGTCGTTAATCTAGTATGGAGCTGGACAGGCACCCAAGGAGTGCAGCTGCGTGCGGCGCATGAGCAAGGAGTCGCACCTTGGCTCATCCGAAACACCGGAGACATTAACAGGGCACAAAGAAGAAAAGCCGCAGGAGTAATTATCTATGCTTGGTGGAACATATGGAAAGAGCGGAACAGACGTGTTTTCGAAAACAAACACCTTGATCACATGCAGGTGGCATTGCTGGCAAGGGAAGAGATAGGCCTTTACAGATTTGCAAACGGAGAGCGGGAACACAACCAGATCGACGATGTTGAGGCGGCGAACGAGTTGTAGTGCAACAAAGGAAATCGGTGAATGGCGATGGGAGATTAGCCCCTATCAATCTTCCACCTTCTCTCATTTATTTTTAATTATTTAATTTTTCCTCTCTTCTATTAGCTCTCTTGGCCAGAGCGTTGGCCATAGGTTTCCAGTCCTGTTAGCCTGCAGCAACTCTTGCGAGCCAGCCTCAGGCCGCCTGTGAACCTTTTAAGACTCTTGTATTTTCTGCTATAACCTTCTCTCTTAATGAAAAGGCAGCGCACCTGCTAGGTTTCCGTCAAAAATAAAAATAAAAATTAAGGAGTGCCACGAAGACAAATATTGCGAGATTTGTGATTGTGTTGATCACGCTACAATCCGCTGTCCAAAATACCGAGCTGACAAGCCCTCAGCAATTCCATGTGGTTATGCTGTTGAGGGCCTCGGTTTTTATCTCATTCCTAACGATGTGACACAGCAGCTGAGAAATGACTCAAGGAATGCCCAGATTAGAATTACTGATGGTGTCCTTACTGTGCCACAAGTGATTGCTGAGCTTGAGAGGCTTATTCCTGGGAAGTGGAGATGGAATGTAGAGGCTCTTGGTAATAATACCTATAAGACCCTATTCCCGTCTCGTGCAGAACTACAGAGGATGATAGAGTGGGGTGTTGTACAAACAAAAGTACAAAATGCTAAGCTCCAGATTGAGGAACGTCATATCCCAAATGAGGTGAAATATATTTTGCCAAAAGTTTGGATTCAGTTTGTGGGTCTTCCAAAAGAACTGAGAGACTATATGATTATATGGGCAATTGGTTCTATTTTTGGCATCACCAAATCTGTGGATATGAGATTTACAAGGTTGCATGATATTTGTCGTATGCAAGTACAGGTGCTGGATCCAAATGTAATCCCTCAATTCGTTGATGTGGTTATTGAGGATTTTTTGTTTGGACTGCAGTTCCGTGTGGAGGTCGCCATTGATGAGAATAATCCGATCCCTATGGATATGGATAACAATGACCATGGTGACCATGGAGCTAATGAAAATGATGGCACGGGAAATAGTGGAGGCACACAACCTGGGAATGGGGCTGCTCCATCAACTGGTAATGCAGGGGCAAGCTCCCAGATGCAACCTGCTGGCCGGTCTTCTGCTCCTACTCGTCAGGTGGTGCGTATCATGCTTCCTAGGCTCGGTATTGGCTCAGCGATACATGTACCACGTGTCATAGAACAGCAGCAGCCTGTGGAGGAGATGACGCCCCCGCCCGCTGCTGATGTTGCGCTACCTTCAGATTCCATGGAGATTGGCAAGGATATGATGGCGTCCCAGGTTGCAGCCAGCAACAAGGTTGAGGAGGACCAATCGGCAGTTGATCAAGTGGATGTCACGGAGGTGCAGAACAACAATGCACTCGACCAGCAGCTGGAGGACATTGACTTTGCACGTGAGTGTGATGTTGTGCTGTCGGAATCAGAGGATGATGGTGAGCGTCCAACGGCTGATGAATTGGCGGCAATCCCGGATGCTTCGCCCAGCCATACAGGCTCACGTCACAGCAAGAGGCGCAGCACCAGTATTGATGAGGTGTCCCTGGAGCGAGCGGGGAAAATCAAGGCTGCGCGCAATGAAGGTGAACATGAACACCCCCCTTCCTTTCTCCATTTTTCTGAGTCAAAAATAGTTTCTAGTTGCAATAGTATCGGCATTTGTCTAGGACATGACTCTGCTAGCATTTTAGAATCTATTGATAACTTGAAAAATGTAGAAATCATACGTTTACAGGAGGGTAGACAAGTAGATAAGAAAATGCGTGTGTTAGAAAAGGAAGAGAAAGAAATGTTAGAAGAGGAAGAAGTAGACAAATTTATACTCAACCATTTGTGTCATGACATAATGGACGAGGTTATGGATGGGACCGGTGGCTATGATGCCGTACTGGTCCCAAAAAAACAGTCTACTACAAAGAGTAAAGGAAAACAAATAAAAAAATAACAATGAAAGGGGTGTTCTGGAATTCAGATGGGTTTAAAGACCCAAAGAAACATCGTTATATTTCTGATTTAACGAAAGAACAGAACCTTAGCTTTATAGCTATATCTGAAACAGGGAGGCGAAGTTTCACTTCACCTTTTCTAAAGAATTTGTGTGTTGGACGAGATTTTTTATGGCACGTAAAAGAACCTAAAGGACGATCTGGGGGAATCCTTTTAGGTATCGACCTTAATGTCTTTGACATTGGTGCAATTGATGAAGGGGATTACTATGTTAAGTTCCATTTATGCAATAAGAGTGATAGCTTTAAATGGGCTTTAGTGGTAGTTTATGGACCAGCACAAGTAAATTTTAAAGAACAGTTTTTGGCGGAGTTAGTAAACATGTGTAGCCGTGAGCACCTTCCTATTCTAGTTGGTGGTGATTTTAACATTTTGAGAAGTCCTCTTGAGAAAAACAATGATAATTACGATGATCGATGGCCGTTTCTCTTTAATGCGGTCATAGATGGCTTGAATCTTAGGGAGCTCGAAATGTCAGGGCGACAGTACACATGGGCTAACTCACTTGCCCAGCCAACATATGAGAAGTTGGATCGTGTTTTAATGTCAACAGAGTGGGAACAAAAATTTCCTATGTCAACAGTAATGGCCCTTTCGAGAGAAATCTCGGATGACACACCATTGCTACTAAATACCGGGGAATCCTCTACTCTGGTACAACCTTTATTCAAATTTGAGTTGGGTTGGTTACTTAGAGATGGATTTGTTGATATGGTAAAGGACATATGGAATAATGTTCACGAGGGGTCCACACCCATGGAAAGGTGGCAATCCAAAATTAGGATGCTTCGCCAACACCTTCGGGGCTGGGCTAAGAATACGAGTGGGAAATATAAAAAGGAAAAGAAAGACCTACTCGATAAGTTGGACGTCCTTGATAAAAAGGCAGAATCCTCTATGCTAACCCCTCAGGAAGTTGACATAAAACAATGTTTGAATACTAGCCTAGCTCACCTATTACGGGAGGAGGAAGTAAAATGGTATCAACGTGCCAAGACAAAAGATTTATTGGAAGGGGATTCCAATACAAAGTATTTTCAACTCGTGGCTAATGGTAAACACAGAAAAACAAGAATATATAAGTTGCAAGAGGGAGATCGTGTGATAAGTGGTGACGAGGAGCTGAAGAAGCATATTACCACTTATTATAAAGGACTTTTTGGTCCTCCAGAGGAAAACTCATTCCGTCTAGATGCGACTCGTACGGATGATATACCTCAAGTAACTGAAATGGAAAATCAATTATTGACTGAACAATTCACAGAGGAGGAAGTTAGAGCAGCAATATTCCAAATGGAGCATAATAAAGCCCCGGGATCTGATGGTTTCCCGGCTGAATTCTATCAAGCGTTCTGGGGCTTAATAAAAGACGATCTCATGGCGCTCTTTTATGATTTTCATGCTGGACATCTTCCTCTGTATAGTCTAAACATTGGAACAATTATTTTATTGCCCAAGTGTAGAGAGGCTATCAAAATACAGCAACACAGACCTATATGTTTGCTAAATGTTAGCTTCAAAGTGTTTACAAAGGTAGCTACAAACAGAATAACAAGTGTTGCGAAAAAGGTGATTAGCCCCACACAAACGGCTTTCTTGCCGGGTCGTAACATTATGGAAGGTGTTGTGATCCTCCACGAAACTATTCATGAAATGCATAAAAAGAAACAAAGCGGAGTTATCTTTAAGATCGACTTCGAAAAGGCCTACGACAAGGTCAAGTGGTCCTTTGTGAAACAAACCTTACAAATGAAAGGGTTTTCTTCTAAATGGTGCCAGTGGATAGATGCTTTCATGAAAAGGGGTCATGTAGGAATTAAGATAAATGATCAAGTGGGGCAGAATTTCCAAACAAAGAAAGGCCTAAGACAAGGTGACCCACTGTCTCCAATCCTCTTTAACATAATTGTGGACATGCTAGCTATCCTTATCAACAGATCAAAAAGAGAGGGGCAAATTAAAGGCGTGATACCACACCTCGTAGACGATGGTTTATCTATCTTGCAATATGCAGATGACACGATAATCTTCATGGATCATGACCTTGAGAGGGCTAGAAATTTAAAGCTACTTTTAAGTGCTTTTGAGCAGCTCTCAGGTCTTAAGATAAATTTCCATAAGAGCGAGATTTTTTGCTTTGGAGAGGCCAAAGAGTGCGAGGGACAATACTCAGAATTGTTTGGGTGCCATTCCGGTAGCTACCCATTCAAATACCTCGGCATACCAATGCATTTTAGGAAACTGAGTAATGGGGATTGGAAAATAATTGAACAGCGATTTGAGAATAAGTTAAGTGGTTGGAAAGGACAACATCTTTCAGTAGGTGGAAGATTAGTTCTTATTAACTCTGTGTTGACTAGTCTCGCTATGTTTATGCTCTCTTTCTTTGAGGTACCTAGAGGAATCTTAGAGAAATTGGAGTATTATAGGTCACGTTTTTTTTTTTGCAGAGTGATGGCCATAAAAAGAAATACAGGTTGGCAAAATGGAGTATACTTTGCCAACCAAAAGACCAAGGGGGACTAGGAATACAGAATATAGACATACAAAACCAATGTCTGTTAAGTAAATGGTTGTTCAAGTTGATAAACGAGGAGGGGTTATGGCAAACCTTGCTTCGTAGGAAGTACCTAGCTAATAAAACAATTACGCAGGTACAAAGAAAAGCAGGTGATTCCCAATTTTGGTCGGGATTAATGAAAGTTAAAGACCGATTCTTGAGTTTGGGTTCCTTTCACTTGAACAACGGTACAAATTTAAGGTTTTGGGAGGATAAGTGGGCTGGGAACTTTACTTTACAACAACGCTATCCTTCCCTGTATAACATTGCCAGAAGAAAAAATGTTTCGGTTGCTACTGTTTTTAGTTCAGTTCCATTGAATATTTCCTTTCGGCGTGGTCTTGTAGGAAATAATCTAATTCAATGTCACAACCTAGTAGCGAGGATAGCACAGACTAGACTTAACAACAGTAGAGACATTTTCAGGTGGAATTTACACCAAAATGGTACTTTTTCTGTAAGGTCTATGTATAGTGCATTGATAAATAACGACAATGTGAGACAAAATAAATTGTTGTGGAAACTGAAGGTGCCTCTAAAAATAAAAATTTTCTTGTGGTATCTTAAGAAAGGGGTTGTTTTAACAAAAGATAACTTAGCTAGACGTAATTGGAATGGTAGTAAACTTTGTGCTTTCTGTTCCAATAATGAAACTATTCAACATTTGTTCTTTGACTGTCACTTTGCTAAATTTATTTGGCGAGCGGTGTATTTTACCTTCGGTTTAGATACTCCTAATAGCGTCTACCATATGTTTAATGGTTGGATAAGAGGGGTAGGAACTAAACTTAAGGGACAACTTCTTGCTGGTGCTTCCGCTTTATGCTGGGCCATATGGCTAAGTAGAAATGATATAGTCTTTGACAAATGTCCAATGAAAACTTATATGCAGGTACTCTTCAGAGGGACTCATTGGTTCAGGTTATGGGCGCACCTACAAAAGCATGATGAGGACACCAATATGTTGAGGGAGACATGCCGCGCATTGGAGACGACGGTTATGCAAATTTTTGCCAATCATGGATGGAGATTTAGCAATAGAATTGCTTTGTAATAAGTCCATTCAAACTATGTTGGTGTTGATCTCGTTTTTAATTTTGTTGGTGTGCGTTTGGCAGACGGAGCGCTGCAAATTTGATGTAATAATGCAGGCCGTAGCCTCTTAGGAGGTGAAGGTCGGGATGCTCTTTTCCCATTATCTAAAAAAAAAATTAAGAGACGGCCACCACTTCTTCAAGTAAAATCTATGAAAACCTTAATTGCTGTTGCATCCCAAATTGCTTTGGTCTTGGTATTTTCCATCTATTGATAGAACAAATAAAATTTCATAATGCATTAGCTACAAACGTGAATGTTTCCAAACTGAACTACTTACAACAATTTTCATTTCCACACGAAAATATGCTATCCTATTAGGAATCAGGAAACTAATGTTCAGTTCATTGCTTTTCTCTGAACATTTCAAAATTTGGAACATTAACAGGACAGGCAACAACCAACAAGGAACTAAGAAAGCCCACTATACAAGCAGATCATCGATGCCTCTTAACTGGAGGCCAGATTGCCAGATAAGAACTCACATGAAGGTCGATTGCTTGATTATGACATGAGGTTTCCACCAACCGCCATAACTTATGGTTTTAAAAATTTAGATAGACGGGCTCGAAAAGGTTCCAATTTACTAATGTCGGGCGGCGTGAGAACCATCCAATGACATTCCTCTCTTACTGTCCAACTTGCATAGATTCTAGTACGTCTTTTTGTTGGAATTGGGGAATTTTCAGGTGCTCTACTGTGCACCCTCCTCTCTCTTCCTCTTCTTATTCATTACCTTTTACACAAAGATCCTTTACATTTGTTACAATTACATCAACACTCCCCCTCAAGATGGGCTAAATATATTCAACATGTCCATCTTGTTACATGATAACTCAATATCCTTAGGACCTAGACCTTTGGTGAGACAATCAGCTAGTTGATTACGAGACTTTACATACTCTAACTTCAAGATACCACCATCCATCTTTTCCTTGATAAAGAATCTATCAATCTCCACATGCTTCATTCGATCAAACTGAACCGGATTATTTGCAATATTAATTGCGGCCACATTGTCACAATGTAGCTCCATAGCTTCATTCCTCAATACCCGAAGCTCCTTCAAAAGACCCTTTACCCATATCATTTCACATAGAACTAATGCCATGGCTCTATACTCCGCCTCCGCCGTAGACCTAGACACCACAGCTTGCTTCTTGCTTCGCCAGGAAACAAGATTACCTCCCACAAACACACAATATCCGGATGTGGATCTCCTGTCATCTCTGCTACTCGTCCAATCTGCATCACAATAACCTTCCACATTCAAATGTTGGTTTGCTCTAAACCAAAGCCCCTTTCCAGGAGTTCCCTTCAAATACCTCAATATTTGATACACTATCTCCATGTGTCCACTTCTAGGATCATGCATGTACTTACTCACCACACTCACTGCATAAGAAATATCAGGTCTTGTGTGGCAAAGGTAAATCAGCCGACCCACTAGCCTTTGATATCTCTCCTTATCAACTGGATCACCGGACTCAGCACATATTTGGTGATTTCTATCAATGGGTGAACCACAAGGACGACACCCCAACATACTTCCTCTGAGATAGAATAATTCCCTTTGGTGACCTGGCAATCTCAATCCCAAGAAAATATCGAAGAGGTCCAAGATCTTTTACCTCAAAGGCTCTTCCTAGCCTTACCTTCAAGTCTTTTATCTCCTCCACATCATCTCCAGTGATCACTATATCATCAACATATACAGCCAGGATAGTGATACAAGAGCCCTTATGCTTGTAAAATACTGTGTGATCTCCATTGCATTGAGAGTATCCCATATCACACACTGCTCGCCTGAATCTATCAAACCATGCACGTGGTGACTGCTTCAGACCATAAAGTGACTTCTTCAATTTGCACACCTTACCCAAGGTTTGTTCATTTGCAAATCCAGGTGGAATCTCCATATAAACCTCTTCTTGCAAGTCACCATGAAGAAATGCATTCTTCACATCTAACTGATGAAGGGGGCAACCAAAGTTGGCTGCACATGAGATCAATGTCCTCACTGTACTCATTCTTGCCACAGGAGCAAAGGTTTCATCATAGTCAATCCCATATGTCTGACTATATCCTTTTGCAACCAATCTTGCTTTGTACCTGTCCACCTTTCCCTCAGGGGTTTGTTTTACTGCAAAGACCCACTTACAACCCACTGCTTTCTTTCCTTTTGGAAGATGGACAAGTTCCCATGTCTTGTTTTTTTGAAGGGCACTCAACTCCTCCTTCATTGCATCCTTCCACTTTGGGTCCTGTTTAGCACACCTCCAGTCCTTCGGAATAGACACTATTTGTAATGATGCAACAAATGTCCTATATGCAGAAGAGACACTAGAATATGATATGTAATTGGCAATGTCAGTCTCATCAAAACCATAACGAGGAGGAGGTTTTCCAGTATTAGCTCTATGATCTCTACGTTGTGCAAGAGGCAAATTTACATGATCAAGGATGGGAGAGATATTACCAGTTGGGACTGATGGGCTTGGAGGAGAGGAGTCCATGGAAGGGACCGGAACTGGAGTATCAGGTTGTTGTTCTGGTTGTGGTTGCTCCCCTTGCTTCTTAGACCGCTTGCGATGATATACTATGGTCTGTTTCTCCCCCTGGTTTTGATTCTCCATGCTTCTAGTAGGACACGGGATTGTCCCAACGACCACCACCTCTTCCTCTCCGTGGTCATCACCACCCTCATCATAATTCATGCCTTCCTCATTACTCCTTTCATCAGTCACCTCCTCATCACTCTCCGAAGTCACCACCTCATCACCACCGCCAACATTACCACCAACACTACCACCAACAATAGCACCACCACTAGTTCCATCACTATCTCCACCATCTCCACCATCATTCTCCCCATCTCTACAGTCATCCATAAGGACTGGAGAGAACTCATTGAGAAACTGATCAAGATCACCTTTTGTGGCATAGTAAGGTTCTAGCTCACGAAATGTCACATCCATACTCACAAACAATCTTCGTCCAACTGGGTCCCAACACTTGTATCCCTACTGATTAGGAGCATACCCAACAAATATACACTTAACTGCTTGAGGATCCAACTTGCCCACCGAAGGTCGATGATCCCTTAACAAGCAAACACAACCAAACACTTTGGGTGGGACTTTAAACTCTTGCTGGCCTGACAAAAGCTCAGATGGTGACTTCATACCAAGTATTCTGGGTGGCGTGCGATTGATAAGATATACAGCCGTCATCACCGCTTCACTCCACAAATACTTAGGCACATTCATTTGAAACATGAGAGATCTTGCTACCTCTAATAGATGACGATTCTTCCTCTCAGCTACACCATTCTGAGGCGGGGTGCCAGGACAAGTGGTTTGATGAATAATCCCCTGATCTGAAGTGTATGATTGGAATTCATTATTCACATACTCAGTTCCATTGTCGGAACGAATAATTTTGACTTTTGCATTGAACTGATTAGCAATCAACTTATGAAAGTCTTGAAAACATCTAGACACCTCACTCTTGTGCTTGAGCATATAAATCCAAGTCATACGTGTATAGCAATCAATGAAGGTGACAAATGATTTGGCACCACTCACAGAAGTAACTGAGCAGGGACCCCAAACATCAGAGTGTATTAACATAAAAGGTTCACAACTACGAAGACCAATACTAGGATAAGTGGATCTAGTATGCTTGCCAAGTTCACATGCATCACAGACTAGTTTACTCTTGTCCACTCCCTTAAACATAGCAGGGTACAACTGACTCAAGCATCCAAAAGATACATGTCCTAACCGACGGTGAAGTAGCAGAATTTCCATCACATTCCCTTCTGCAGTAGCTGCCAGTGCTGCCTCCTCATGATTAATGAACCACAACCCATTACGCCTGACTCCAGTTCCAATCCTTCTCCCAGTCCCCCTCTCCTGAAAGACATAAGAGGTTTCATCAAAAATTACTATGCACTTGAGTTGATCAATGATAGAGCTAACAGATATAAGATTGACTGGAAAGGATGGAACATGCAAAACAGATGCAAGACTAAGAGATGGAGTGCACTCTATAGACCCTATACCATGAATAGGTTGAGATGTACCATCGGCGGTTTGAACAGATTCGGAATGAACATATGGAATGTATGTTTTGAATGAGCTAGATATGCCCGTAACATGCTTGGATGCACCAGAGTCAATAACCCACTCCATATGATTTCTACATGATGATGCAAGTGCCTGTGCCTGAGTACCTTCGCCCATGCGGGCGTAGTTGGCAAGGTTACCGAAGTTGCTGGTGTGGGGTTTCACTACATCACATGGGGTGGAGCTCTCAGGAGCTTTGCCTTTCTGCCATTGCTCCCACTGCTTGACTTGCTCCCCTGTCAGAGTGATTGAAGGAGCCTCCTCAGTCATAGCCACATTGGCTCTAGGGCCAGCACGACCTCTGCCTCGACCTCCACCACGGTTACCACGACCTCCTCCATAACTCCCACGAGTACCCCATCGACCTCCACGAGTCCCGCCTCGACCACCTCTATTTCCTGGATTGGGACAATTGTAACTCATGTGTCCCTTTTCCCCACAGTTGTAGCATTTTCTATCTTCAACAGCAACATAGGCGGGCCTCATAGGATTATTGTTACCCATCATTCTAAGTCTGCTTTCTTCTTCATTTATGGCTTTAACCGCCTCATTCATAGTAGGAAGGCTCGCCTGGTGGCAAAAGGCAGCTCTCCTACTCTCAAACTCTGGGTCCAAATTCTTCAGGAAGTGAATCACTCTCATATCCTGCACCCACTTATGAACCGCTTGAGCATCTCGTGGAGTCTCCATTTGAAGAGGAGCATAGTAGTCTAGCTCCTCCCACAAGGACCGAAGCTCATATGCATACTGCTCAACTGATCTCCCTGCCTGTTTCACAGCATCCACCTTGCCCTGAACTTCCATCATTGCCATTACATTTCCTTTCCTTGAGTACATGCAGCTCAAGGTTTCCCATATCTGTGATGCCGTACGCATCGCTTCCACATGCTTGGCAACAGAGGGAAGCATGGATGCCAGCAACCATGCTACTATCACAGAGTTTGTTGCATACCAAACTTGCCACTCAGCACTGGTTTTATCAGCTGGCTCAACACACGTCTCCTCTCGATAGTGCTCCACATGCTTGCCTGCTAGAAGCACCCGTACTCTCCTGGACCAACTCAAGTAGTTTTTACTACCTTCTAGCCTCACATCATTTGGCACAAGCTCCAACTTCAACTCCGTTGGCTGTGGCTGGACCACCGGTTTATTACTACTAAGCACACCCATGTCTATGAGCTCCTTGATCATACTCCTCATCTCACTCCTTATGAACACCGGATCAGCTTTTTCACCACTACTACTGCTTCGCTGATCAGACATTGCCTTCAGTGTATCCTCTTCCTGCTTCCTTTTAGCTTCCAACTCATCTGAACTCATCCTGAATAATCAGATTCAGGGCAACCTACCGGATAGTCCGGTATACAACCGGATAGTCCGGACCTGATTCCAGACCCAACAGAGACTGCCCACCGGATATTCCGGTACACAACCGGACAATCCGGACCTGATACTTCCTCACAACAACAACAGCATCACGCAGCAGCGCCCATCCTTTCTTCTTCCTCGAGCACCTCCAGATTCACAACGCTCTGCAACTCACAAGCCAAAAAAACTTCCAATTTCTCTCTTCTCCTTTCTTCCTCCTTCAATCACGACACCCGATACTGCCTCCGCCCGTGCCTCGCCGTCCACGCACCTGCACGCGTCGCCCGCGACGCACCGCGCACGCCGCCCGCGCGCGCGCCGCCGCGTCGTCCGTGCGCGTTGCCGCCGCGCCGTCACGCGCTCGCACGCCGCCGCGTCGTCACGCGCTCGCGCGCCCTCGCCCACGAGCCCGCGCACCTGCGACTGCCGCGCGCCGCCGCGCACTCCGCCGCGCGCCCATGACGTCCAGCTACGAGCTCCGACGGCAGCACTGGAGGCGCGAAGTCGGAACCCTAACCCTACCGGCTCTGAATACCACGTTGGAATTGGGGAATTTTCAGGTGCTCTACTGTGCACCCTCCTCTCTCTTCCTCTTCTTATTCATTACCTTTTACACATAGATCCTTTACATTTGTTACAATTACATCAACACCTTTTGTTTCCTTCCGTTTTTTTTCTACTGTTCTGCTTGCGTTGCTTAATGCTTGTTGCAGCTGAAACTCTGGTCTTTTCATTTTCATGAAACTTCTCGAAATTAACAAGGACAGGCTGTGCCGCCGGCGGTGTTATCAATTATCAATAGGGTAACATAAAAACTGGTTTGGATCACCCGTTGATGAATACTGCTGGACCACGAGGGCACATACATGTTCATGGGATGATCATCATCCAGCGGTCGAACAGACTGTTAAAGACTGCTGTTGGTGCATAGTCTCCAATCCACTTGCGGACCTAGGATTCGACTAAGACTAGGCCAAAAATTGCAGCTGGAGCTTAGTTTGTTAAAATGATCTCGAACTTTGTTACTCCAAACCAAACATCCGCCAAGATTTTTTAGGTGGGAGATGAATTCAATGGAAGTGAATGACTTCTCCATCTATTCCACTACAGGAAATGGATTCTTTTCTGACAGTTTTTTTTAGGTGGCCAACAGTTTTCAGCCTCTTTAGCATTTTACATAAATGGCTTACAGTTTTCTAATACAAATTTGCATCTTTACCAACAGTTTTGAAGAATTACCCACAATGTCATTCCCAATAAAGTCATTACCTACAGTTTTGAAAATAGCTAATCAAAGGTACTAAAACTGTTGGCCACTTCAAAAGAGAAATTGTCGAGAAAGATATTCATTCTTGTAGTGTTCATCGATCCAGCATCTTCCATGTTCAAGGTCTTTCAAAAATGATATTATAATTAGTGGGTCATATAACGACAGAATCATTGTATTTTTTAACATTCAGTTTTTTTTTTCAGTTTTTAATCACATCACGCAGCAAAATTTTATTTGAACTACAATTTTAAATTCTTATTGAGGCGCAAACTTATGAGTTAATCCTAGTTCCATAGTCTATTTTGGTGGAAAATAATAGCAATGATGGGTATTTTACTGTAGAGGGCAGTTGATTAATATTTTTGTAATGGCCATGGTGGATAATTTGTAAATAAGTATAGAGGAAATTTTCTTAAATTTATATGATGAAAATGGGGTCATAAGTTTAAAATTATCAGAGGAGATTTATTAACTTTTTCCTAATTGATGTGACAATTTTTACACCTTGAGAATGAACATGGAGGCTCATTTTACTTTCCAAATATTAAGACAAATGATTTGAGATTTGTTTTTTAACACTCCATCAGACCATCTCATTTCTGTTGGTTTGAGGATTTTGATATAAGATGGTCTGATGGAGTGTACAACCAATGAGCTAGGGATGGGGAAAATTTGAATACCGAACCCGAACCGACTTAACTGATACATTTTTTTATTTTTAATCTAGTTAACCAAAATGTTTAATTTTTTTTAGAAATATCTAGTTATGTTACTGAAATTACATAGGTTTTTAGTATTAGAAACCTGAAATAGCCGAATGAACCGAATGTTCCTATGTCGTATTTCTCAACCTTTTGATTGCTTGGCTAAATACTTAGCTGTATATTTTCTTCAGAATACTTAATTTCCTATTATCTTCAAGAGTATCAATGTAATAGATTTTTGCTGTCACTCAACTTCATATGTTATTAATATTGTACTCTTATTCTAATTTGTTATTATATCATTTTTATATTTATATCGTATCCTAAAAGGATGGCAGCCTTCAAACTTTAGGCTACAGTCGAAAACAAAATAAACAAACCGAAAATATTGCGGTGAGTTGTTCGTCACTAGTCTGTGCCCAGCGTAACTTCAACGAACCAAGCAGCCAGTGGCCGCAAGGGATGGTCGATGGCATGGCCGCGCCCGGCCGCCTTGGCGTCGTACGCGCACACCCGCGCCGTGCACGGCAGACCGCCGTGCATCTAGACTACCGACCACGCCTCGCACGTTTCAGCCCCTGGGAGCTTGCTCTTTTCCTCACACGCGCATCCCTAGCTCATCTCCAGCAGCGACTTGGATGAAGACTAGCGATTCACTTACTGGTGGTCTCTCTTCCTCTCGCCCACCGTCCGTTGCTATTTGTCCTGATCAACCTTGCTTTCCGGCTGCAGAGCGCTGGCTCTAGTAGCTGTATATGTTTGGAAACGCCACGCAAAGGCTTGCGTTCTGTAACGCACGCCGATCGCCAGCAACTAACACAGCCGGGTATCACGCCGAGCGGCGCCCGGAACGTGACCATGGCTTGCGGAACGGCCATGGTCAGTGAGCAAGGGATCAATGGTGGCGCCCTTGTCCTGTTCCTCCCGCGGTAATAACTGAACCGGCAACGCGTGCCGTTTCTGTTGCGAGGGAGTCCATCGAAACAGGACGGAGCAAGGCGCGTGAGCACAAACACCAAACAAGGCACTTGCGATCTACTACCTGACCAGGTTGCATGGACTTTTCCAAGACATGGTTTCTCATCTGGAGCTGGAAGTATATTTTGCGTACAAAAGTACTCGTTAGTTTTGCTTGTAAAACCTCTGTACTCAATAAGTGGTGTCTTAACTGGGGTCAGGAATAAACAACGGAGCTATCATATAATTTGGTAACTGGTAATGAATGTTGAGTATCACAAGCAATGCACCATCATCATAACTTCTGCCCCATCCATACAGCCATCACACCATGCCTGCTATTGAACTAGCATACATGCTATGTAGATTGGAGAGCAAATTTTCACATGAAGCAGCGGGATATCTTCTTGACGAAATGGGGACAAATCAAGAGTATCATACCCATACATCTCACCAACACAACTTACCATCCAGACCTAACGAATCAAGTAAAAGCACACTAAATAAGCTGCGCCCTTAATTGATAGTACTACAAGCACTTGTCTCTTGCCAACTCTGACAAATTAAACAGGTTTTAATCTAGCTGAACAGTAAAATAAGCTACAACAGGGATCTTCCCAGCATTTAGCTTTGCTCCTCGGCCTCTGCAGCAACCTCCCGCTCTTCAGCAGCGGCTGCCATCAGCTCATCAAATTTGTCCGTCTTACCAAGTACTATCTCAATCTGACGAGCACACAGGGTAAAAAAACAATCATATTACGAACATTGGAAGCTTAAAAATAAGAGTTCATTGGAAGAATATTTACCTTGGCCTTCTGGATAGGGCGGTTCCTGTTGTCATCTTTGACATCAACTGTAGATGTCATGATCTCTGCAAGTAATTATTTGTAATGTTAGGCTGACCAGAGAAGAAAGTTGATTGGTGATTGACCTTAATGTTAGAAACAGGGCTTACTCTTCTCGACAGCAAGACCGTTATTTTTCAGAATTTCCGCTACAGTTACCACCGTTGCAATTGCTGAAAGAAGATTTACACGTTTATATTGCAGTGAAGAAAATGAATGTAGGTACACAAACAAAAGCCCAAGATGAAAAGTGAAGCACACCAAACAAGCCGTGTTAACAGGTCTGAAGCATAAGGTAAGACACAAGATATATGGTCAAATACTATAACAAGATGTCCGGATAATTTGCAAAGAAAACTAATGTCGCATATCAACAACTTAAGTAAAACAGGTACATCGATACAGATTTGATTGGAAGTGGTCCACTCAACCTGGTTCTAAAGAAACAACCACCCTGGATGGGAACACCGGTCCATCAGAGAACACAAGAATAACATCATTTAATGTCACAGACAAGTGCCAACTGTGTTCAGGCCTCAAGGAGCTGACATTGATTAATTCAGGTATTTTTTTAGGGCTGATTAATTCAGAGTTAGGCCCAGGGATGCATGACCAGCCCTGGGCCTAGCTTCTACAGTGTTCACTGGTAACCTAAACTTAAGTTAGGCTCAGATAGGAAAGACACACAGTGCTACCTCACCTCCCATTAGGCCCAAATACACTTAATCCCAAGTCCATATCATCTACTGTGTGGCCCACATCGGCCCTCCGATCTGGCGTATAGCCAGCGCATCACCTCCTCATGTCCCTGGCACCCTCCCCGCACATCCTCCGTTTCCCCTTTGTTCCTACGCTGGGTCACCAGAAGATGACAGCAATCGTGTCTCTGACTAACCACGTGTCACCCCAATGTCACTCCACACTGGAGTGACACCTGTTTCCACGTGGACACACGCTGCCCGTGAGACGTCACCAACATGCTATATGACACTGCCACAAACACCACCACCATGCAGACCATATGCACAGCCTTTGGTCGCATGGAGTGGCAATATGGACTAGGGCTGTCTTTAATAACTGACTATAACGCTGGGTTCTAGTTTACAAACAGCGCTGCAATGAGCACTTCACTCACAGATACTCAAGGAGGGTTATGCAGCAAACATGAATGGAACAATGTTAAACCCTAAACTAGCAAACAGGTGCATAAGATTCGCAACTTTGACAAGTTCACAGCATTATGGGATCCTTAACATAAGAAGCAATCAATAAATTGTTGCCATTGCAAGACTACACATATTTCCCCAAATAATCTAGCATACGACCACAGCTTTGCAGAAATTAACGAAACATATGCCTAAATCGATAAAATAGAAGATCTGGGAGCCAAGAATTTACCCATGCCAAGGGCCGAGAGCTCCACTTCCTCATGCAGCTGCATGTACCTCTGCACACAAGAAACATCACGCAACAGATTAGCTACTCCGCTTGCATTGCCCATACTCAGAGCAAGCACGAATCAACAATCAAGTCAAACCGCTCGCCACTACGTATCTCCTCGGCCGAAAATCCTAAGAGCGGGAAGCAACCATTCTACCTAGGGTTTAGCCCCGCTACCAGGCCAAAATCCATAAACAAAATCCCCCAAAAATAACAGAATCCGGTTGTCTCTCCACCAGACGAGCGGATTGGATTTATTTCTTCCGTCCTCACCTTGGCGAGGTTGACGTAGAAGAAGAGGGGCTTCTTGGTGTTGGAGACTTGGATGCGGTTCTTCTTGTGCCCATCCGCGCCTGCCCCGGCCGCCGCGGCGCCTTCCGAGATGTTCAGGTTGTTCACAGCCTCGGTGACCGCCTCCATCGCTGCTGATGTCGCGAGAGCTCGGTGAAGCGCGAGAGGAAAGCAGACAAGGCAATGGGGATTTCGGCGGCGATGGATGGAGGGGGAACTCTATCGGCGGACTGGGTTTTATACGGGGTAGGGTTACGGGCGCTTGAAGGGGTTCCGGTTTTCTTTGCCCAAAATAGGCTCCTCGTGTCTTGCTCCAACACCGACGGACTCATGGGCCACTAGAAGTCTTACCTCGGTACGTAGTGTTAGCATGTTGTGTTTTGTCTAACCTGCTTGTTTAACGGCATAACGTGAGATGAGAATAAGTAACATTTTTTTTTGGATTGTAGAAGGGGCGGCCCATCATCCTGCGCGCTTGCTTGCTCCCTCCCTCCCGGCTCCCACTCTCTCTGATCAATTTTGGATCACCTGACTCTGACTCTACCCTGGATGTTCATAAAGAAACTCTTCAGACAACGTATCTGGGCATGCCAACCTTTGTGGGCCGATCAAAAAGGAGTGTTTTTAACTTTATATCAGAAGGTATGTGGAAACGAGTACAAGGCTGGAATGATAGGCCGATGTCCAGAGCTGGGAAGGAGGTTATGTTGAAATCAGTAGCACAAGCAATCCCCACATATGTGATGAGTTGTTTCCAACTTCCAGATGGGGTTTGTGAAAAAATGAGAGCAACAATTTCCAATCATTGGTGGGGTTTTGAAAATTGGAGAAAGAAAATGCATTGGAAATCCTGGGACTGGTTAACTGCTCCGAAATTTATGGGAGGAATGGGCTTTAGGGACATGAAGCTTTTTAATCAAGCAATGCTAGGCAGACAATGTTGGAGGTTGATGGTGGATTCAGAGTCTCTGTGTGCAAAAGTACTAAAAGGGAGGTACTATCCTAATTGCTCTTTCATTGATGCAACCGCCACAAGATCATGTTCTTACACATGGCGAAGTTTAATGGCGGGGAAAGCTCTCTTGCAAAAGGGATTGTTATGGAGAGTGGGTAATGGAGAAGATATTAGAATCACAAGAGACAAATGGATTCCTGATTTACCATGCCATCCAGTCACTCCCACTGTATACATCCCAGATGATCTCAAGGTTAGCTCACTAATTGATCCATCTTGTGGCCAGTGGAACAAAGAGCTTGTAAATCTTTGTTTTGGCCCGGCAGATGCTGAACGTATTTTAAGCATCCCCTTGGGTAGAAATCGGGTTCATGACTGTGTATGCTGGCCTCTTACAAAAACAGGTATATACTCTGTGAAGTCAGCATACATTATGGCAAAATGTGGGGATGTGCATTTGAAGGCTAGTGCTAAGGGCAAAGGAGAAAATTCTGATCAAGTCAGCACAACAAAAGAATGGAAGCAGCTATGGAGCATTAAAGCGCCTCCCAAGATGAAAATTATTCTGTGGAGATTTGCACACAATTGTTTGCCAACAGGACATCAACTCCAAAACAAAAACATCCAAGCTCCAGAGTTTTGTTATTTTTGTGGGAGTCTTGAAACAATTGATCATGTTTTTCTCAAATGCCAATACGTGACTGAAATATGGAAGGAGCTCAAGAAAAAGAGTGGTTTCAGTTGGAAACATATAAACTTCATGTCAACTAAGCAATGGATTTTTGATACTTTGAAGGGGTGCACTGACAGGGAAGCGACTATCCCTGCATTATCTTTTTGGCACATTTGGGAAGCCCGGAATGCTGTACGAAATGGGGAAAACATGGTACATCCTAATTGCATTGTTGAAAAAATACTTGCATATGTGGACATGGTACTGCTGCACTTGTATGAACCAGTCATTCCCAATAGGTGTGACCCTGCTAGGCCTAAAAAATGGGATCCACCGCCGGGAGGATGGGTTATGGTGAATGTAGATGCAGCTGTGTTCCAGAAGGACAATCGAATGGGGATGGGCATTGTGATCAGAGACCATAAAGGGGACTTCCTGGCTGCTTGCAGGCAGGGTGTTGATAAGATCACTAATCCAGAAGTAGCGGAGGCTATTGCGTTCAGGCGGGCAGTGCTCTTCGCTTCTGAACTCCAGTATCATCAGGTGATAGTTGCTTCGGACTGTCTCTCTTTGATCAAAAAACTTAAGTCACAGGCAACTGATCGCTCTCAAATTGGGATCATCACTCAAGACATCAAGATGGAGGCCAGAGAGTCTAATGTTATCTTTTCTTTTATCCATGTTAACAGACTTTGTAATGAGGTAGCTCATGTACTCGCGAAGTCAGCCAATCAATTCTCTGAGTCGGTCTGGTTGCATGTACCACCAGATTTTATCTGGTTAGCTCTCTGTAATGACCGGTTAAGTTAATGAAATGCTACCCGTTACTCTAAAAAAAAAAAAACCATCACTCTGTATATAACAATACAAAAAAAAGGAGGGCAAAGAAAAGACAATAGTTGATAGTTATAATGCATTAGTACTGTATTTTTCAATCTTTCACGATGTAAGTCTTGGTTACAAAAAAGATTATACATTAGTACAGTAATTTTTTAATAATATTATTACGTTTACCTAGTTAAAGGGACACCTTTTAATTCGTGAAAGCAAGGTATAGAAAAGAACTCTAGTTTTAAAATCTAAAATCCAATACTATATACAAGTACAAACATTTGTCACATTTTAGAATAATAGAAATCTTACTTTGTTGAAATCTAATTAAGAGTGAATGAATAAGTTTTGGAGCAACTTATGGACCTGTCTAGGTCGAGCGAAGTTTCATCAGCATAACCTATCTTTCTCTCAGCTAGCAGCTGGGGAACACATGCAGGCGCCTGGCATCACGCGGCATAGCGTCCCTACATGCATCTTCGCGCCATAGATCCGCACTGTTAAACTGAATTGTATACGAGTAGGTCTTCCTTGTTTGTAGCGTGTAGCGCTTGATCTCCAGGCCTTCCTTTATCTCCACGGCATTGTTCTATAAGCCGATTAGGATTGATACGGAAGGTAACTAGGCCTCCGGCCTATATATGTAAACCACCTGTGATCGATCAATGTATCGCATTATTCAATTGCTATTATGGTATCAGTAGGGAACGTTCCTACGACCCGCTTCCGCTAAAACCTAGCTGCGCCGCCGCGACATCTCGCCGCCGCCGCTGTAACCTATCACCATGGCCAACGAAACCGAAGCCGAGCGCCTCGCCGCTGCTCGCAGCGCCCTCGTTGCCCGTGTCACCGCGCTCTCTGATGAGGAGCTCCAGGAGGCTGCCCGCCTCGTCGCCGAGCGCCAGGAGGCTGCTCGCCTCGAGGCTGAGCGCCAGGCCGCTGCTCGTCTTGAAGCCGAACGCCGCGAGGAGGACGCCCGCGCCATGATCCTCGCCGCGCAAGCTGCTGCCGCCACCGCCTCACTTCATGCTCAGGCCGTGGCGGTCCTCAACATCAAGGCACTGGTCCCCGTCGTCTTTGACCGTGTGTCACCCCATTATTCTCGATGGCGCACTCTCCTCTTGAACACTCTTGAGAAGTACGCGCTCGAGGACCATGTGCTGTCCGACGACGATCTGTCCACCGACATCGCCTGGAAGCGTATGGACGCCACCGTTCTCTCGTGGCTCTACGGTTCTGTGACTCCCGAGCTTGTTGAAGTGGTCATGACTCGTGACGAAGGAGCCCCCACAGCACGCCTTGTCTGGCTAGGCCTGGAACGTCAGTTCATCGGGAATCGCGAGACTCGCGCTCTTCACCTTGACGCCAAGTTCAGGATCTTTGTCCAGGGAGACATGTCCGTCGTCGACTACTGTCAAAGATTCAAAACCATGGCCGACCAGCTTGCCGCTCTTGGGTACCCCGTCAGCGACCGTACGTTGGTGCTCAACGTCATCCGAGGGCTCAACGAGCGCTTCTCCTACATGGCGCCGCTC
Source organism: Eragrostis curvula (assembly GCA_007726485.1). NCBI lineage: Eukaryota > Viridiplantae > Streptophyta > Magnoliopsida > Poales > Poaceae > Eragrostis > Eragrostis curvula. The sequence continues at coordinate 21,297 of RWGY01000316.1, read as the reverse complement.
ATCGCTCGCCAACGCCCGTTCCCGGCGTTCGCCGACGTCTCCGCCGACCTTGAGCTTGAAGAGATCAACATGAACGCGCGCCCCTCCGCTGCCCCGCATGCTCTTGCGGCATCGACGACGCGCTCTACTCCGACTCCATCGTCGACTGCGGCGTCCTCCCCTGCCACTCCGTCGCCCTCGCCAAACTCCGGCAATCAGGGCGGCCGCCGCACCCGTCGTGGCAAACGGAACGGCCAACAGGGATCTGGGCCGGCTTCGCCTTCACGCCCCTTTCCCGGCCCGTTTGGCTGGCCCACAAGCTTCAATCCACTGACCGGCACCTTCCAAGTGTGGCCCGGCCAGATGGATCCTCGCCAGGCCGCCCACGCTCGCCCTCCTGCGGCCCACCAACACATGCAGCAGCAGGCCCGCGGCAGCGCACCACCCCAGCAGGCCTTCTTCGCCGGACCGCAAGCTGGGCCGATCTATGGGCTGCCACAGACCGCTCCACCAGGCTTCCACACCCCTGCTCTTCAGCCCATGGCGCCTCCAGGCTCCATGCCCTACAACAGTGGGCTCTATTGGGACCAGAACGCCCTGGCCTCTGCGTTCAGCACGATGACCCTGCAGCCGCCGCCGTCGTCGACTGAATTTTACATGGATACTGGTGCTGAAACACACATGACGTCAAACTCCGGTACTCTTTGCACTTCCCACCCCCCCATCTTTTTCCACCCCTTCTCATATCGTTGTTGGTGATGGTTCGATTTTACCCGTTACTAGCACCGGTTCTCTTTCTTTTCCATCCGCTCGGGGTGTCCTTCACCTTAATAATGTTCTTGTTTCTCCACAGTTAATTAAGAACCTTATTTCTGTTCGTCAATTCACTATAGACAATCACTGTTCCGTTGAATTTGACCCTTATGGTTTTTCTGTGAAGGACCTCCAAACCCAGAGCGTGATCGTCAGGTGCAATAGTTCCGGTCCCTTGTACCCTCTCCTATCATCGGTGTTTCGCCCACTAGCTCTTTCGGCCGGCTCCACCTCTTCCACACTTTGGCATCGACGTCTCGGTCATCTCGGTCATGAAGCTTTGTCGCGTCTAGTTTCTTCTTCTATCATTAATTGTAATAAGAGTGAGTCGGAACATTTATGTCATGCTTGTCAACTCGGGCGTCATGTCCGTCTCCCATTTAATAATTCGAGTTCTCGTGCCACTAAGAATTTTGATTTAATACATTGTGACCTTTGGACCTCCCCCGTTGTTAGCGTTTCTGGTTACAAATATTATCTAGTTATTCTTGACGATTGCTCGCATTTTCTTTGGACTTTTCCCCTCCGTCTCAAGTCTGACACCTTTTCCACTCTCAGTCATTTCTTTGCTTTTGTTTCCACTCAATTTGGCGTCACTGTTAAGAGTGTCCAGTGCGACAATGGTCGAGAGTTTGACAACTCTTCCTCCCGCACGTTCTTTCTCACAAATGGCGTCCATCTTCGCATGTCATGCCCTTACACTTCTCCCCAGAACGGTAAAGCCGAGCGCATTATTCGCACCACCAACAATATTGTTCGCTCTCTTCTGTTTCAGGCTAGCATTCCACCATCTTACTGGGTTGAGGCTCTTCACGCTGCCACTTATCTTCTTAATCGGCATCCCACTAAGACCCTAGCTTTTTCCACACCGTTCTTCGCTCTTTACGGCGTCCAGCCTACTTATGCCCATCTCCGTGTGTTCGGTTGTCTTTGCTACCCCAACCTATCGGCGACTGCTACGCATAAGCTTGCTCCTCGCTCCACGCCTTGTGTGTTTCTCGGGTATCCTTCTGATCATAAAGGGTATCGCTGCTTAGATTTATCCACCAAGAGACTCATTATCTCTCGCCATGTAACCTTTGATGAAACCTCGTTTCCTTTCGCCGAGGCCTCATCCCGTCCTTCATCCGACTTTGAGTTTCTCACGGAGTTTGATAATGCATCTGTTGTTCCTATTAGTCCTGCTGTGATTTCAGGTACCCCCACTACCGTCGACCCTGCTGCCCCTGACGTTGTATTACGCCAGACTGCTGCCGGTAGGGTCCAGACAACAGCGCCTTCCCCTGCTCCCTCCCAGGTCGTGCAAATCACCGCTGCCCCTGCTGGTTCTCTGCCACAGGATGTTGCCTGCGGTGTCGCCCCTGGGACGCGTGCAGCACAGGCGTCCACCACTGTACCGACAGCCAGGCCCCTGCTGTCCTCTGCACCACGGTCTCCTGCTGCGCCCCAGTACGCGGCTCCTGCTGCGCCAGCTGCAGCAGCCGGGCCCACCGCCCCTGTTGACGCGCCACGGTCTTCACCCGCGCCGGATGCTGCACGATGCCAGTCCGCGTCAGGTGCTACACGTTCCCGTGCTCCTGTCCAGCCTGCTGCTCTCGGTGCTCCTCCGACCAATGCGGTGCTCGTCCAGCCGGAAGATAATGATCACATCATGGTTACTCGTGGGAAGCGCGGGTTTCGGCAACCGAAGACTCCACTGGATCTCCATGCCGCACCGCTTTCTCCAGTACCCAAATCGTTTCGTGCAGCTCTCACAGATCCCAATTGGAGAGAAGCCATGACTGAAGAATACTCTGTTCTCTTGGCTAACAACACATGGGAATTGGTTCCGCGGCCGTCCGGTTCCAATATTGTGACTGGAAAATGGGTATATCGCCACAAGGCACGTTGGGTATTACGCAGTTTTACTCAACGACCAGGGATTGACTTTGATGAGACCTTCAGTCCGGTTGTCAAGCCTGCCACTATTCGCACAATGCTCACAGTGGCTCTCTCTCATGACTGGCCAGTTCATCAGCTTGATGTGAAGAATGCGTTCTTGCATGGCACTCTCGACGAGACAGTTTATTGTGTGCAGCCTTCTGGTTTTGTGGACAGTGCTCATCCTGACTATGTATGTCGCCTCAACAAGTCTCTCTATGGTCTGAAGCAAGCTCCCCGTGCCTGGTACAGTCGCTTTGCTTCTCATATTTTGTCTCTTGGCTTTGTGGGCTCTCGGTCCTGACACGTCGCTTTTTATCTATCGTCAAGGTCATGAGACAGTCTATTTATTGCTGTATGTGGATGATATTGTGCTCACGGCCTCTTCGGATTCTCTTCTTCGTCGGGTTATTGTAGCCCTGCAGAATGAGTTTTCAATGAAGGATCTTGGACCGTTGCATCATTTCTTGGGGCTCTCCGTCTCTCGTCAGAACGGTGGTTTCTTTCTCTCTCAGCGTCATTATATTCTCGAGGTTCTTGAGCGTGCTGGGATGTCTGACTGTAAGCCTTGTTCTACACCGGTCGACACGTCTGCCAAGATTTCTGCCACTGATGGTCCACCAGTTTCTGATCCGACGCATTATCGAGGCTTGGCCGGTGCACTTCAGTATCTCACTTTTACCAGGCCTGATATTGCATATGCTGTTCAGCAGGTCTGTCTTCACATGCATGATCCTCGAGAGCCGCACTATGCTCTAGTGAAGCGCGTCCTTCGTTATCTGCATGGTACTTTGGATTACGGGCTTCAGCTTCGCCGTACTGATCTCTCTAGCTTGGTCGCCTATTCTGATGCAGATTGGGCGGGGTGTCCTGACACCCGTCGCTCTACTTCCGGATATGGTGTCTTTCTTGGGGACAATCTGGTATCTTGGTCTTCGAAGCGACAGCCGACCGTCTCTCGTTCCAGTGCAGAAGCTGAGTATCGTGCTGTTGCTAATGCTGTTGCTGAGACTACTTGGCTTCGACAACTACTTCAGGAGTTGCACATCCCCATTCAGCGTGCCACACTTGTTTATTGCGACAACGTCAGTGCACTGTATCTCTCGACGAACCCGGTGCAGCATCAGCGCACCAAGCACATCGAGATTGATCTTCACTTTGTCCGTGAGCGTGTCGCTGCAGGAGCGGTTCGGGTGCTTCATGTACCAACGTCCTCGCAATACGCTGATATTTTTACCAAGGGACTACCGTCTACAGTTTTCACAGAATTCAGATCCAGTCTTAACGTTTTTCCCAGTGGCTAATAACGTTCTGACTGCGGGGGAGTGTTAAACTGAATTGTATACGAGTAGGTCTTCCTTGTTTGTAGCGTGTAGCGCTTGATCTCCAGGCCTTCCTTTATCTCCACGGCATTGTTCTATAAGCCGATTAGGATTGATACGGAAGGTAACTAGGCCTCCGGCCTATATATGTAAACCACCTGTGATCGATCAATGTATCGCATTATTCAATTGCTATTACGCACGACCACACGTCCACACCTTATCCTTCTTTACCACGCATGCTACTTTTGCAAACACGGGAGCAACAACATTACCACCCCTCACTCTGCCGTCGCACGAGGCTGTGGAGCGAAGGCCGCGCACGAAGAGCTCCAGCTCAATGGTGCGCACGAAGAGCGCCTGCACCAGCGGGCGTATCTCGATGGTCTCAACGATGATACCCTTGTGCTCGTCGCAGAGCGAGCTGCCTGCGATGCCATGCTCCCACAGCAGTGGGTCCGGGTGCGACAGCACAGCGCGCCGGCCGCCGCGATGCAAACCGATTATCCGAGTTGTGCTTCGCCAGCAGGCCCGACGGAGCGAGTCTAACGACGGTGACTGGGTCTTTGAGATCAGAGGTAAATCTTTTCATGCGTGACGGATGTGATGTGTATATTTTCTATTGTATCTCTAGTGATAAACTGCGACGATGAGGAGTAGTACACTGCACAGCTGACCTTACTTGGACATTAATATTTCCTTTTTCTTTCAAAGCCAGGACGAAACCTAACATTTCTGTTTGGATATATTACCTTACTTCAGTTTGTAACGCCAACTACACTATGAATGTATTTATCTATCTATAGTTCAAGTACTCACATTTTTCAAGACCATTTCAAGTATTTCACCAAGTCTTCCAAAGTATTTCACATAATAAGTTCTAGAAACTACCATGTGTGTAAAGTAACTTAATCGTCCACCATGTAACTCTTGGTAACAAACAATTATACGGCGTAGCACATTAGCTCCCATGAGTATGTTACTAGTAATTTTTATCTTGTTTCAATAGACCGTCTTGAATCCATAAAAACCATAGGTTTCACATCTGAGTGATAATTGTGAGTGGAACTCAAGTAAAATGTATTACTCTGTATTTTTTATGCAAGCACAAAATTTGAAAGAATTTTGAAACACGCAGGGAAAAATTTACACAATTTTAAAACACTACAATTTTTTTTCTGAAATTTTAATCAAGAGTGGAAGTTTTGGAGAGGGGATCCATCGTGCCCTGCACAAATTCGAGCTGAATAAAAAATATACTGAAGAATCCACGCGGACCTGTTGTGCGAAACAAAAGAAAAACTTTCTCGAGTGGCCCGTCTCTCTTCTCGTCAGCCTCTCTCCCCCTATCCATATCTCTCTCAGCTGCCCCTGCCTGGCTGGCAAGCACACAAAGGAGCATGTCTTCACGCGTTGGAGCGCCCGGCACGCGTCTGAGCTCTGCGCAGTCTCTCTCACTCACTTCAGCAGGGGCAAGCTTGGTGCGACAGCACCGCGGGACCCGGCGCTGCTGCCTCCGTTCCCGGACGCGCTCTGGGCCCCGCCGCTGCCGCCTCCGTTCCCGGTCTGCGTACACCAGTACAGGTCCTTCTGCTGCCTCGTCGTCGGCCGCGCGCTCGACGGCTGCAAGGAATGCTTCGACCTCGCCGACCCGGAGAGCCACCGCTGGCTCAACGCGTCGATAGGCAAGCGCAACCCGCTTAGCTTCTCCATCGACGAGGTGCTCGCGTCAGCGTCCCCGACGGGCTCCGTTCGCATCCGGCTCGACATCGGCGGCGGGTCCGGGACCCTCGCCGTGCGCATGCGCGAGCGCGGCTTTACTGCGGTGGCCACCAACATCAACCTCAACGGCCCATCAGCGCCTTCGTCGCCGCCTTGTCCGCCTCCACGGCAGCGCACGGCCGCACGCCGCGCCCGCGCGGCGCCAACGGCGTGCACGGGCTGGCCCCGTGCCGACTCGAAGCGGAGGAGCTCGACAGCTCGTCCACGCCAGCCCTGCAGACTCGAGCCACGCCAGCAAAGCCTGCTCGTCGCCGTCGATGAGGTCGCAGCCGTCGGAGTAGCGGCGACGGAGGATGGCTTGCTTTGAGCGACGATAGCCATGGTGCACCGCACGCCGCAACGAGCCGCTTGCCGAGCTGGAGGAGCGGGTTGATGTGGCCTGAGACGGATAGGGGAGGAGGAGCCGTATTTATAGGCAAAAATCACCGCTTAAGAAACCACCAGGCCTACCAAGCATCACCGCTCAAGACAACAGGACAACCGAAAGCATACACGGAAAGAATAATTCGTGGCACAAAACAAGGTACGACACGAGAAGATCTGCATGCAACGAGATAGGCTGCCACGATAAGAACTGCATGCAACGGGATGGGCCAAGCACGACAACAGCCTTCACGACACCACCAATGACCAGCACACAAGAGAATCTAACTCAAGGAAGCTTCCTAGTACCACTATACGACAATGACAATCTGGTTCTGAGTCTCTGACTACATCAGCCACACACGGAAGGGCCTTTCCATAAAAAAGCACGCAGGCAACAAATTCATAATCTAACCTTCTGCGCATCAAATATTACTGGTTCCATGCACTTTAGTGTGTAGAAAAACAGTGAACTGCTGTACATGACAACCCGAATGGATGGAAGCCTGATTTCACACAACTGTAAAGACGTTTCTGTAAAGAATTACATCACGCGTCACTGGCAGCAACCGTGCGATGAAAGGGCAAGGTACGGACATAATAAATTTGACGACGCGGCCGTCCAGAAACACGGGCTTTTCAACCCGTTTTATTGTTTAGGATGGCACCGTGTCCTGACCGGTCAAGAACTCTGATCCGCTCCAATCATTAGAAAAGTGCAAGATGACCGTTTTAGATTCCAAATCTTTTTTTTAGCTTGATCGTCGTCAGATAAAGAAATACTAGCAAAAGTGCCCGTGCGTTGCCATGGGCTGACCGAAAAATTTTTATACCAATCAATTCAAATTTAATGATTTTATAAATAATTTTACTACTATTTAATTTGGGCCTGTCCATATTAGTTTGGACCCGCGTGAAACTTTCTTTTACAATTTTGTCTCAATGAAATTTTTTTGTTAGAGTGTAAAACTTTTCTTTTTTGTTTATGGGCCTGTCCATATGTTGCATGAAAATGAAGTGGCTTGCTTTGGTTCTGTTAATTTAAACGTGTGACAATTCAATATCACATTTTGTTGAGTCTAAGAGACAGACCAAAGCTTTGAATGGATATATTAGGAACTGGAGGAGGCGCAGGCTTTTCATTTACTGCATCCCTAAAGCATGTATGACGGTCTCCTTTGTTCTTGTCATCTCATTTCCTTCCCCTCAAATCTTCCCAATCTATGGCACTGCCATACATCAGATATTACGAGACTGAAAATTGGAATGCTAGGTAACTATTTTAAATGATAGATTCAAAAGAATCAGCAGATAACTTAACATGAAAGACAGGCTCATAGGAAGATTGCATAAAGCACATCATTTTACATTTGGCCTCATAGGAAGATTACATAAACCTTTAAATTCATTTAGAAAAAGATGGGCACAAATTCCTTGACTTGTAACCTGCAATACTCTCATGCCACAGCTTGTGAAAAATTGACAGAACTTTAGTAACACACTGGAACATGACATGTTGAAAATGGACCTTTGACCATATGCTCACCAGGGAAAAACCTAAGAAAGGCATCATATAGTGTTCAAATTGTACATTGCTACATGGGCACCATTGATTCAAAAACCAACTGCATGTAATAGAACACAGCCAATCCACTATTTTATCTCTCATTGCCACCGTGCAGGACGGGAAGTCTAAAACAAAGCAGATCCTCACCAAAGTGAAAGGCAATTGAGATGCGGTGCCGTGCTTGAAACAACCTTCCGAATGCCCAGCATCATATTATTAGCCGCCACCATTATTATCACTGGAGCAGGAGAAGGGTAAAACAGAGTAAAAACCAAATTATTGCTATGAATCAAGTACAATCAGTACAGAAATAAACACACCTGGATGTTCTCAGCCCTCTTCTTAGCTTCATGCTGGCTCCCTGCAAGGAATCGAGTTCGTTGGATGTCACCTTGTGCTCCCTGGCCTAGCCTATTGAAGCATCTTCTACTTGGGTGCCGAAGAGGTGACAAACAACAAATATTATTGGAGTGAACATTAATTATTTCAACCTAAGACTCATTCAGACAAACCGGGGACCCTTACTTCATGAACCCAGATGCAAGAATTATTTTTTGGGTTGCTTCCACTGACAATGTAAGTGAAGCTCCAAACAAAACATAAATATCAATTACAACCAATAGAGAAAGTTAATATGTACCTCGTATCTCATATCTGAAATTTTCATTGTGTGAGTTGTGGTCATATTTCAGGCAATCCCTCACCTAAAATGGCTGTGTGAAATCAAATCAGCATCATTCAAACAACAAACAACGGGGAAGGCTGTGTGCAAGATGATAGCATCATTTAATTTAAGACGGGAGGCAAGATGAAAAGAAAATAAACTGAAATTGTGTTCCGGTCCAGAAATTCAATACTCTACTCTAAATGTTTATCTGAAATATGTGGTCTTGCAATAAACTACTTTAAAAATGCATAGGCTACTACTATACATGAATTTCTGTTGCATTACTTGTTCACAAAATTAATTTCATCAGTTGAACAAAGAAACAAAATCAAGCAGTGGCGGTGGGTCAGTTCAACAGTGGCAGAGGTGGTTCTATTGGACAAAGGTATTGGCTATGGGTCCTTGGTGATAAGAACTTAACAGTTCTAATATATAGAACGACAGTGAGTAGATTACCATTCTTGGTAGCCATACACAAAAGAAGTCGGTGGAAGATATGGTATGGAATTTTTCAGCTGAAGGTCAGCAATTGCTCTGAAAGTAAGAAAAAAACCGCAATTATAAATCAGTGCAGCCTTAGTCAGTTCAGAAAGCAATCAGTTAAGAGTAACTTGGTCTGAACGTAGCAGTTATTACCAGCACGGAAGAGGGAAAGAGCCTACAAGGAAACAATCAGCCAATGCAAACTAACATGACCAAATAATTAAAAAGGGATAGCTGAAGTCATTAGAAACCTGATGCCTGAAGGGAAAACAAGATAAGTGATAACAGAGTTATATGCTTACATTTTGCATAAAGGCAGTCCATCATTCCTTTCTCCAAATCCAGCTGAATAGGAGAAAAGAGGAATTCAGTCACAAAGATGACTGCTAGTGTTAATCACCAGGCAGTTAGCCAGTTAGCCTTATTGTTATGTGAACTGCTAATTAGCACATACTTAAAGACCAAAGCCACCTAATGAATTCAATCCTGATTTAAAAAGGAATATTTTTGGCAAAGCATCCATATTGGGTGGGAAGATGTGTTGATTGCCACAAGTGACAGTGCCTAGTCAAAGAAACGTGAGTACTGGTTTGCTTTGCTAAAACGGGTCATTGTCTAACAGTCACACTTGATACTTGACATTTGCTTTCGCTAGTAATAAGGTTCAGTATCTTGCAACAATACATCAACAATACATAGCTACATGTTAGTGCTGATCCCTTTTATGCAGATACAAGGTGATAAGGGTGTAGAGAACTCTACATGTTACAACCAAGTGAGACTCTGTACTACCTTTCAGTGATATAGCATACAGATCAGCTTTAATCTGTAAACAAGTATGATTGGGGGTGGTAACACAAGCAAAAATGTTCAATTATGTAAACAAGTATGACTAATCAGGCAGTTGGCGGCCCTGCTAAATATTAACTGATTACACCGTGTGCGACTGGAATTATCAATTATGTTCAGTCCCTAAGAATCCATCAGTGAAATAACAGAACACCAGCTAATTCAATAGCAAACCTTGTTCTTGATGGAGAAATTGATGAAGTTGGTGTCCACAATCACCGAGCAGTGTTGTAGCTGAAGAACAGCGCCAAGGAAATCTGCGGCCTGCAAAGCACATCCGCAAACGGCATGACCAATCCAAATATGCACAGGAAAATAAACTGAACCTAACATTGGAGCTTAAATTCCGTCGTGCTTCTCCTTCTCCAATAAGCAATACGAACACTTACTACACCAGGCTTCTTTCATATAGCCTACCTAAATAACGCATTCTGTCGAACACTTTGCAAGCATGGGAAATAGCATATGAGAAGGAGGGCAGCGTAGGTACCTCCGGAGAAGAGGGCATCCCGACGGTCGTGGAGTAGCAGGAGGGCTGCCATCCCAAAGGTTCAGCATCTTCGTTGGGGGAGGGTGTCCTGGCGGCGGTTTCCAAGATCTGGCCGACGATTTAGTCCACGGCGCGCTGCAAGGGCGAGGAGAGGGACGGGCACGGCGAGGAGGAGGGACGGCGGCGCGAGCAGCCACGGTGAGGAGGGGACGGCCACGGCGAGGAGGACGGACGGCGGTGTCGAGCGCCACGGCGCCGTCGAGCGAGCGAGCGGCGAGGAGGAGCCGATGCGTTTTTTTCTTTTTTCCTTTTCCATCGGGGTGGGGGGCGAGGTGGGTCCCACCTGTTGGCGCCGAATTTTTGATGCGCCACGCACGTGCCACGGGAGTGTGCGAGTGGACTGATAAGCCAAATAATAAGGAGTAAAGATTACTGGCTGTTCTAATGGTAAGGTGTCTAAGGCCCCGTTTGGGAGCTGGAAGCAACTATAAAAATCTGGATTTTGCAATAGATATCAGAAGCTAGCTTGTGCCTAAAAATCTGCTGGTTCCGTTTGGCTACCAGCTACTAGAAGCTGCTCGGCACATGGGCCCTACTTGCTTGGTTCCAAGGATCGACTGAGCAGATGGCATATTGACGTAATTTCCTCAAAGCTCTGTGGGCAAAATGGTAATTTTCGCAGCCAATAGCTGGTTAAAGCTAGCCCGCACCAGCTTCCGGGATTTTGAGAATCCGGTGGTCTCGATTCCAAAAGCAACGGCAAAAGCTGCCCCGTTTGGAGGTAGCACAGCTTTTAGTTTTTGGATTCTTAAAATCTACAGGCTTCCAAACGGGGCCTAAGGCATTGAATCGATGGAAATTATATTTTTCCTTTGGGAAAAAGCTAAAACACGCTCGGGGTGAAACACACCGCTGCCACCACCCCAATTTTTCTTCCTCTCCCTCTTTAGGTTTGATGAGCAAATCAACTTCTTCCCTAACTCAGGCGGCACTCTAGTGAGGCTAGTGTTTTGGGTTGGGATTAGTGTTTGCGGTTTCGAAACCTCAACGAAGTCACCGGACGTAGAAGGCGGCCGGGGAAGATAGGCTGGACCGGCGGTAGTGGTGGGAGAGACGACGGAGGCGGAGGCTTCGAGGTGTGTCAGAGTGGGTGCCAGGAGATGGCGATTGGGCTATGGTCGGGGTGGGGCGCGAGCACGGCGACATCAGCGAAGGGAGGCGGCGGGGAGGGGGTAAGAGCTCCGGCGTGCTTGGGGGTGGGTGCGGGAAGGTGGGTGGTCGGAAGAGGAAGATGACCCAGGGTCGCACGATCTCAAATCTGACGGTTGGAAATTCGGATGATGAGGAGGAAAACACTCGAAGAAGCTATAGACATGCCCAATTATATAATTTTTTTTGGGGGGGGGAAGCTAAAACAATAAGAGACTTTTTTCTATCATCTGTTGAGTTTTCGATTCTCCAACAACATATAAAAAGAAGATATAAATAGAATAGTTCCTTGTATTCGTCACGATAAATTTAAAATCTGATGTACCATGGTTAAAACTGAATTTAATTCATTGACAATTAGTTTCGTCGTGGCAAATTTAAAACCAAATGTGACATGGTTAAAACTGAATTTAATTCTAGTTTATTTTTGAGTTTGTTCAGTGCCATATTCAGCAAGCAAGAACCATTAAATGCAAAGGGCACAAAGCTCAACATAGTCCTCCACTTCTGTAGTTTATCATCGGCATTAACTTTATATAATTATTGAAGTATGAAGATGGTCACAGGGGTAGGGTTTACGTAAGCAGGCCCGTCCCTAGGCCCGTGCGACCTGTGCGACGGCACAGGGCCCCCAATTTCCAGGGGCCTTAAAAAATAATTGCAGCCCATATACATATAGTTTTAGTTCTCTAGCCCATCAGCCCAATAAGGATATTACTCTTGGGTGCTGTGGCCCATCCTGGGGGAGCCTGCTAGCGCTAGTCTTTATCGATTTCTCTTCCAAGCTACGCATGCGTTCGTGACTCCATCAGAGTATCAGACCGATCGCTTTTTCCTGCCGGCTGCCGCTATTCGTGTTGGATCAACGGGTGAGGTGGCGAAGCCATCGCTGGCTTGCTGCGGCGCCGGCCATCGTGCTGTCGCAAATTAGCAGGAGCGACTCAACTCTCAAGCAGGGGCTCAACGATGTAACTATCAGCCAAAGAAATGCATTGCAACAGAGTATATACTTGTTGTTCTTCTATACTTTTAGGCCTCATTTCAAATTTTCGCACAGGGCCCCGGTTTTTGTCGGGACGGCCCTGTACGTAAGTGCGTTCATATAGGTGAGTGTGCATGTGTTGTGGTGCCTGAGTTGTATAGTGTAATTGAACAAAAAAGTTATTCTGAATGAATGAAAGGAGGGTTTCACTCTCTCCACATGTTGATGCGAAGGGGCGGAGCCAGGCCCTTTTTGTGGTGTCACTTGACACCAATGAATCACAAGAAGTTGCAATAATGCAATAATGTTTTGATACACTAAATATGTTAAAGTATTGCAACATTTCAAAAAAAAAAAAGAGCAGCAATTAGTTCAAAATTGGATCTAATATTTGAACATGTTGAAGCATAACATATTCTCCACAGCAAACAACTCATCTTGCAACAAGCTAGTACAGCACCATACAAATCCAGTTGATGTAGTAACATTTACCGGCAGAATAATGCCTCGAAGGATCGATTATTCTCCCCGTATTGTGAGGGATGATGAGGTCACAGCCACTACGAGAAAAATGCAAATCTAAAGCTCCCACCTTCTTCAGCTTTGGTTGGCATGATTGTAGATAGCCTAGCTCCACCACTTGGTACCGTACTGTCTAGTCTTGCAGTTGCTTAGAATACTAAATGTTGATCATTTCTGTGCAGATGCATCAAGTTGTGCTGGCGTGAATCCACAGAAAAAGGAAAAAGAAGGGCTACCTAGGGGCCTTGCATGAACATTATTTCTTTATCAAAGGTATTCAGTTACTGATAAATAATTCAGGAACAAATAGCGTGAACTCATACATGGAGGATTACAACTGAGGGACCTTTACAATCGGTTACTAATAATAACAGCAGCAATGCACAGATAACAGGGACAAGTTGGGCCAATAAAACTCAAACCTAAAGATCACAATTTTCTGTCTGTCTTTGCCAGCAAGTTTAGTTGAGCTTCCTATTTTTGTGAAAGGTATAATTCAACTGGACGGCATATCAGTGTGCAACAACAACTGCACCGTAATACACATCAATGCAAGAACGCAATGAGATACCTTAAGTCATTGCTGGATTTGCTTTAGCTTTTCTTCTTGGTTTTCATAATCTCCAAGCCTCTTTAACCATCGCAAACCTAGATCACATCCTGCCTCAGCTGCAATTTGAAACTGCTCCTTCGCAAGCTTTATGGGGTCCTGCTGTATGGTCCGTTTTCGCATCTTCCCAGTTGATGGACTCTTACCTGAGTTGAACCTGGTAATCACTTCTGGTACATCAGCACCTGAAGAAAAATAAACACAGTTTTAGCTGCTGTATATAATTTCATAGTTCAGTTCAGATTCAACTAGATTAGTTGGTCATTACTGAATAACATAGCTAGTAGCTTAACCACCTTCATCAAAGTTTCAAATAACAGATATTTTCCACATAATCCATAATATGTTAATGCGTAGTTAGATCATAAGACATTAAAATTTATTTATCACCTTTCAGAAGCAGGGATCCATATGCAATGGCGGCTCCAGCATGTCCCTGAAGATGGTCAGAGCTCAGAAGTCAAAATATGAACTGACTTCACAATAAAGGTTATATAAGTAAATGAAACAAAACATGGAATTTTGTTTCATGCTACTGATTTCAAGGGAAAATATTGACACCTTTTCTGAAGCTCTGTGGAAACACCACATGGCAGAGGCTATATCCCTCTTAACACAGTCTCCAGTTATATACACAGCACCTAGAAGATATAGAGCACCAGGGTGCAGCTGCAATCAAGGATTCGGATGAAAATTAGACAGGCTAGCCAACAAGCATATCAGAAAGGATGAGATCAGTATTCCGGTGAGTAGCATACCTGGTCAACAGCTTGCTCAATGTAATGGAAAGCCTGTTGATCAGACTGAACGTAGTCATTCTACAACAGGAACAAAGATGAACCGTCAATACAAGTGAGCGTTAAATCCGCGGTCAAATGCAGAATAAGTGTCCACTGTTTAACAGAAATCTGCTTGATTAACTCATAGAGAGAAAGGAAAAACGGGAGTGAAATGTGAAAAACCTCAATCCTTAGTCGACATCCAAGTTCATATTGCGCATCTGGATCACCCATACTTGCAGCTTCAACTAACAGAGCAGCACCACTACACACATGACATTAAACAGATTTTAATCGGCATGAAAAATCTATTGCAAGACATGTATCATGAGGTGGCAGCAAAAACAAATATTTCAAGCAGACAACAGTCAAAATACAAGGGAAATTTCGCTTCCTTTAGTATTTTATAAATTCTAATTGTGCAAGCAGTCTTTGAGATGGTGTCCAGGACTCCAGGCAGTAAAACCTTTTTTTGCATTCGTATGATCGTATCCCAGCCCCTTTCAGTTGAATGCAGAGCCAGCAAATTTTGATGCAACTAAATGACACATAACACTATTTCTACACAGTGCCTCCAATATAATGTTCACAACAGGCAGCAGTAGGCTGAAAAATAGTCGACTTCCAACCAGTTTAGACAGAATACACTCTCTTTTTTTTTGGCGAAGTTAGACAGAATAGACGTTAGTCATTGCTGGCTACGGTTGATACTTTTACTGCTCGTGGGATTTCAGACAAAGAACAAACTAAACACCCAATACCGACATATTCTCTGATGACTGATGCCCTAAACCCTATAATAATTGATCAAGAGTCTAAGCCAAATTTCTATCACGACAGGAAGTTCCACACATTATATACATATACTATGTTTTTTTAGGGTGGGGGAAAACAACGGGGAGACATTAGTAGTTTTCTGGTATGATGAGCACTGTTCAGCATACTAGCTACATCAATAACGAGACCAATATTGAAAGGCTAGAATAGAGTACAAAGCCATGCCAAATTTTGAGAATAATACACAGCTGTATTACAATTCAAACGATTGATTAAGCTATCAGATATAGCAACACAGGGGGCATACAAAACAGTTTCCACATAAATTATGGTTATATATCACAAGCTTGGAAGCGTAATATGAAAATATAGATACATCATGGTATCATCAGGGATCAATCATCCGATGACGACAGCTAGTGTAGAGTGCATAACTGACATCATGTTTTCAGAACCATGGCACTGAGGTGTTTTGAATAAGGCACTCAACAAGCATTTTAAGATTTCATCAGCTTAAAATTAAAATTATCTAAAAGATGTATGTAAAAGATGTGACCAAGCATTAAAACCAAAACACTAAAATTGGCAAAAGAGTTTTCTTGCAAGAACAAATAAATACAGCACGCCGGTGACAAAGTCGATGCGAATAAAATAGTCAGAAGCCACTCACATTGCCTTACAAGCTCCAGGAACATGATACTTGAAATGCATCTTGCCCAGCCAATATCTCGCATGGGTATTCATATTGTCGATCTCTAGAGCCAGCTCAAAGTTCTCCTTAGCACCCTTTTAACATGGAAGAAGATTTGCAGAAAAAAAATGATTAAGCAGTTTGACACATAAAAATAACATTGTTTGAATCACACGATGATGAAGCAAGTGACCATGTGACAAGGAATTTGTAAAGATAATAGGGAAGTAAAAGTTCAAGACGATTTAAGGGAAATATCTCAATAACTCCAATTGATGTTTTCATGAAATATTTCCGTAACTCATCAATTGAAGAATGAATGACACAGCCATAGGCATTCCGGTACCCCGGGTGCTTCACCAATGTGGCAAAATGAAATACAAGTTTCACCTTCTAGGCTATGGTATACTGAATTATTGCGGATTAGGCGCTCCCTCATCTTATTGTGGAGAAATGGGGGCAGAAAAGGAAGAGAAATCCTGAGCAGTACCCTGAGCAGCGGGATCAGGCGCTTGTCGTTGCGGTCACAATAGTCGATGACACGATCGACCTCCTGAAGCGCGCTCCATCCCTTTGCCACCAGCTCCATCGCCTTCTTGTTCCTGTCGTGCATCGACCTCTGGGGGGAAAAACAGCATTCTGCTCGTCATGCAACTGTCACGAAGCATAAATGTCACCATATGAGATCCATCCACGCGCCACTCAGCGCCGCCCTCACCTGCGGGTTCAGCGCGGCGGCGAGCTGGCTGAAGCGATTGGACGAAGAGGAAGCGGCGGCCAGCCGCCGCGCCGATGCGGCGAACATGGCGGCGTGTTGCCTGGCCCAGGATGGGAAGCAGGAGCGGCCTGACGACCTAGTCGTGAGCTAGGGTTTATCCCTCGACGGCGACGGCGACTCGCGCCCTTGTGCTGCCTCTGTTCCTGCGGCGGAAGGGGAGCGTGGAGCTCTAGCGGCCGCTCAGGCCAGGGAGTGCTGAGTCACTGACTGGTGGGACCAGCACGTCGCCGAAGAGGAGGCAGAGCAAAGACACGGGGTCGGTCCGGTTGTATCTGAGGCCCACAGCTGCACGGCCACACTGGGCCTTGCCAGCCTAACCAAGAGGCCCGCAGCTGCACGGTCACACTGGACCAGGCGAAGCGTGCAGGCACGAAATGGATTTCCATTTTCCACCTGCCGTGACCATCGAATTATCGATAGATTTTGTACAACTTTATAACACTCGGGATCGTTTTACTTTATCTGAAGTTGGAGGCTAATACATTATATTTTTTCGGGGGCAAAAGAAAAAGAGAGAGAAAGAAATGAAGCAGAGAGCGAGCCGTATGGAATCCCATTCAAGCGTGAAGGCAAGGGGAAGGGGATCAGCGATGCATGGCTCCAAAATCTGGACAATGACTTGGAACAAGGCTCGGGAACGGATTGATGGGCAAGTGCCAGGTCAAGTCGTTCCCTTGAAAATTCAGCATCAGTGGCCGGACAAAGAAATTAAGCTCTTCACAAATTTCATTATAATGTAATCTTTAATTCTGTCTGACAATATGAGATATTATAATGACTCTACACTGACTGCGTCCTTCAGGTATTTGCTTCGCAAAAATGTTTTTTTTTTCTGGCGTTGTTCAAAGAGAATTCTGAACAGAACATATGGAGGCCCAGCTACGCCTCGAGTACTTGGCAATGGAGGATGGTGTTCTTGGCACGGCCGCGGCCGGCGATGTTGGACAAGATATCCGTGACGAAGTTCTTGGCATGGGATTTGCCAACAAGGGTCTCCCACTGCTCCTTGCCCGTCCCCGCGGCGACGTTGACGGCCGATACGCTCATGTCGTTCCGGACAACGCAGAGCCTGCCGTCAAGAGCGACAATGGCGGCCGCCTCCACGGCCTGCGAGCTGCCCCGATGCTGCTTGCTGTCGACGCAGGCGTTCCACTCGCCCGCGGCCTCGTCGTAGGCCTTGATCCGGCACCCGTCCTTGCAGTCGGCGGCGTAGAGCCGGCCGTCGAGGCAAGCGCTGGGGCTCCTCCACCCGGTCACCATGCCGTCGAGCACGACCGACCACGCGTCGGCCTCCGGCGAGTACACCTGGCTCACCACCTGCTGCCCGGCGCCGATCCCCTTCAGGTACCACCTCCCGCCGTGCACGGCGCCGACGAACGGCACCATCGCCGCCGCCATGTCGGCCACGATCGACCACCGGTTCTTGGCCGGGTCGAACGCCTCCGCGGATTTGATCCCGCCGCTTCCGCCGCCGCTCTCGCCGCCGGCGACGTACAGGCGATTGCCGATCACGGCCGCGCCGAAGCAGTGGCGCCGCCGGAGCATGTCCGGCGCGCGGTGCCACCGGTTGCTCCGCGCGCTGTAGAACACCACCCGCCGCATCGCGCCGCCGCGGCGCGGGTCCCGGCCGCCGAGGAGGTACAGGTGGCACCCGCCTAGCGCGGCGCAGCCGAACCCGTCGGCGCCGGCGTACTCGCGCGGCACGGGCGGCAGAGCGCGCCACGACGCCCCAGCAGCGGACGGGTCGAGCGCGTCCCACGACACGCGGCCGTCGCGGGAGTCGCGCCTCACGGCGTAGAGCCACGGCTCGGCGAGCCCGAGCCGGCGGCGGAGGCCGTAGAAGTAGTTGCCGGCGAGCAGGCTCTGCCACCGCCGGCACACCAGCCTGAGCTTCCAGTGGTCGGCTCTGGGCACGCGGGTGAGGCATGCGATGGCGAGGTCGTCGGGGAGGCCCGGGAGCAGCGGGCATTGCCCGGCGGCGCGGCTGCTCCGGTCACCGCCACCGCCGCCCTGCCGCGGCGAGGCCTTCGGCTTCAGCGGGTGGATGGACGCCCTCAGGCTCGGTTCCACGCACCCCTTCGGCAACGGGAACCGCCTCGCCGCGGCGGCGGATGATTTGTCCAACCGGCACAGGCATGCCGAGCTATCAACCTGCGCGCGTTAGACAGCGCAGGAAATGAAAAAGTTTCAGGTGGTTGCACATTTGTGACGAAGTAGGCAGATCATAAAAGAAGATGATTAATAAACCATAATTGCGTCGTAATTTTGGTGTTGTTTGGGATTAAAACGAGTGTTCTGTTATAAAGGTGATTGCTTCATGAATGATGATACCCGGAGTGTTGGGACAAGAACATAGGACACTCGATGGTGTCATGAAGCAACAGCTGCTTGCGAAAGTTGTTCAACTACTTTGTGATGGGGGGGACCAAGTTTGATGGCGTAGCCATGCAAGTTTCACCATGAAGGAAATTAGCAATTTGCTGACAATTTTCTCATAAATAGACTTCTGAAGATATCTGAAAGAACTGTGTGAAACTTTAGGGGTGGGCAATTTCAATTTCTCCCTCACTGATTTTTTTTCCCACTAAAAAGAGACATCTAAACTCCATCAGTTGAAAGCAAACACAGCAATGACGTTTATTTGCCCGTATATTCAAGTGATTTTGCACCCACAATTTACTATTTTCTCACCTCTCAGATTTTTCTTTCAACTAAAAAAACGAAAAACAAAACATCAACAATTCCCGAATTGAACTTTCGCTGTTAAAAAAACTCAATGCAAGAAAATATCTCGACGCTCAAACACACTGGCATGTAGACCTCATCTGACTTCAAAGCAGAGTAGTACATATTCAATTTTTCTGTTGACATTTTCTCCTCCAGTATTTCAGAAATTCTGTGAACTACTAAGCTAACCTAAACGCCTTCATGCCGATTGACGATAAAGGATAGCATGGCCAAAGATTTCTAGAATATTGACCAATTCGCACTTATTCCAGAGCAACGAATTAAGGGAAGATAAGGGAAACAGAGACATACCAAAGGAGCTCGGTTCCTTCTATCCATGCCTGTTCCTGAAGCCAAGAATCAAAGAAACTTGAACCAGAACCACTCGCCAAGCAGATATCACACCATTGCCATGCTTCAGCTTGTGTTAGCGCTTCACCTGACCTGTCGATCAAGAGAAGCAGCAGGAAATGGAAGGCCTCACTAAACCCTCCTAACCAGAAGCTTCTCCCAACACCCTGCAGGCTGCATCAAGCTGGTCTGCAACCGCATGGAGGAGGAGGAGGAAGAAGAAGAAGAAGAAAGGGAGGAGCGGGGTGGTGACTGTTGGCAACTAAATGGAGAGCCACCCCTCGCATTAAAGCCTGGTGCGTGTGTGTCTGCCTGTGGGCCCAGACGGCAGTTGCATCACACAGCACTTGGCAGGACAGGATGACTAGAGAAGGGACTTCAGAATTGAGCCTCATTTTCTGTCGCTTTCGTCTCCACGTTTGCTTATCCCCGTCAACCACCCTCGTTCGTTTGCATGGTTGATTAGTCCGGCGATTATCCTGTCCTCTAGATTACTTAAATGCATTGCAGCTGTTCTCCTTTTGTTAATCAGAAATAGTACGCTTTTTATAGTTTTCCATGGAGAAACCTTTTGCTTCTGCTGTTGTTTGTTTGGCAGCTACTACCACGATGTCAGCAGATAAAGCATTCTATTTAATTTATCTAGCTTCGTATGTTTCATCAATCGGTTCCACATAAATTATGGCATATAATGCGTTTAAATTGTGTGATAGCAAAGAAAGAGCGAAAAAGGTTGCGCACCTACGAGAACAACAGGAGCTGACAAGAAGGAACGGCGGGGACCCTGTCAAAATCAAGCCATTATAAAATGAAAAACACGCAAATTCGTTCATCTAAAATAAGCCGCAACTAATTGTCTTGGAGTCCCTTGGAATCAAAACAAGAGGGAAACAGACAGGAGGAGATGAGGTGTGATCCATCCGAAAATCGCCAAGAGTTGAGAGGTCAATTCGCAGGCGCCATCTGATGACAGAGCTGGACGGCCAGCACAAGATTTGATGACACAACTGATTTGGCCATGACCAATGCATAAGCTACACACCGTCGAACCTTAGACACGAAGGCGATCGCGTACATATTTACTTAGCCTGTTTCACTACGTGTGCAAACATGATGATATGTGGGGGGAAATCAGTATAAATGACTTGATGTCTGATTAAAGTTCTTTTTTTTCACTATTTTAGTACCACTATGAAGGATGTGAGTCTTGGTATCCACGTAAAATGACGTTTACTGCGTGCATAGACCGGCAAACCTTGTAAATCACCTTGAAAAAGTAGTAGCGGTGAGACGTAGTCATGAATCGAATAGTCAGAGGAGGAACCTGTCAGTGCATTCATATATGTCACGGAGATTTGATGGACTGCATGTAGCAGTCCGGGCTTAGCAGCTTACCATGTCTCCGAGCGAATGTCACGGAGTAGTCATCTAGACTGGTGAAGTAATTATCATAAGATTTTTTAGAACAGTAGTTATCATAAGATGTGTCAGTTTCGAGAAGATGGGATGCCTTGACAAAAAAGAAGACCTGGTGTGTGTGCTGAACTGCTACATGAACAGAACAGCCATGGACGACGACTCGCGGATACGCATGTTTCAGCCAACAGTTCCAGAATTGGCAAGTCGATTCGTATCT
>RWGY01000315.1:0-37308 GCA_007726485.1 Eragrostis curvula | reverse complement strand
GGTTCCCATGGGAAAATACTCAAAACTGTGAGTTTAGTTGCAGACTCGTTAAACCGGGCAGTTCTGGAGCTCTTCGGGTGACTGCAGTGCTTTTTCGTGCAAAACGGATCGAGGAGCGCTTGTTTTAACTTGTGCTGATGTGTTTGATGTAATTGGATGGTTCCCATGGGAAAATACTAAAAAATGTGAGTTTAGTTGCAAACTTTTGAAACCGGGCAGTTCTGGAGCTCTTCGAGTGACTGCAGTGCTTTTTCTTGCAAAACGTATCGAGGACGCTTGTTTTGACTTGTGCTGATGTGTTTGATGTAATTGGATGGTTCCCATAGGAAAATACTCAAAAAATGTGAGTTTAGTTGCAAACTTGTCAAACCGGGCAGTTCTAGTCGTTCTGGTGCTGCTGTGCTTTTTCGTGCAAAACGGATCGAGGAGTACTTGTTTTGACTTGTTATGATGTGTTTGATGTAATTGGATGCTTCCCATGGAAAAACACTCATAAATGTGAGTTTAGTTGCAAACTTGTCAAACCGGGCAGTTCTGGAGCTCTTCGGGTGACTGCAGTGTTTTTTCGTGCAAAACGGATCGAGGAGCGCTTGTTTTAACTTGTGCTGATGTGTTAGATGTAATTGGATGGTTCCCATGGGAAAACACTCAGAAATGTGATTTTAGTTGCAAACTTTTCGAACCGGGCAGTTCTGGAGCTGTTCGTGGTAACTGCAGTGCTTTTCTGTAAAATGGATCGAGGAACCCTTTTTCAGTTGTTATGTTGTGTTTGATGTAATTGGATGCTTACCATGGGAAAACACTCAAAAAGGTAAGTTTAGTTGCAAACTTGTCAAACCGGGCAGTTCTGGAGCTGTTCGGGTATATTGCAGTGCTTTTCGTGCAAAACGTATCGAGGACGCTAGTTTTGACTTGTTATGATGTGTTTGATGTAATTGGATGGTTCCCATGGGAAAATACTCAAAAAATGTGAGTTTAGTTGCAAACTTGTCAAACCGGGCAGTTTTGTAGTCGTTCTGGTGCTGTGCTGTGCTTTTTCGTGCAAAACGGATCGAGTACTTGTTTGACTTGTTATGATGTGTTTGATGTATTGGATGCTTCCCATGAAAACACTCATAAAAGTGAGTTTAGTTGCAAACTGCTCAAACCGGGCAGTTTTGGAGCTCTACGGGTGACTACAACAGTGCTTTTTCATGCAAAACTTATCGAGGTCGCTTTTTTGAGACATGTGCTGATGTGTTTGATGTAATTGGATGTTTCCCATAGGAAAATACTCAAAAATGTGAGTTTAGTTGCAAACTTTTCAAACCGGGCTGTTCGGGTGACTGCAGTGCTTTTCTGCAAAATGGATCGAGAAAACCCTTCTTTTAAGTTGTTATGATGTTTTGATGTAATTGGATGCTACCAAGGGAAAACACTCAAAAAATGTGAGTTAGTTTGCAAACTTGTCAAACCGGGCAGTTCTGGAGTCGTTCGGGTGACCTGCTGTGCTTTTTCGTGCAAAACGTATCGAGGTCGCTTGTTTTGACCTTGTTATGATGTGTTTGATGTAATTGGATGGTTCCCATGGGAAAATACTCAAACCTGTGAGTTTAGTTGCAGACTCGTTAAACGGGCAGTTCTGGAGCTTCTTCGGGTGACTGCAGTGCTTTTTTTCGTGCAAAACGGATCGAGGAGCGCTTGTTTTAACTTGTGCTGATGTGTTTGATGTAATTGGATGGTTCCCATGGGAAAATACTAAAAAATGTGAGTTTAGTTGCAAACTTTTGAAACCGGGCAGTTCGTTCTGGAGCTCTTCGAGTGACTGCAGTGCTTTTCTTGCAAAACGTATCGAGGACGCTAGTTTTGACTTGTGCTGATGTGTTTGATGTAATTGGATGGTTCCCATAGGAAAATACTAAAAAATGTGAGTTTAGTTGCAAAACTTTTCAAACCGGGCTGTTCGGGTGACTGCAGTGCTTTTCTGCAAAATGGATCGAGAAACCCTTCTTTTAAGTTGTTACGATGTGTTTGATGTAATTGGATGCTTACCAAGGGAAAACACTCAAAAATGTGAGTTTAGTTTGCAAACTTGTCAAACCGGGCAGTTCTGGAGTCGTTCGGGTGACTGCTGTGCTTTTTCGTGCAAAACGTATCGAGGTCGCTTGTTTTGACTTGTTATGATGTGTTTGATGTAATTGGATGGTTCCCACGGGAAAATACTCAAAACTGTGAGTTTAGTTGCAGACTCGTTAAACCGGGCAGTTCTGGAGCTCTTCGGGTGACTGCAGTGCTTTTTTCGTGCAAAACGGATCGAGGAGCGCTTGTTTTAACTTGTGCTGATGTGTTTGATGTAATTGGATGTTTCCCATGGGAAAATACTAAAAAATGTGAGTTTAGTTGCAAACTTTTGAAACTGGGCAGTTCTGGAGCTCTTCGAGTGACTGCAGTGCTTTTTCTTGCAAAACGTATCGAGGACGCTAGTTTTGACTTGTGCTGATGTGTTTGATGTAATTGGATGGTTCCCATAGGAAAATACTCAAAAATGTGAGTTTAGTTGCAAACTTTTCAAACCGGGCTGTTCGGGTGACTGCAGTGCTTTTTCTGCAAAATGGATCGAGAAACCCTTCTTTTAAGTTGTTATGATGTGTTTGATGTAATTGGATGCTTACCATGGGGAAACACTCAAAAAGGTAAGTTTAGTTGCAAACTTGTCAAACCGGGCAGTTCTGGAGTCGTTCGGGTGACTGCTGTGCTTTTTCGTGCAAAACGTATCGAGGACGCTAGTTTTGACTTGTTATGATGTGTTTGATGTAATTGGATGCTTCCCATGGAAAAACACTCATAAATGTGAGTTTAGTTGCAAACTGCTCAAACCGGGCAGTTTTGGAGCTCTACGGGTGACTACAGTGCTTTTTCATTGCAAAACTTATCGAGGTCGCTTGTTTTGACATGTGCTGATGTGTTTGATGTAATTGGATGGTTCCCATAGGAAAATACTCAAAAATGTGAGTTTAGTTGCAAACTTTTCAAACCGGGCTGTTCGGGTGACTGCAGTGCTTTTCTGCAAAATGGATCGAGAAACCCTTCTTTTAAGTTGTTACGATGTGTTTGATGTAATTGGATGCTTACCAAGGGAAAACACTCAAAAAATGTGAGTTTAGTTGCAAACTTGTCAAACCGGGCAGTTCTGGAGTCGTTCGTGTGACTGCTGTGCTTTTTCGTGCAAAACGTATCGAGGTCGCTTGTTTTGACTTGTTATGATGTGTTTGATGTAATTGGATGGTTCCCACGGGAAAATACTCAAAACTGTGAGTTTAGTTGCAGACTCGTTAAACCGGGCAGTTCTGGAGCTCTTCGGGTGACTTGCAGTGCTTTTTCGTGCAAAACGGATCGAGGAGCGCTTGTTTTAACTTGTGCTGATGTGTTTGATGTAATTGGATGGTTCCCATGGGAAAATACTAAAAAATGTGAGTTTAGTTGCAAACTTTTGAAACCGGGCAGTTCGTTCTGGAGCTCTTCGAGTGACTGCAGTGCTTTTTCTTGCAAAACGTATCGAGGACGCTAGTTTTTGACTTGTGCTGATGTGTTTGATGTAATTGGATGGTTCCCATAGGAAAATACTCAAAAATGTGAGTTTAGTTGCAAACTTTTCAAACCGGGTTGTTCGGGTGACTGCAGTGCTTTTCTGCAAAATGGATCGAGAAACCCTTCTTTTAAGTTGTTATGATGTGTTTGATGTAATTGGATGCTTACCATGGGGAAACACTCAAAAAGGTAAGTTTAGTTGCAAACTTGTCAAACCGGGCAGTTCTGGAGTCGTTCGGGTGACTGCTGTGCTTTTTCGTGCAAAACGTATCGAGGACGCTAGTTTTGACTTGTTATGATGTGTTTGATGTAATTGGATGGTTCCCATGGGAAAATACTCAAAAAATGTGAGTTTAGTTGCAAACTTGTCAAACCGGGCAGTTTTGTAGTCGTTCTGGTGCTGCTGTGCTTTTTCGTGCAAAACGGATCGAGGAGTACTTGTTTTGACTTGTTATGATGTGTTTGATGTAATTGGATGCTTCCCATGGAAAAACACTCATAAATGTGAGTTTAGTTGCAAACTGCTCAAAACCGGGCAGTTTTGGAGCTCTACGGGTGACTACAGTGCTTTTTCAGGCAAAACTTATCGAGGTCGCTTGTTTTGACATGTGCTGATGTGTTTGATGTAATTGGATGGTTCCCATAGGAAAATACTCAAAAATGTGAGTTTAGTTGCAAACTTTTCAAACCGGGCTGTTCGGGTGACTGCAGTGCTTTTCTGCAAAATGGATCGAGAAACCCTTCTTTTAAGTTGTTATGATGTGTTTGATGTAATTGGATGCTTACCAAGGGAAAACACTCAAAAAATGTGAGTTTAGTTGCAAACTTGTCAAACCGGGCAGTTCTGGAGTCGTTCGGGTGACTGCTGTGCTTTTTCGTGCAAAACGTATCGAGGTCGCTTGTTTTGACTTGTTATGATGTGTTTGATGTAATTGGATGGTTCCCATGGGAAAATACTCAAAACTGTGAGTTTAGTTGCAGACTCGTTAAAACCGGGCAGTTCTGGAGCTCTCTTCGGGTGACTGCAGTGCTTTTTCGTGCAAAACGGATCGAGGAGCGCTTGTTTTAAACTTGTGCTTATGTGTTTGATGTAATTGGATGGTTTCCCATGGGAAAATACTAAAAATGTGAGTTTAGTTGCAAACTTTTGAAACCGGGCAGTTCTGGAGCTCTTCGAGTGACTGCAGTGCTTTTCTTGCAAAACGTATCGAGGACGCTAGTTTTGACTTGTGCTGATGTGTTTGATGTAATTGGATGGTTCCCATAGGAAAATACTCAAAAATGTGAGTTTAGTTGCAGACTTGTTAAGCCGGGCAGTTTCTGGAGCTCTTCGGGTGACTGCAGTGCTTTTTCGTGCAAAACGGATCGAGGAGTACTTGTTTTGACTTGTTATGATGTGTTTGATGTAATTGGATGCTTCCCATGGAAAAACACTCATAATGTGAGTTTAGTTGGCAAACTTGTCAAACCGGGCAGTTCTGGAGCTCTTCGGGTGACCTGCAGTGTTTTTCGTGCAAAACGGATCGAGGAGCGCTTGTTTTAACTTGTGCTGATGTGTTAGATGTAATTGGATGGTTCCCATGGGAAAACACTCAGAAATGTGATTTAGTTGCAAACTTTTCGAACCGGCAGTTCTGGAGCTGCTCGGGTACTGCAAGTGCTTTTCCTGTAAATGGATCGAGGAACCCTTGTTTTCAGTTGTTTGTTGTGTTTGATGTAATTGGATGCTTACCATGGGAAAACACTCAAAAAGGTAAGTTTAGTTGCAAACTTGTCAAACCGGGGCAGTTCTGGAGCTGTTCGGGTAATTGCAGTGCTTTTCGTGCAAAACGTATCGAGGACGCTAGTTTTGACTTGTTATGATGTGTTGTTGATGTAATTGGATGGTTCCCATGGGAAAATACTCAAAAAATGTGAGTTTAGTTGCAAACTTGTCAAACCGGGCAGTTTGTAGTCGTTCTGGTGCTGCTGTGCTTTTTCGTGCAAAACGGATCGAGGAGTACTTGTTTTGACTTGTTATGATGTGTTTGATGTAATTGGATGCTTCCCATGGGAAAACACTCATAAATGTGAGTTTAGTTGCAAACTGCTCAAACCGGGCAGTTTTGGAGCTCTACGGGTGACTACAGTGCTTTTTTCATTGCAAAACTATCGAGGTCGCTTGTTTTGACATGTGCTGATGTGTTTGATGTAATTGGATGGTTCCCATAGGAAAATACTCAAAAATGTGAGTTTAGTTGCAAACTTTTCAAACCGGGCTGTTCGGGTGACTGCAGTGCTTTTCTGCAAAATGGATCGAGAACCCTTCTTTTAAGTTGTTATGATGTGTTTGATGTAATTGGATGCTTACCAAGGGAAAACACTCAAAAAATGTGAGTTTAGTTGCAAACTTGTCAAACCGGGTAGTTCTGGAGTCGTTCGGGGTGACTGCTGTGCTTTTTCGTGCAAAACGTATCGAGGTCGCTTGTTTTGACTTGTTATGATGTGTTTGATGTAATTGGATGGTTCCCATGGGAAAATTCTCAAAACTGTGAGTTTAGTTGCAGACTCGTTAAACCGGGCAGTTCTGGAGCTCTTCGGGTGACTGCAGTGCTTTTTCGTGCAAAACGGATCGAGGAGCGCTTGTTTTAACTTGTGCTGATGTGTTTTGATGTAATTGGATGGTTCCCATGGGAAAATACTAAAAAAATGTGAGTTTAGTTGCAAACTTTTGAAACCGGGCAGTTCTGGAGCTCTTCGAGTGACTGCAGTGCTTTTTCTTGCAAAACGTATCGAGGACGCTAGTTTTGACTTGTGCTGATGTGTTTGATGTAATTGGATGGTTCCCATAGGAAAATACTCAAAAATGTGAGTTTAGTTGCAAACTTTTCAAACCGGGCTGTTCGGGTGACTGCAGTGCTTTTCTGCAAAATGGATCGAGAAACCCTTCTTTTAAGTTGTTATGATGTGTTTGATGTAATTGGATGCTTACCATGGGGAAACACTCAAAAAGGGTAAGTTTAGTTGCAAACTTGTCAAACCGGGCAGTTCTGGAGTCGTTCGGGTGACTGCTGTGCTTTTTCGTGCAAAACGTATCGAGGACGCTTGTTTTGACTTGTTATGATGTGTTTGATGTAATTGGATGGTTCCCATGGGAAAATACTCAAAAATGGGAGTTTAGCTGTAGACTTGTTAAGCCGGGCAGTTCTGGAGCTCTTCGGGTGACTGCAGTGCTTTTTCGTGCAAAACGGATCGAGGAGCGCTTGTTTTAACTTGTGCTGATGTGTTTGATGTAATTGGATGGTTCCCATGGGAAAATACTAAAAAATGTGAGTTTAGTTGCAAACTTTTGAAACCGGGTTGTTCTGGAGCTCTTCGAGAGACTGCAGTGCTTTTTCTTGCAAAACGTATCGAGGACGCTTGTTTTGACTTGTGCTGATGTGTTTGATGTAATTGGATGGTTCCCCAGGGGAAATACTCAAAAATGTGAGTTTTGTTTGCAAACTTTTCAAACCGGCCTGTTCAGGTGACTGCAGTGCTGTTCTGCAAAACGGATCGAGAAACCCTTGTTTTAAGTTGTTATGATGTGTTTTGATGTAATGGATGCTTACCTTGCGGAAACACTCAAAAAGGTAAGTTTAGTTGCAAACTTGTCAAACCGGGCAGTTCTGGAGCTGTTCGGGTAATTGCAGTGCTATTTCGTGCAAACGTATCGAGGACGCTAGTTTTGACTTGTTATGATGTGTTGATGTAATTGGATGGTTCCATGGGAAAATACTCAAAAAATGTGAGTTTAGTTGCAAACTTGTCAAACCGGGCAGTTTTGTAGTCGTTCTGGTGCTGCTGTGCTTTTTCGTGCAAAACGGATCGAGGAGTAACTTGTTTTGACTTGTTATGATGTGTTTGATGTAATTGGATGCTTCCCATGGAAAAACACTCATAAATGTGAGTTTAGTTGCAAACTGCTCAAACCAGGCAGTTTTGGAGCTCTACGGGTGACTACAGTGCTTTTTCATGCAAAACTTATCGAGGTCGCTTGTTTTGACATGTGCTGATGTGTTTGATGTAATTGGATGGTTCCCATAGGAAATACTCAAAAATGTGAGTTTAGTTGCAAACTTTTCAAACCGGGCTGTTCGGGTGACTGCAGTGCTTTTCTGCAAAATGGATCGAGAAACCCTTCTTTTAAGTTGTTATGATGTGTTTGATGTAATTGGATGCTTACCAGGGAAAACACTCAAAAAATGTGAGTTTAGTTGCAAACTTGTCAAACCGGGCAGTTCTGGAGTCGTTCGGGTGACTGCTGTGCTTTTTCGTGCAAAACGTATCGAGGGTCGCTTGTTTGACTTGTTATGATGTGTTTGATGTAATTGGATGGTTCCCATGGGAAAATACTCAAAACTGTGAGTTTAGTTGCAGACTCGTTAAACCGGGCAGTTCTGGAGCTCTTCGGGTGACTGCAGTGCTTTTTCGTGCAAAACGGATCGAGGAGCGCTTGTTTTAACTTGTGCTGATGTGTTTGATGTAATTGGATGGTTCCCATGGGAAAATACTAAAAATGTGAGTTTAGTTGCAAACTTTTGAAACCGGGCAGTTCTGGAGCTCTTCGAGTGACTGCAGTGCTTTTTCTTGCAAAACGTATCGAGGACGCTTGTTTTGACTTGTGCTGATGTGTTTGATGTAATTGGATGGTTTCCCATAGGAAAATACTCAAAAATGTGAGTTTAGTTGCAAACTTGTCAAACCGGGCAGTTCTGTAGTCGTTCTGGTGCTGCTGTGCTTTTTCGTGCAAAACGGATCGAGGAGTACTTGTTTTGACTTGTTATGATGTGGTTTGATGTAATTGGATGCTTCCCATGGAAAAACACTCATAAATGTGAGTTAGTTGCAAACTTGTCAAACCGGGCAGTTCTGGAGCTCTTCGGTGACTGCAGTGTTTTTTCGTGCAAAACGGATCGAGGAGCGCTTGTTTTAACTTGTGCTGATGTGTTAGATGTAATTGGATGGTTCCCATGGGAAAAACACTCAGAAGATGTGATTTTAGTTGCAAACTTTTCGAACCGGGCAGTTTCTGGAGCTGTTCGGGTAACTGCAGTGCTTTTCTGTAAAATGGATCGAGGAACCCTTGTTTTCAGTTGTTATGTGTGTTTGATGTAATTGGATGCTTACCATGGGAAAACACTCAAAAAGGTAAGTTTAGTTGCAAACTTGTCAAACCGGGCAGTTCTGGAGCTGTTCGGGTAATTGCAGTGCTTTTCGTGCAAAACGTATCGAGGACGCTAGTTTTGACTTGTTATGATGTGTTTGATGTAATTGGATGGTTCCCATGGGAAAATACTCAAAAAAATGTGAGTTTAGTTGCAAACTTTTCAAACCGGGCTGTTCGGGTGACTGCAGTGCTTTTCTGCAAAATGGATCGAGAAAACCCTTCTTTTAAGTTGTTATGATGTGTTTGATGTAATTGGATCTTACCAAGGGAAAACACTCAAAAAATGTGAGTTTAGTAGTTGCAACTTGTCAAACCGGGCAGTTCTGGAGTCGTTCGGGTGACTGCTGTGCTTTTTCGTGCAAAACGTATCGAGGTCGCTTGTTTTGACCTTGTTATGATGTGTTTGATGTAATTGGATGGTTCCCATGGGAAAATACTCAAACTGTGAGTTTTTTAGTTGCAGACTCGTTAAACCGGGCAGTTCTGGAGCTCTTCGGGTGACTGCAGTGCTTTTTCGTGCAAAACGGATCGAGGAGCGCTTGTTTAACTTGTGCTGATGTGTTTGATGTAATTGGATGGTTCCCATGGGAAAATACTAAAAAATGTGAGTTTAGTTGCAAACTTTTGAAACCGGGCAGTTCTGGAGCTCTCGAGTGACTGCAGTGCTTTTTCTTGCAAAACGTATCGAGGACGCTTGTTTTGACTTGTGCTGATGTGTTTGATGTAATTGGATGGTTCCCATAGGAAAATACTCAAAAAATGTGAGTTTAGTTGCAAACTTGTCAAACCGGGCAGTTCTGTAGTCGTTCTGGTGCTGCTGTGTGCTTTTTCGTGCAAAACGGATCGAGGAGTACTTGTTTTGACTTGTTATGATGTGTTTTGATGTAATTGGATGCTTCCCATGGAAAAACACTCATAAATGTGAGTTTAGTTTGCAAACTTGTCAAACCGGGCAGTTCTGGAGCTCTTCGGGTGACTGCAGTGTTTTTTCGTGCAAAACGGATCGAGGAGCGCTTGTTTTAACTTGTGCTGATGTGTTAGATGTAATTGGATGGTTCCCATGGGAAAACACTCAGAAATGTGATTTTAGTTGCAAACTTTTCGAACCGGGCAGTTCTGGAGCTGTTCGGGTAACCTGCAGTGCTTTTCTGTAAAATGGATCGAGGAACCCTTGTTTTCAGTTGTTATGTTGTGTTTGATGTAATTGGATGCTTACCATGGGAAAACACTCAAAAAGGTAAGTTAGTTGCAACTTGTCAAACCGGGCAGTTCTGGAGCTGTTCGGGTAATTGCAGTGCTTTTTCGTGCAAAACGTATCGAGGACGCTAGTTTGACTTGTTATGATGTGTTTGATGTAATTGGATGGTTCCCATGGGAAAATACTCAAAAAATGTGAGTTTAGTTGCAAACTTGTCAAACCGGGCAGTTTTGTAGTCGTTCTGGTGCTGCTGTGCTTTTTCGTGCAAACGGATCGAGAGTACTTGTTTTTGACTTGTTATGATGTGTTTCTTGTAATTGGATGGCTTCCCATGGGAAAACACTCATAAATGTGAGTTTAGTTGCAAACTGCTCAAACCGGGCCAGCTTTTGGAGCTCTACGGGTGATACTACAGTGCTTTTTCATGCAAACTTATCGAGGTCGCTTGTTTGACATGTGCTGATGTGTTTGATGTAATTGGATGGTTCCCATAGGAAAATACTCAAAATGTGAGTTTAGTTGCAAACTTTTGAACCGGGCTGTTTCGGGTGACTGCAGTGCTTTTCTGCAAATGGATCGAGAAACCCTTCTTTTAAGTTGTTATGATGTGTTTGATGTAATTGGATGCTTACCAAGGGAAAACACTCAAAAAATGTGAGTTTAGTTGCAAACTGTCAAACCGGGTAGTTCTGGAGTCGTTCGGGTGACTGCTGTGCTTTTTCGTGCAAAACGTATCGAGGTCGCTTGTTTTGACTTGTTATGATGTGTTTTGATGTAATTGGATGGTTCCCATGGGAAAATACTCAAAACTGTGAGTTTAGTTGCAGACTCGTTAAACCGGGGCAGTTCTGGAGCTCTTCGGGTGACTGCAGTGCTTTTTCGTGCAAAACGGATCGAGGAGCGCTTGTTTTAACTTGTGCTGATGTGTTTGATGTAATTGGATGGTTCCCATGGGAAAATACTAAAAAATGTGAGTTTAGTTGCAAAACTTTTGAAACCGGGCAGTTCTGGAGCTCTTCGAGTGACTGCAGTGCTTTTTTCTTGCAAAACGTATCGATGGACGCTAGTTTTGACTTGTGCTGATGTGTTTGATGTAATTGGATGGTTCCATAGGAAAATACTTAAAAATGTGAGTTTAGTTGCAAACTTTTCAAACCGGGCTGTTCGGGTGACTGCAGTGCTTTTCTGCAAAATGGATCGAGAAACCCTTCTTTTAAGTTGTTATGATGTGTTTGATGTAATTGGATGCTTACCATGGGGAAACACTCAAAAAGGTAAGTTTAGTTGCAAACTTGTCAAACCGGGCAGTTCTGGAGTCGTTCGGGTGACTGCTGTGCTTTTTCGTGCAAAACGTATCGAGGACGCTTGTTTTGACTTGTTATGATGTGTTTGATGTAATTGGATGGTTCCCATGGGAAAATACTCAAAATGGGAGTTTAGCTGCAGACTTGTTAAGCCGGGCAGTTCTGGAGCTCTTCGGGTGACTGCAGTGCTTTTTCGTGCAAAACGGATCGAGGAGCGCTTGTTTTAACTGTGCGACGTGTTTGATGTAATTGGATGGTTCCCATGGGAAAATACTAAAAAATGTGAGTTTAGTTTGCAAACTTTTGAAACCGGGTTGTTCTGGAGCTCTTCGAGAGACTGCAGTGCTTTTTCTTGCAAAACGTATCGAGGACGCTAGTTTTGACTTGTGCTGATGTGTTTGATGTAATTGGATGGTTCCCATAGGAAAATACTCAAAAATGTGAGTTTAGTTGCAAACTTTTCAAACCGGGCTGTTCGGGTGACTGCAGTGCTTTTCTGCAAAATGGATCGAGAAACCCTTCTTTTAAGTTGTTATGATGTGTTTGATGTAATTGGATGCTTACCATGGGGAAACACTCAAAAGGTAAGTTTAGTTGCAAACTTGTCAAACCGGGCAGTTCTGGAGTCGTTCGGGTGACTGCTGTGCTTTTTCGTGCAAAACGTATCGAGGACGCTTGTTTTGACTTGTTATGATGTGTTTGATGTAATTGGATGGTTCCCATGGGAAAATACTCAAAAATGGGAGTTTAGCTGCAGACTTGTTAAGCCGGGCAGTTCTGGAGCTCTTCGGGTGACTGCAGTGCTTTTTCGTGCAAAACGGATCGAGGAGCGCTTGTTTTAACTTGTGCTGATGTGTTTGATGTAATTGGATGGTTCCCATGGGAAAATACTAAAAAATGTGAGTTTAGTTGCAAACTTTTGAAACCGGGTTGTTCTGGAGCTCTTCGAGAGACTGCAGTGCTTTTCTTGCAAAACGTATCGAGGACGCTTGTTTTGACTTGTGCTGATGTGTTTGATGTAATTGGATGGTTCCCAGGGGAAAATACTCAAAAATGTGAGTTTTGTTGCAAACTTTTCAAACCGGCCTGTTCAGGTGACTGCAGTGCTGTTCTGCAAAACGGATCGAGAAACCCTTGTTTTAAGTTGTTATGATGTGTTTGATGTAATTGGATGCTTACCTTGCGGAAACACTCAAAAAGGTAAGTTTAGTTGCAAACTTGTCAAACCGGGCAGTTCTGGAGCTGTTCGGGTAATTGCAGTGCTATTTCGTGCAAAACGTATCGAGGACGCTAGTTTTGACTTGTTATGATGTGTTTGATGTAATTGGATGGTTCCATGGGAAAATACTCAAAAAATGTGAGTTTAGTTGCAAACTTGTCAAACCGGGCAGTTTTGTAGTCGTTCTGGTGCTGCTGTGCTTTTTCGTGCAAAACGGATCGAGGAGTACTTGTTTTGACTTGTTATGATGTGTTTGATGTAATTGGATGCTTCCCATGGAAAAACACTCATAAATGTGAGTTTAGTTGCAAACTGCTCAAACCAGGCAGTTTTGGAGCTCTACGGGTGACTACAGTGCTTTTTCATGCAAAACTTATCGAGGTCGCTTGTTTTGACATGTGCTGATGTGTTTGATGTAATTGGATGGTTCCCATAGGAAAATACTCAAAAATGTGAGTTTAGTTGCAAACTTTTCAAACCGGGCTGTTCGGGTGACTGCAGTGCTTTTCTGCAAAATGGATCGAGAAACCCTTCTTTTAAGTTGTTATGATGTGTTTGATGTAATTGGATGCTTACCAAGGGAAAACACTCAAAAAATGTGAGTTTAGTTGCAAACTTGTCAAACCGGGCAGTTCTGGAGTCGTTCGGGTGACTGCTGTGCTTTTTCGTGCAAAACGTATCGAGGTCGCTTGTTTTGACTTGTTATGATGTGTTTGATGTAATTGGATGGTTCCCATGGGAAAATACTCAAAACTGTGAGTTTAGTTGCAGACTCGTTAAACCGGGCAGTTCTGGAGCTCTTCGGGTGACTGCAGTGCTTTTTCGTGCAAAACGGATCGAGGAGCGCTTGTTTTAACTTGTGCTGATGTGTTTGATGTAATTGGATGGTTCCCATGGGAAAATACTAAAAAATGTGAGTTTAGTTGCAAACTTTTGAAACCGGGCAGTTCTGGAGCTCTTCGAGTGACTGCAGTGCTTTTTCTTGCAAAACGTATCGAGGACGCTTGTTTTGACTTGTGCTGATGTGTTTGATGTAATTGGATGGTTCCCATAGGAAAATACTCAAAAAATGTGAGTTTAGTTGCAAACTTGTCAAACCGGGCAGTTCTGTAGTCGTTCTGGTGCTGCTGTGCTTTTTCGTGCAAAACGGATCGAGGAGTACTTGTTTTGACTTGTTATGATGTGTTTGATGTAATTGGATGCTTCCCATGGAAAACACTCATAAATGTGAGTTTAGTTGCAAACTTGTCAAACCGGGCAGTTCTGGAGCTCTTCGGGTGACTCCAGTGTTTTTTTCGTGCAAAACGGATCGAGGAGCGCTTGTTTTAACTTGTGCTGATGTGTTAGATGTAATTGGATGGTTCCCATGGGAAAACACTCAGAAATGTGATTTTAGTTGCAAACTTTACGAACCGGGCAGTTCTGGAGCTGTTCGGGTAACTGCAGTGCTTTTCTGTAAAATGGATCGAGGAACCCTTGTTTTCAGTTGTTATGTTGTGTTTGATGTAATTGGATGCTTACCATGGGAAAACACTCAAAAAGGTAAGTTTAGTTGCAAACTTGTCAAACCGGGCAGTTCTGGAGCTGTTCGGGTAATTGCAGTGCTTTTTCGTGCAAAACGTATCGAGGACGCTAGTTTTGACTTGTTATGATGTGTTTGATGTAATTGGATGGTTCCCATGGGAAAATACTCAAAAAATGTGAGTTTAGTTGCAAACTTGTCAAACCGGGCAGTTTTGTAGTCGTTCTGGTGCTGCTGTGCTTTTTCGTGCAAAACGGATCGAGGAGTACTTGTTTGACTTGTTATGATGTGTTTCATGTAATTGGATGCTTCCCATGGGAAAACACTCATAAATGTGAGTTTAGTTGCAAACTGCTCAAACCGGGCAGTTTTGGAGCTCTACGGGTGACTACAGTGCTTTTTCATGCAAAACTTATCGAGGTCGCTTGTTTTGACATGTGCTGATGTGTTTGATGTAATTGGATGGTTCCCATAGGAAAATACTCAAAAATGTGAGTTTAGTTGCAAACTTTTCAAACCGGGCTGTTCGGGTGACTGCAGTGCTTTTCTGCAAAATGGATCGAGAAACCCTTCTTTTAAGTTGTTATGATGTGTTTGATGTAATTGGATGCTTACCAAGGGAAAACACTCAAAAAATGTGAGTTTAGTTGCAAACTTGTCAAACCGGGCAGTTCTGGAGTCGTTCGGGTGACTGCTGTGCTTTTTCGTGCAAAACGTATCGAGGTCGCTTGTTTTGACTTGTTATGATGTGTTTGATGTAATTGGATGGTTCCCATGGGAAAATACTCAAAACTGTGAGTTTAGTTGCAGACTCGTTAAACCGGGCAGTTCTGGAGCTCTTCGGGTGACTGCAGTGCTTTTTCGTGCAAACGGATCGAGGAGCGCTTGTTTTAACTTGTGCTGATGTGTTTGATGTAATTGGATGGTTCCCATGGGAAAATACTAAAAAATGTGAGTTTAGTTGCAAACTTTTGAAACCGGGCAGTTCTGGAGCTCTTCGAGTGACTGCAGTGCTTTTTTCTTGCAAAACGTATCGAGGACGCTTGTTTTTGACTTGTGCTGATGTGTTTGATGTAATTGGATGGTTCCCATAGGAAAATACTCAAAAAATGTGAGTTTAGTTGCAAACTTGTCAAACCGGGCAGTTCTGTAGTCGTTCTGGTGCTGCTGTGCTTTTTCGTGCAAAACGGATCGAGGAGTACTTGTTTTGACTTGTTATGATGTGTTTGATGTAATTGGATGCTTCCCATGGAAAAACACTCATAAATGTGAGTTTAGTTGCAAACTTGTCAAACCGGGCAGTTCTGGAGCTCTTCGGGTGACTGCAGTGTTTTTTCGTGCAAAACGGATCGAGGAGCGCTTGTTTTAACTTGTGCTGATGTGTTAGATGTAATTGGATGGTTCCCATGGGAAAACACTCAGAAATGTGATTTTAGTTGCAAACTTTTCGAACCGGGCAGTTCTGGAGCTGTTCGGGTAACTGCAGTGCTTTTCTGTAAAATGGATCGAGGAACCCTTGTTTTCAGTTGTTATGTTGTGTTTGATGTAATTGGATGCTTACCATGGGAAAACACTCAAAAAGGTAAGTTTAGTTGCAAACTTGTCAAACCGGGCAGTTCTGGAGCTGTTCGGGTAATTGCAGTGCTTTTTCGTGCAAAACGTATCGAGGACGCTAGTTTTGACTTGTTATGATGTGTTTGATGTAATTGGATGGTTCCCATGGGAAAATACTCAAAAAATGTGAGTTTAGTTGCAAACTTGTCAAACCGGGCAGTTTTGTAGTCGTTCTGGTGCTGCTGTGCTTTTTCGTGCAAAACGGATCGAGGAGTACTTGTTTTGACTGTTATGATGTGTTTCATGTAATTGGATGCTTCCCATGGGAAAAACACTCATAAATGTGAGTTTAGTTGCAAACTGCTCAAACCGGGCAGTTTTGGAGCTCTACGGGTGACTACAGTGCTTTTTCATGCAAAACTTATCGAGGTCGCTTGTTTTGACATGTGCTGATGTGTTTGATGTATTGGATGGTTCCCATAGGAAATACTCAAAAATGTGAGTTTGGTTGCAAACTTTTGAAACCGGGCTGTTCGGGTGACTGCAGTGCTTTTCTGCAAAATGGATCGAGAAACCCTTCTTTTAAGTTGTTATGATGTGTTTGATGTAATTGGATGCTTACCAAGGGAAAACACTCAAAAAATGTGAGTTTAGTTGCAAACTTGTCAAACCGGGTAGTTCTGGAGTCGTTCGGGTGACTGCTGTGCTTTTTCGTGCAAAACGTATCGAGGTCGCTTGTTTTGACTTGTTATGATGTGTTTGATGTAATTGGATGGTTCCCATGGGAAAATACTCAAAACTGTGAGTTTAGTTGCAGACTCGTTAAACCGGGCAGTTCTGGAGCTCTTCGGGTGACTGCAGTGCTTTTTCGTGCAAAACGGATCGAGGAGCGCTTGTTTTAACTTGTGCTGATGTGTTTGATGTAATTGGATGGTTCCCATGGGAAAATACTAAAAAATGTGAGTTTAGTTGCAAACTTTTGAAACCGGGCAGTTCTGGAGCTCTTCGAGTGACTGCAGTGCTTTTTCTTGCAAAACGTATCGAGGACGCTAGTTTTGACTTGTGCTGATGTGTTTGATGTAATTGGATGGTTTCCCATAGGAAAATACTTAAAAATGTGAGTTTAGTTGCAAACTTTTCAAACCGGGCTGTTCGGGTGACTGCAGTGCTTTTCTGCAAAATGGATCGAGAAACCCTTCTTTTAAGTTGTTATGATGTGTTTGATGTAATTGGATGCTTACCATGGGGAAACACTCAAAAGGTAAGTTTAGTTGCAAACTTGTCAAACCGGGCAGTTCTGGAGTCGTTCGGGTGACTGCTGTGCTTTTTCGTGCAAAACGTATCGAGGACGCTTGTTTTGACTTGTTATGATGTGTTTGATGTAATTGGATGGTTCCCATGGGAAATACTCAAAAATGGGAGTTTAGCTGCAGACTTGTTAAGCCGGGCAGTTCTGGAGCTCTTCGGGTGACTGCAGTGCTTTTTCGTGCAAAACGGATCGAGGAGCGCTTGTTTTAACTTGTGCTGATGTGTTTGATGTAATTGGATGGTTCCCATGGGAAAATACTAAAAAATGTGAGTTTAGTTGCAAACTTTTGAAACCGGGTTGTTCTGGAGCTCTTCGAGAGACTGCAGTGCTTTTTCTTGCAAAACGTATCGAGGACGCTAGTTTTGACTTGTGCTGATGTGTTTGATGTAATTGGATGGTTCCATAGGAAAATACTCAAAAATGTGAGTTTAGTTGCAAACTTTTCAAACCGGGCTGTTCGGGTGACTGCAGTGCTTTCTGCAAAATGGATCGAGAAACCCTTCTTTTAAGTTGTTATGATGTGTTTGATGTAATTGGATGCTTACCATGGGGAAACACTCAAAAAGGTAAGTTTAGTTGCAAACTTGTCAAACCGGGCAGTTCTGGAGTCGTTCGGGTGACTGCTGTGCTTTTTCGTGCAAAACGTATCGAGGACGCTTGTTTTGACTTGTTATGATGTGTTTGATGTAATTGGATGGTTCCCATGGGAAAATACTCAAAAATGGGAGTTTAGCTGCAGACTTGTTTAAGCCGGGCAGTTCTGGAGCTCTTCGGGTGACTGCAGTGCTTTTTCGTGCAAAACGGATCGAGGAGCGCTTGTTTTAACTTGTGCTGATGTGTTTGATGTAATTGGATGGTTCCCATGGGAAAATACTAAAAAATGTGAGTTTAGTTGCAAACTTTTGAAACCGGGTTGTTCTGGAGCTCTTCGAGAGACTGCAGTGCTTTTTCTTGCAAAACGTATCGAGGACGCTTGTTTTGACTTGTGCTGATGTGTTTGATGTAATTGGATGGTTCCCAGGGGAAAATACTCAAAAATGTGAGTTTTGTTGCAAACTTTTCAAACCGGCCTGTTTAGGTGACTGCAGTGCTGTTCTGCAAAACGGATCGAGAAACCCTTGTTTTAAGTTGTTATGATGTGTTTGATGTAATTGGATGCTTACCTTGCGGAAACACTCAAAAAGGTAAGTTTAGTTGCAAACTTGTCAAACCGGGCAGTTCTGGAGCTGTTCGGGTAATTGCAGTGCTATTTCGTGCAAAACGTATCGAGGACGCTAGTTTTGACTTGTTATGATGTGTTTGATGTAATTGGATGGTTCCCATGGGAAAATACTCAAAAAATGTGAGTTTAGTTGCAAACTTGTCAAACCGGGCAGTTTTGTAGTCGTTCTGGGTGCTGCTGTGCTTTTTCGTGCAAAACGGATCGAGGAGTACTTGTTTTGACTTGTTATGATGTGTTTGATGTAATTGGATGCTTCCCATGGAAAAACACTCATAAATGTGAGTTTAGTTGCAAACTGCTCAAACCAGGCAGTTTTGAGCTCTACGGGTGACTACAGTGCTTTTCATGCAAAACTTATCGAGGTCGCTTGTTTTGACATGTGCTGATGTGTTTGATGTAATTGGATGGTTCCCATAGGAAAATACTCAAAATGTGAGTTTAGTTGCAAACTTTTCAAACCGGGCTGTTCGGGTGACTGCAGTGCTTTCTGCAAAATGGATCGAGAAACCCTTCTTTTAAGTTGTTATGATGTGTTTGATGTAATTGGATGCTTACCAAGGGAAAACACTCAAAAAATGTGAGTTTAGTTGCAAACTTGTCAAACCGGCAGTTCTGGAGTCGTTCGGGTGACTGCTGTGCTTTTTCGTGCAAAACGTATCGAGGTCGCTTGTTTTGACTTGTTATGATGTGTTTGATGTAATTGGATGGTTCCCATGGGAAAATACTCAAAACTGTGAGTTTAGTTGCAGACTCGTTAAACCGGGCAGTTCTGGAGCTCTTCGGGTGACTGCAGTGCTTTTTCGTGCAAAACGGATCGAGGAGCGCTTGTTTTAACTTGTGCTGATGTGTTTGATGTAATTGGATGGTTCCCATGGGAAAATACTAAAAATGTGAGTTTAGTTGCAAACTTTTGAAACCGGGCAGTTCTGGAGCTCTTCGAGTGACTGCAGTGCTTTTTCTTGCAAACGTATCGAGGACGCTTGTTTTGACTTGTGCTGATGTGTTTGATGTAATTGGATGGTTCCCATAGGAAAATACTCAAAAAATATGAGTTTAGTTGCAAACTTGTCAAACCGGGCAGTTCTGTAGTCGTTCTGGTGCTGCTGTGCTTTTTCGTGCAAAACGGATCGAGGAGTACTTGTTTTGACTTGTTATGATGTGTTTGATGTAATTGGATGCTTCCCATGGAAAAACACTCATAAATGTGAGTTTAGTTGCAAACTTGTCAAACCGGGCAGTTCTGGAGCTCTTCGGGTGACTGCAGTGTTTTTCGTGCAAAACGGATCGAGGAGCGCTTGTTTTAACTTGTGCTGATGTGTTAGATGTAATTGGATGGTTCCCATGGAAAACACTCAGAAATGTGATTTTAGTTGCAAACTTTTCGAACCGGGCAGTTCTGGAGCTGTTCGGGTAACTGCAGTGCTTTTCTGTAAAATGGATCGAGGAACCCTTGTTTTCAGTTGTTATGTTGTGTTTGATGTAATTGGATGCTTACCATGGGAAAACACTCAAAAAGGTAAGTTTAGTTGCAAACTTGTCAAACCGGGCAGTTCTGGAGCTGTTCGGGTAATTGCAGTGCTTTTTTCGTGCAAAACGTATCGAGGACGCTAGTTTTGACTTGTTATGATGTGTTTGATGTAATTGGATGGTTCCCATGGGAAAATACTCAAAAAAATGTGAGTTTAGTTGCAAACTTGTCAAACCGGGCAGTTTTGTAGTCGTTCTGGTGCTGCTGTGCTTTTTCGTGCAAAACGGATCGAGGAGTACTTGTTTTGACTTGTTATGATGTGTTTCATGTAATTGGATGCTTCCCATGGGAAAACACTCATAAATGTGAGTTTAGTTGCAAACTGCTCAAACCGGGCAGTTTTGGAGCTCTACGGGTGACTACAGTGCTTTTTTCATGCAAAACTTATCGAGGTCGCTTGTTTTGACATGTGCTGATGTGTTTGATGTAATTGGATGGTTCCCATAGGAAAATACTGAAAAATGTGAGTTTAGTTGCAAACTTTCAAACCGGGCTGTTCGGGTGACTGCAGTGCTTTTCTGCAAAATGATCGAGAAACCCTTCTTTTAAGTTGTTATGATGTGTTTGATGTAATTGGATGCTTACCAAGGGAAAACACTCAAAAAATGTGAGTTTAGTTGCAAACTTGTCAAACCGGGTAGTTCTGGAGTCGTTCGGGTGACTGCTGTGCTTTTTCGTGCAAAACGTATCGAGGTCGCTTGTTTTGACTTGTTATGATGTGTTTGATGTAATTGGATGGTTCCCATGGGAAAATACTCAAAACTGTGAGTTTAGTTGCAGACTCGTTAAACCGGGCAGTTCTGGAGCTCTTCGGGTGACTGCAGTGCTTTTCGTGCAAAACGGATCGAGGAGCGCTTGTTTTAACTTGTGCTGATGTGTTTGATGTAATTGGATGGTTCCCATGGGAAAATACTAAAAATGTGAGTTTAGTTGCAAACTTTTGAAACCGGGCAGTTCTGGAGCTCTTCGAGTGACTGCAGTGCTTTTTCTTGCAAAACGTATCGAGGACGCTAGTTTTGACTTGTGCTGATGTGTTTGATGTAATTGGATGGTTCCCATAGGAAAATACTTAAAAATGTGAGTTTAGTTGCAAACTTTTCAAACCGGGCTGTTCGGGTGACTGCAGTGCTTTTCTGCAAAATGGATCGAGAAACCCTTCTTTTAAGTTGTTATGATGTGTTTGATGTAATTGGATGCTTACCATGGGGAAACACTCAAAAAGGTAAGTTTAGTTGCAAACTTGTCAAACCGGGCAGTTCTGGAGTCGTTCGGGTGACTGCTGTGCTTTTTCGTGCAAAACGTATCGAGGACGCTTGTTTTGACTTGTTATGATGTGTTTGATGTAATTGGATGGTTCCCATGGGAAAATACTCAAAAATGGGAGTTTAGCTGCAGACTTGTTAAGCCGGGCAGTTCTGGAGCTCTTCGGGTGACTGCAGTGCTTTTTCGTGCAAAACGGATCGAGGAGCGCTTGTTTTAACTTGTGCTGATGTGTTTGATGTAATTGGATGGTTCCCATGGGAAAATACTAAAAAATGTGAGTTTAGTTGCAAACTTTTGAAACCGGGTTGTTCTGGAGCTCTTCGAGAGACTGCAGTGCTTTTTCTTGCAAAACGTATCGAGGACGCTTGTTTTGACTTGTGCTGATGTGTTTGATGTAATTGGATGGTTCCCAGGGGAAAATACTCAAAAATGTGAGTTTTGTTGCAACTTTTCAAACCGGCCTGTTCAGGTGACTGCAGTGCTGTTCTGCAAAACGGATCGAGAAACCCTTGTTTTAAGTTGTTATGATGTGTTTGATGTAATTGGATGCTTACCTTGCGGAAACACTCAAAAAGGTAAGTTTAGTTGCAAACTTGTCAAACCGGGCAGTTCTGGAGCTGTTCGGGTAATTGCAGTGCTATTTCGTGCAAAACGTATCGAGGACGCTAGTTTTGACTTGTTATGATGTGTTTGATGTAATTGGATGGTTCCCATGGGAAAATACTCAAAAAATGTGAGTTTAGTTGCAAACTTGTCAAACCGGGCAGTTTGTAGTCGTTCTGGTGCTGCTGTGCTTTTTCGTGCAAACGGATCGAGGAGTACTTGTTTTGACTTGTTATGATGTGTTTGATGTAATTGGATGCTTCCCATGGAAAAACACTCATAAATGTGAGTTTAGTTGCAAACTGCTCAAACCAGGCAGTTTTGGAGCTCTACGGGTGACTACAGTGCTTTTTCATGCAAAACTTATCGAGGTCGCTTGTTTTGACATGTGCTGATGTGTTTGATGTAATTGGATGGTTCCCATAGGAAAATACTCAAAAATGTGAGTTTAGTTGCAAACTTTTCAAACCGGGCTGTTCGGGTGACTGCAGTGCTTTCTGCAAAATGGATCGAGAAACCCTTCTTTTAAGTTGTTATGATGTGTTTGATGTAATTGGATGCTTACCAAGGGAAAACACTCAAAAAATGTGAGTTTAGTTGCAAACTTGTCAAACCGGCAGTTCTGGAGTCGTTCGGGTGACTGCTGTGCTTTTTCGTGCAAAACGTATCGAGGTCGC
The DNA here is from genome assembly GCA_007726485.1 of Eragrostis curvula. Classification (NCBI taxonomy): domain Eukaryota; kingdom Viridiplantae; phylum Streptophyta; class Magnoliopsida; order Poales; family Poaceae; genus Eragrostis; species Eragrostis curvula. Next base: position 15,154 of record RWGY01000315.1, on the reverse strand, counting down.
TTGTTTTGACTTGTTATTATGTGTTTGATGTAATTGGATGGTTCCCATGGGAAAATACTCAAAACTGTGAGTTTAGTTGCAGACTCGTTAACCGGGCAGTTCTGGAGCTCTTCGGGTGACTGCAGTGCTTTTTCGTGCAAACGGATCGAGGAGCGCTTGTTTTAAACTTGTGCTGAGGTGTGTTTGATGTAATTGGATGGTTCCCATGGAAAATACTAAAAAATGTGAGTTTAGTTGCAAACTTTTGAAACCGGGCAGTTCTGGAGCTCTTCGAGTGACTGCAGTGCTTTTTCTTGCAAAACGTATCGAGGACGCTTGTTTTGACTTGTGCTGATGTGTTTGATGTAATTGGATGGTTCCCATAGGAAAATACTCAAAAAATGTGAGTTTAGTTGCAAACTTGTCAAACCGGGCAGTTCTGTAGTCGTTCGGTGACTGCGTGCTTTTCTGCAAAATGGATCGAGGAGTACTGTTTTGACTTGTTATGATGTGTTTGATGTAATTGGATGGTTCCCATGGGAAAACACTCAAAATGTGAGTTTAGTTGCAAACTTGTCAAACCGGGCAGTTTGTGAGTCGTTCGGGTGCTGCAGTGCTTTTCGTGCAAAACGGATCGAGGAGTTGTTTTGACTTGTTATGATGTGTTTGATGTAATTGGATGCTTCCCATGGGAAAACACGCAGTTTTGGAGCTCTCGGGTGACTACAGTGCTTTTTCATGCAAAATATCGAGGTCGCTTGTTTTGACATGTGCTGATGTGTTTGATGTAATTGGATGGTTCCCATAGGAAAATACTCAAAAATGTGAGTTTAGTTGCAAACTTTCAAACCGGGCTGTTCGGGTGACTGCAGTGCTTTTCTGCAAAATGGATCGAGAAACCCTTCTTTTAAGTTGTTATGTTTGTGTTTGATGTAATTGGATGCTTACCATGGGAAAACACTCAAAAAGGTAAGTTTAGTTGCAAACTTGTCAAACCGGGCAGTTCTGGAGCTGTTCGGGTAATTGCAGTGCTTTTCGTGCAAAACGTATCGAGGACGCTAGTTTTGACTTGTTATGATGTGTTTGATGTAATTGGATGGTTCCCATGGGAAAATTACTCAAAAAATGTGAGTTAGTTGCAAACTTGTCAAACCGGGCAGTTTTGTAGTCGTTCTGGTGCTGCTGTGCTTTTTCGTGCAAAAACGGATCGAGGAGTACTTGTTTTGACTTGTTATGATGTGTTTGATGTAATTGGATGCTTCCCATGGGAAACACTCATAAATGTGAGTTTAGTTGCAAACTGCTCAAACCGGGCAGTTTTGGAGCTCTACGGGTGACTACAGTGCTTTTTCATGCAAAACTTATCGAGGTCGCTTGTTTTGACATGTGCTGATGTGTTTGATGTAATTGGATGGTTCCCATAGGAAAATACTCAAAAATGTGAGTTAGTTGCAAACTTTTCAAACCGGGCTGTTCGGGTGACTGCAGTGCTTTTCTGCAAAATGGATCGAGAAACCCTTCTTTTAAGTTGTTATGATGTGTTTGATGTAATTGGATGCTTACCAAGGGAAAACACTCAAAAAATGTGAGTTTAGTTGCAAACTTGTCAAACCGGCAGTTCTGGAGTCGTTCGGGTGACTGCTGTGCTTTTTCGTGCAAAACGTATCGAGGACGCTTGTTTTGACTTGTTATGATGTGTTTGATGTAATTGGATGGTTCCCATGGGAAAATACTCAAAAATGGAGTTTAGTTGCACTGTTAACCGGGCAGTTCTGGAGCTCTTCGGGTGACTGCAGTGCTTTTTCGTGCAAAACGGATCGAGGGCGCTTGTTTTAACTTGTGCTGATGTGTTTGATGTAATTGGATGGTTCCCATGGGAAAATACTAAAAAATGTGAGTTTAGTTGCAAACTTTTGAAACCGGGTTGTTCTGGAGCTCTTCGAGAGACTGCAGTGCTTTTTCTTGCAAAACGTATCGAGGCGCTTGTTTTGACTTGTGCTGATGTGTTTGATGTAATTGGATGGTTCCCATGGGAAAATACTCAAAAATGTGAGTTTAGTTGCAAACTTTTCAAACCGGCCTGTTCAGGTGACTGCAGTGCTTTGTGCAAAACGGATCGAGAAACCCTTGTTTTAAGTTGTTATGATGTGTTTGATGTAATTGGATGCTTACCATGGGAAACACTCAAAAAGGTAAGTTTAGTTGCAAACTTGTCAAACCGGGCAGTTCTGGAGCTGTTCGGGTAATTGCAGTGCTTTTCGTGCAAAACGTATCGAGGACGCTAGTTTTGACTTGTTATGATGTGTTTGATGTAATTGGATGGTTCCCATGGGAAAATACTCAAAAAATGTGAGTTTAGTTGCAAACTTGTCAAACCGGGCAGTTTTGTAGTCGTTCTGGTGCTGCTGTGCTTTTTCGTGCAAAACGGATCGAGGAGTACTTTTTTAATTGTTATGGATGTGTGTTGATGTAATTGGATGCTTCCCATGGGAAAACACTCATAAATGTGAGTTTAGTTCAAACTTGCTAAACCAGGCAGTTTGGAGCTCTACGGGTGACTACAGTGCTTTTTCATGCAAAACTTATCGAGGTCGCTTGTTTTGACATGTGCTGATGTGTTTGATGTAATTGGATGGTTCCCATAGGAAAATACTCAAAAATGTGAGTTTAGTTGCAAACTTTTCAAACCGGGCTGTTCGGGGTGACTGCAGTGCTTTTCTGCAAATGGATCGAGAAACCCTTCTTTTAAGTTGTTATGATGTGTTGGATGTAATTGGATGCTTACCAAGGGAAACACTCAAAAAATGTGAGTTTAGTTGCAAACTTGTCAAACCGGGCAGTTCTGGAGTCTTTCGGGTGACTGCTGGGCTTTTCGTGCAAAACGTATCGAGGTCGCTTGTTTTGACTTGTTATGATGTGTTTGATGTAATTGGATGGTTCCCATGGAAATACTCAAAACTGTGAGTTTTAGTTGCAGACTCGTTAACCGGGCAGTTCTGGAGCTCTTCGGGTGACTGCAGTGCTTTTTCGTGCAAAACGGATCGAGGAGCGCTTGTTTTAAACTTGTGCTGATGTGTTTGATGTATTGGATGGTTCCCATGGGAAAATACTAAAAAATGTGAGTTTAGTTGCAAACTTTTGAAACCGGGCAGTTCTGGAGCTCTTCGAGTGACTGCAGTGCTTTTTCTTGGCAAAACGTATCGAGGACGCTTGTTTTGACTTGTGCTGATGTGTTTGATGTAATTGGATGGTTCCCATAGGAAAAATACTCAAAAAATGTGAGTTTAGTTTGCAAACTTGTCAAACCGGGCAGTTCTGTAGTCGGTTCTGGTGCTGCTGTCTTTTCGTGCAAAACGGATCGAGGAGTACTTGTTTTGACTTGTTATGATGTGTTTGATGTAATTGGATGCTTCCCATGGAAACACTCATAATGTGAGTTTAGTTGCAAACTTGTCAAACCGGGCAGTTCTGGAGCTCTTCGGGTGACTGCAGTGTTTTTTCGTGCAAAACGGATCGAGGAGCGCTTGTTTTAACATTGTGCTGATGTGTTAGATGTAATTGGGATGGTTCCCATGGGAAAAACTCAGAAATGTGATTTTAGTTGCAACTTTTCGAACCGGCGAGTTCTGGAGCTGTTCGGGTAACTGCGTGCTTTTCTGTAAAATGGATCGAGGAAACCTGCTTTTCAGTTGTTATGATGTGGGTTTGATGTAATTGGATGCTTACCATGGGAAAACACTCAAAAAGGTAAGTTTAGTTGCAACTTGTCAAACCGGGCAGTTCTGGAGCTGTTCGGGTAATTGCAGTGCTTTTTCGTGCAAAACGTATCGAGGGCGCTAGTTTGACTTGTTATGATGTGTTGATGTAATTGGATGGTTCCATGGGAAAATACTCAAAAATGTGAGTTTAGTTGCAAACTTGTCAAACCGGGCAGTTTTGTAGTCGTTCTGGTGCTGCTGTGCTTTTTCGTGCAAACGGATCGAGGAGTACTTGTTTTGACTTGTTATGATGTGTTTGATGTAATTGATGCTTCCCATGGAAAACACTCATAAATGTGAGTTTAGTTGCAAACTGCTCAAACCGGGCAGTTTTGGAGCTCTACGGGTGACTACAGTGCTTTTTCATGCAAAACTTATCGAGGTCGCTTGTTTTGACATGTGCTGATGTGTTTGATGTAATTGGATGGTTCCCATAGGAAAATACTCAAAAATGTGAGTTTAGTTGCAAACTTTTCAAACCGGGCTGTTCGGGTGACTGCAGTGCTTTTCTGCAAAATGGATCGAGAAACCCTTCTTTTAAGTTGTTATGATGTGTTTGATGTAATTGGATGCTTACCAAGGGAAAACACTCAAAAAATGTGAGTTTAGTTGCAAACTTGTCAAACCGGGCAGTTCTGGAGTCGTTCGGGTGACTGCTGTGCTTTTTCGTGCAAAACGTATCGAGGTCGCTTGTTTTGACTTGTTATGAGTGTTTGATGTAATTGGATGGTTCCCATGGGAAAATACTCAAAACTGTGAGTTTAGTTGCAGACTCGTTAAACCGGGCAGTTCTGGAGCTCTTCGGGTGACTGCAGTGCTTTTTCGTGCAAAACGGATCAGGAGCGCTTGTTTTAACTTGTGCTTATGTGTTTGATGTAATTGGATGGGTTCCCATGGGAAAATACTAAAAAAATGTGAGTTTAGTTGCAACTTTTGAAACCGGGCAGTTCTGGAGCTCTTCGAGTGACTGCAGTGCTTTTTCTTGCAAACGTATCGAGACGCTAGTTTTGACTTGTGCTGATGTGTTTGATTGTAATTGGATGGTTCCATAGGAAAATACTTAAACATGTGATTTTAGTTAGTTGCAAAACTTTTCAAACCGGGCTGTTCGGGTGACGCAGTGCTTTTCTGCAAAATGGATCGAGAAACCCTCTTTTAAGTTGTTATGATGTGTTTGATGTAATTGGATGCTTACCAGAGGGAAACACTCCAAAAGGTAAGTTTCGTTGCAAACTTGTCAACCGGGCAGTTCTGGAGTCGTTCGGGTGACTGCTGTGCTTTTTCGTGCAAAACGTATCGAGGACGCTTGTTTTGACTTTTATGATGTGTTTGATGTAATTGGATGGTTCCCATGGGAAAATACTCAAAATGGGAGTTTAGCTGCAGACTTGTTAAGCCGGGCAGTTTCTGGAGCTCTTCGGGTGACTGCAGTGCTTTTTCGTGCAAAACGGATCGAGGAGCGCTTGTTTTAACTTGTGCTGATGTGTTTGATGTAATTGGATGGTTCCCATGGGAAAATACTACAAAATGTGAGTTAGTTGCAACTTTTGAAACCGGGTTGTTCTGGAGCTCTTCGAGAGACTGCAGTGCTTTTTCTTGCAAAACGTATCGAGGACGCTTGTTTTGACTTGTGCTGATGTGTTTGATGTAATTGGATGGTTCCCAGGGGAAAATACTCAAAAATGTGAGTTTTGTTGCAAACTTTTCAACCGGCCTGTTCAGGTGACTGCAGTGTCTGTTCTGCAAAACGGATCGAGAACCCTTGTTTAAGTTGTTATGATGTGTTTGATGTAATTGGATGCTTACCTTGCGGAAACACTCAAAAAGGTAAGTTTAGTTGCAAACTGTCAAAACCGGGCAGTTCTGGAGCTGTTCGGGTAATTGCAGTGCTATTTCGTGCAAAACGTATCGAGGACGCTAGTTTTGACTTGTTATGAGTGTTTGATGTAAATGGATGGTTCCCATGGGAAAATACTCAAAAAAATGTGAGTTTAGTTGCAAACTTGTCAAACCGGGCAGTTTTGCAGTCGTTCTGGTGCTGCTGTGCTTTTTCGTGCAAAACGGATCGAGGAGGACTTGTTTGACTTGTTATGATGTGTTTGATGTAATTGGATGCTTCCCATGGAAAAACACTCATAAATTTGAGTTTAGTTGCAAACTGCTCAAAACAGGCAGTTTTGGAGCTCTACGGGTGACTACAGTTGCTTTTTCATGCAAAAACTTATCGAGGTCGCTTGTTTTGACATGTGCTGATGTGTTTGATGTAATTTGGATGGTTCCATAGGAAAATACTCAAAAATGTGAGGTTTAGTTGCAAACTTTCAAACGGGCTGTTCGGGTGACTGCAGTGCTTTTCTGCAAATGGATCGAGAAACCCTTCTTTTAAGTTGTATGATGTGTTTTGATGTACATTGGCTGTTACCAAGGGAAAACACTCAAAAAATGTGAGTTTAGTTGCCAACTTGTCAAACCGGGACCAGGTTCTGGAGTCGTCCGGGTGACTGCTGTGCCTTTTTTCGTGCAAAACGTATCGAGGTCGCTTGTTTTGACTTGTTATGATGTGTTTGATGTAATTGGATGGTTCCATGGGAAAATACTCAAAACTGTGAGTTTAGTTGCAGACTCGTTAAACGGGCAGTTCTGGAGCTCTTCGGGTGACTGCAGTGCTTTTTCGTGCAAAACGGATCGAGGAGCGCTTGTTTTAACTTGTGCTGATGTGTTTGATGTAATTGGATGGTTCCCATGGGAAAATACTAAAAAATGTGAGTTTAGTTGCAAACTTTTGAAACCGGGCAGTTCTGGAGCTCTTCGAGTGACTGCAGTGCTTTTTCTTGCAAAACGTATCGAGGACGCTTGTTTTGACTTGTGCTGATGTGTTTGATGTAATTGGATGGTTCCCATAGGAAAATACTCAAAAAATGTGAGTTTTAGTTGCAAACTTGTCAAACCGGGCAGTTCTGTAGTCGTTCTGGTGCTGCTGTGCTTTTTCGTGCAAAACGGATCGAGGAGTACTTGTTTTGACTTGTTATGATGTGTTTGATGTAATTGGATGCTTCCCATGGAAAAACACTCATAAATGTGAGTTTAGTTGCAAACTTGTCAAACCGGGCAGTTCTGGAGCTCTTCGGGTGACTGCAGTGTTTTTTCGTGCAAAACGGATCGAGGCGCGCTTGTTTTAACTTGTGCTGATGTGTTAGATGTAATTGGATGGTTCCCATGGGAAAACACTCAGAAATGTGATTTTAGTTGCAAACTTTCGAACCGGGCAGTTCTGGAGCTGTTCGGGTAACTGCAGTGCTTTTCTGTAAAATGGATCGAGGAACCCTTGTTTTCAGTTGTTATGTTGTGTTTGATGTAATTGGATGCTTACCATGGGAAAACACTCAAAAAGGTAAGTTTGTTGCAAACTTGTCAAACGGGCAGTTCTGGAGCTGTTCGGGTAATTGCAGTGCTTTTTCGTGCAAAACGTATCGAGGACGCTAGTTTTGACTTGTTATGATGTGTTTGATGTAATTGGATGGTTCCCATGGGAAAATACTCAAAAATGTGAGTTTAGTTGCAAACTTGTCAAACCGGGCAGTTTTGTAGTCGTTCTGGTGCTGCTGTGCTTTTTCGTGCAAAACGGATCGAGGAAGTACTTGTTTGACTTGTTATGATGTGTTTGATGTAATTGGATGCTTCCCATGGGAAACACTCATAAATGTGAGTTTAGTTGCAAACTGCTCAAACCGGGCAGTTTTGGAGCTCTACGGAGTGACTACAGTGCTTTTTCATGCAAAACTTATCGAGGTCGCTTGTTTGACATGTGCTGATGTGTTTGATGTAATTGGATGGTTCCCATAGGAAAAATACTCAAAAATGTGAGTTTAGTTTGCAAACTTTTCAAACCGGGCTGTTCGGGTGACTGCAGTGCTTTTCTGCAAAATGGATCGAGAAACCCTTCTTTTAAGTTGTTATGATGTGTTTGATGTAATTGGATGCTTACCAAGGGAAAACACTCAAAAACTGTGAGTTTAGTTGCAAACTTGTCAAACCGGGCAGGTTCTGGAGTCGTTCGGGTGACTGCTGTGCTTTTTTCGTGCAAAACGTATCGAGGTCGCTTGTTTTGACTGTTATGATGTGTTTGATGTAATTGGATGGTTCCCATGGGAAAATACTCAAACTGTGAGTTAGTTGCAGGACTCGTTAAAACCGGGCAGTTCTGGAGCTCTTCGGGTGACTGCAGTGCTTTTTCGTGCAAAACGGATCGAGGAGCGCTTTGTTTTAACTTGTGCTGATGTGTTTGATGTAATTGATGGTTCCCATGGCAAAATACTAAAAAATGTAAGTTTAGTTGCAAACTTTTGAAACCGGGCAGTTCTGGAGCTCTTCGAGTGACTGCAGTGCTTTTTCTTGCAAAACGTATCGAGGACGCTTGTTATGACTTGTGCTGATGTGTTTGATGTAATTGGATGGTTCCCATAGGAAAATACTCAAAAAATGTGAGTTTAGTTGCAAAACTTGTCAAACCGGGCAGTTCTGTAGTCGTTCTGGTGCTTGCTGTTGCTTTTCGTGCAAAACGGATCGAGGAGTACTTGTTTTGACCTTGTTATGATGTGTTTGATGTAATTGGATGCTTCCCATGGAAAAACACTCATAAATGTGAGTTTAGTTGCAAACTTGTCAAACCGGGCAGTTCTGGAGCTCTTCGGGTGACTGCAGTGTTTTTTCGTGCAAAACGGATCGAGGAGCGCTTGTTTTAACTTGTGCTGATGTGTTAGATGTAATTGGATGGTTCCCATGGGAAAACACTCAGAAATGTGATTTTAGTTGCAAACTTTTCGAACCGGGCAGTTCTGGAGCTGTTCGGGTAACTGCAGTGCTTTTCTGTAAAATGGATCGAGGAACCCTTGTTTTCAGTTGTTATGTTGTGTTTGATGTAATTGGATGCTTACCATGGGAAAACACTCAAAAAGGTAAGTTTAGTTGCAAACTTGTCAAACCGGGCAGTTCTGGAGCTGTTCGGGTAATTGCAGTGCTTTTTCGTGCAAAACGTATCGAGGACGCTAGTTTTGACTTGTTATGATGTGTTTGATGTAATTGGATGGTTCCCATGGGAAAATACTCAAAAAATGTGAGTTTAGTTGCAAACTTGTCAAACCGGGCAGTTTTGTAGTCGTTCTGGTGCTGCTGTGCTTTTTCGTGCAAAACGGATCGAGGAGTACTTGTTTTGACTTGTTATGATGTGTTTGATGTAATTGGATGCTTCCCATGGAAAAACACTCATAAATGTGAGTTTAGTTGCAAACTGCTCAAACCGGGCAGTTTTGGAGCTCTACGGGTGACTACAGTGCTTTTTCATGCAAAACGTATCGAGGTCGCTTGTTTTGACATGTGCAGTGTTTGATGTAATTGGATGGTTCCCATAGGAAATATCAAAAATGTGAGTTTAGTTGCAAACTTTTCAAACCGGGCTGTTCGGGTGACTGCAGTGCTTTTCTGCAAAATGGATCGAGAAACCCTTCTTTTAAGTTGTTATGATGTGTTTGATGTAATTGGATGCTTACCATGGGGAAACACTCAAAAAGGTAAGTTTAGTGCAAACTTGTCAAACCGGCAATCCTGGAGCTGTTCGGGTGACTGCGGTGCCTTTCGTGCAAAACGTATCGAGACGCTTGTTTTGACTTGTTATGATGTGTTTGATGTAATTGGATGGTTCCCATGGGAAAATACTAAAAAATGTGAGTTTAGTTGCAAACTTTTCAAACCGGGCAGTTCTGGAGCTCTTCGAGTGACTGCAGTGCTTTTTCTTGCAAAACGTATCGAGGACGCTTGTTTTGACTTGTGCTGATGTGTTTGATGTAATTGGATGGTTTCCAGGGGAAAATACTCAAAAATGTGTGTTTAGTTGCAAACTTTTCAAACCGGCCTGTTCAGGTGACTGCAGTGCTTTTCTGCAAAACGGATCGAGGAACCCTTGTTTTAAGTTGTTATGATGTGTTTGATGTAATTGGATGCTTACCATGGGGAAACACTCAAGAAGGTAAGTTTAGTTGCAAACTTATCAAACCGGGCAGTCCTGGAGCTGTTCAGGTGACTGCAGTGCTTTTCCGCAAAACGGATCGATTAACCCTTGTTCTAAGTTGTTATGATGTGTTTGATGTAATTGGATGCTTACCATGGGAAAACACCCAAAAAGGTAAGTTTAGTTGCAAACCTGTCAAACCTGGCAGTTCTGGAAGCTGTTTGGGTGACTGCAGTGCTTTTTCGTGGCAAAACGTATCGAGGACGCTTGTTTTGACTTGTTATGATGTGTTTGATGTAATTGGATGGTTCCCCTGGGAAAATACTCAAAAATGTGAGTTTAGTTGCACACTTTTCAAACCGGGCTGTTCGGGTGACTGCACTGCTTTTCTGCATAATCGATCGAGAAACCTTGTTTTAAGTTGTTATGATGTGTTTGATGTAATTCGATGCTTACCATGGGAAAACACTCAAAAAGGTATATAGTTGCAAACTTGTCAAACCGGGCAGTCCTGGAGGTGTTCGGGTGACTGCGGTGCCTTTTCGTGCAAAACGTATCGAGATGCTTGTTTTGACTTGTTATTATGTGTTCGATTGTAATTGGATGGTTCCCATGGGGAAAACTCAAAATGTGAGTTTAGTTGCGGACTTGTCATCCGGGCAGTTCTGGAGCTCTTCGGGTGACTGCAGTGCTTTTTCGTGCAAAACGGATCAAGGAGCGCTTGTTTTAACTTGTGCTGATGTGTTTGATGTAATTGGATCGTTCCCATGGGAAAATACTAAAAAATGTGAGTTTAGTTGCAAACTTTTCAAACCGGGCAGTTCTGGAGCTCTTCGAGTGACTGCAGTGCTTTTTCTTGCAAAACGTATCGAGGACGCTTGTTTTGACTTGTGCTGATGTGTTTGATGTAATTGGATGGTTCCCAGGGGAAAATACTCAAAAATGTGAGTTTAGTTGCAAACTTTTCAAACCGGGCAGTTCTGGAGCTGTTCGGGTAATTGCAGTGCTTTTTGTGCAAAACGTATCGAGGACACTAGTTTGACTTGTTATGATGTGCTTCATGTAATTGGATGGTTCCCAAGGGGAAAATACTCAAAAAATGTGAGTTTACTTGCAAAACTTGTCAAACCGGGCATGTTCTGTAGTCGTTTGGGTGACTGCAGTGCTTTTTCGTGCAAACGGATCGAGAGTACCTTGTTTTGACTTGTTATGATGCGCTTGATGTCATTGGAGGGTCCCATAGAAAAACACTCATAAATGGAGTTTAGTTGCAAACAAGCTCTAAACCGGGCGCAGTTCTGGAGCTTTTCGGGTGACTGCAGGCTTTTTCATGCAAAAACGTATCGAGGTCGCTTGTTTTGACTTGTGCTGATGTGTTGATGTAAGTTGGATAGTTCCATGGGAAAATACTCAAAAATGTGAGTTTAGTTGCAAACTTTTCAAACCGGGCTGTTCGGGTGACTGCAGTGCTTTTCTGCAAAATGGATCGAGAAAACCCTTTTTTAAGTTGTTATGATGGTGTTTGATGTAATTGGATGCTTTACCATGGGGAAACACTCAAAAAGGTAAGTTTAGTTGCAAACTTGTCAAACCGGGCAGTCCTGGAGCTGTTCAGGTGACTGCGGTGCCTTTTCGTGTAAAACGTATCGAGGACGCTTGTTTTGACTTGTTATGATGTGTTTGATGTAATTGGATGGTTCCCATGGGGAAATACTCAAAAATGTGAGTTTAGTTGCAGACTGTCAATCCGGGCAGTTCTGGAGCTCTTTCGGGTGACTGCCATTGCTTTTCGTGCACAACGGATCCGAGGAGCGCTTGTTTTAACTTGTGCTGATGTGTTGATGTAATGGATGGGTTCCCATGGGAAAATACTAAAAAAATGTGAGTTAGTTGCAAACTTTTCAATAACGGGCAGTTCTGGAGCTCTTCGAGTGACTGCAGTGTGCTTTTTCATGCAAAACGTATCGAGGACGCTTGTTTTGACTTGGCTGATTTGTTTGATGTAATTGGATGGTTCCCCATGAGAAAATTACTCAAAAATGTGAGTTTAGTTGCAACTTTTCAAACCGGGCTGTTCGGGTGACTGCAGTGCTTTTTCTGCAAATCGATCGAGAAAACCCTTGTTTTAAGTTGTTATGATGTGTTTGATGTAATTCGATTCTTACCATGGGGAAACACTCAAAAAGGTAAGTTTAGTTGCAAACTTGTCAAACCGGGCAGTCCTGGAGGTGTTCCCATAGGAAAACACTCGAAAGCATGAGTTTACTTGCGGTCGATGCAAATCGGGATGTTCCGGAGCCGTTTTGGTGCATTAGTACTATTTCACGCAAAACGCACCAAAACGGCATGGGAAGTGCTCGTTTTCACTCGTTATGATGTTTTGATGTAATTGGAGGGTTCCCATAGGAAAACACTCAAAAACATAAGTTTACTTGCGGACAATGCAAACCGGGATGTTCCGGAGCCGTTTTTGTGCATCAGTGCTGTTTCATGCCAAACGATGCAGGAAGCGCTCATTTTCACTCATTATGATGTTTTGATGTAATTGGATTGTTTCCATAGGAAAACACTGAAAAACATGAGTTTACTTGCGGACAATGCAAACCGGGATGTTCCGGAGCCGTTTTGGTGCATTAGTGTTGTTTCGGGGAAACGTACCAAAACGGTGCTGGGAGCACTCATTTTTCAATCGTTATGATGTTCTAATGTAATGGATGGTTCCCATACGGAAAACACTCAAAAACATGAGTTACTTGCGGACGAGGGCAAGCCGGGATGTTCCGGAGCTGTTTTGTGCAACAGTGCTGTTTCATGCAAAACGATGCAGGAGCGCTCCTTTTTCACTCGTTATGATGATTTGAGTAATTGGAGGTTCCCATAGGGAAAACAATAAAAAACATGAGTTACTTGCGGAACAATGGAAACGGGATGTTCCGGAGCCGTTTTTGGTGCATTAGTGTTGTTCGGGGAAACGTACCAAACGGTGCGGGGAGCACTCTTTTTCACTCGTTCTGATGGTCGTTTTTCTGATGTAATTGGAGGTTTCCCATAGGAAACACTCGGGGAAACAGCATATGAGTTTACTTGCGGTCGATGAAAATCGGGATGGGGATGTTCCGGAGCCTTTTTGTTGCTTAGTTGCTGGTTCCTGCCAAAACCACACCAAAACGGCACGGGAAAGAAGCGCTCGTTTTCAACGTTATGATGTTTTGATGAATTGGATGGTTCCCATAGGAAAACACTCCTCAAAAACATGAGTTTACTTGCGGACGATGGCAAACCGGGATGTTCCGGAGCGTTTTGTGCATAGTGCTGTTCATGCAAAAACGATGCAGGGAAGCGGCTCTTTTCACTCGTATGATGTTTTGATGTAATGGATGTTCCCATAGGAAAACACACTGAAAAACATGAGTTTACTTGCGGACAATGCAAACCGGATGTTCCGGAGCCGTTGGTGCATTAGTGTTGTTTCTGCAAAAACGCACCAAAACGAAGGGAAGCGCTCGTTTTCATTTATTAATGTTTTGATGTAATTGGAGGTTCACAATAGGAAAACACTTCAAAAAGCAATGAGTTTAACACTTGCGGACGATGCAAAACCGGATGTTCCGGAGTGTTTTTGTGCAACAGTGCTTGTTTCATGCAAACGATGCAGGAAGCGCTCTTTTCACTCATTATGATGATTTTGACAGTAATGGAGGGTTCCCATAGGAAATAATAAAAAACATGAGTTTACTGCGGAACAATGCAAACGGGATGTTCCGGAGCCGTTGTGGTAATTTTCGTGTTTGTTTCGGGGAAAGTACCAAAATGGTGCGGGAGCACTCATTTTCTACTGCGTTATGGATGTTCTGATGTAAATTGGATGGTCCCATAGGAACAACTCGAAAGCATGAAGTTTACTTGCGGTCGATGAAATCGGGAGTTCCGGAGCAGTTTTTGTGCATTAGTGCTGTTCCTGCCAAAACCACACCAAAAAACGGCACGGGAGCGCTCGTTTTCACATGTTATGATGTTTTGATGTATAATTGGATGGTTCCCATAGGAAAACACTCAAAACATGAGTTTACTTGCAGTCGATGCAAACCGGGATGTCCGGAGCCGTTTTGACAGCCTTCTAGTGCGGTTTCATGGCAAAAAGCACCAAAACAGCAAGCGGAACGCGTCGTTTTCACTCGGTATGATGTTTGATGTAATTGGAGGGTTCCTATAGGAAAACACTCAAAAACATGAGTTCACTTGCGGTCGATGCAACCGGGATGTTCCGGAGCCGTTTTGGTCCATTAGTGTTGTTTCGGGGAAACGTACCAAAACGGCATGGGAAGTGCTCGTTTTCACTCGTTATGATGTTTTTGATGTAATTGGAGTTCCCATAGGAAAACACTATAAAGCATGAGTTCACTTGCGGTCGATGCAAACCGGGATGTTCCGGAGCCGTTTTGGGATTAGTACTATTTCACGCAAAACGCACCAAACGGCATGGGAAGTGCTCGTTTTCACTCGTTATGATGTTTTGATGTAATTGGGGGTTCCCATAGGAAAACACTCCAAAAACATAAGTTTACTTGCGGACGATGCAAACCGGGATGTTCCGGAGCCGTTTTTGTGCATCAGTGCTGTTTCATGCCAAACGATGCAGGAAGCGCTCATTTTCACTCATTATGATGTTTTGATTGTAATTGGATTGTTTCCATAGGAAAACACTGAAAAACATGAGTTTACTTGCGGACATGCAAACCGGGATGTTCCGGAGCCGTTTTGGTGCATTAGTGTTGTTTCGGGGAAACGTACCAAAACGGTGCTGGGAGCACTCATTTTCAATCGTTATGATGTCTGATGTAATTGGATGGTTCCCATAGGAAAACACTCAAAAACATGAGTTTACTTGCGGACGATGCAAGCCGGGATTGTTCCGGAGCTGTTTTTGTGCAACAGTGCTTTTCATGCAAAACGATGCAGGAAGCGCTCCTTTTCACTCGTTATGATGATTTGAAGTAATTGGAGGGTTCCCATAGGAAAACAATAAAAAACATGAGCTTTACTTGCGGACAATGCAAACCGGGATGTTCCGGAGCCGTTTGGTGTCATTAGTGTTGTTTCGGGGAAACGTACCAAAAGGTGCGGGGAGCACTCATTTTTCATTCGTTTATGATGTTTTTCTGATGTAATGTCATTGGTGGTTCCCATAGGAAAACACTCGAAAGCATGAGTTACTTGCGGTCGATGCAAATCGGGATGTTCCGGAGCCGTTTTTGTGCATTAGTGCTGGTTCCTGCAAAACACACCAACACGGCACGGGAAGCGCTCGTTTTCACACGTTATGATGTTTTGATGTAATTGGATGGTTCCCATAGGAAAACACTCAAAAACATGAGTTTACTTGCAGTCGATGCAAACCGGGATGTTCGGAGCC
>RWGY01000314.1:259547-362781 GCA_007726485.1 Eragrostis curvula | reverse complement strand
GTCTGCCACCGTGCCACGCCTGCTGCAGCGCACAGTGAGACCACTCCGTGGCGAGCCAACGGCCGCTCGGCACGCGAAAGAACCCAACAAACTCGTGCCGGTCTGTCCAGACAACCAAGCTGCAGGACCCAGAGTGATTTTTGAGACACAGGCAAGCAGAGCTGCTGGATTCAGAGAATGATTTTTGAAAATTGTACGGTATAGTAACCATTTTTTTCAGAGGAACATTGGGATCTGATCTGCGATTCAGCGATCACGGGTCTGCTTCCCCTGTCTTCTACGGGAAAAGCTGCTCAAAGCGTCCTCAGATCAGATCAGACCAGAGTGCGCCATTCATCAAGGACAAACACTGTAGTTGCTGCTGTAGAAAAATAACTGCAAATACTGTAGCGGCTGCTGGTAACACTGTAGCTGCTGCTGAAAAAATAACTGCAAACACTGTAGCTGCTGCAAAACAGCTGCTACAAAGCAGCGAGGCGAACAAAATGATGTCGTTCAAGTTCAGAACTTTTCCTCAGTTGTTTCCCTAACACGATCATGAAGACCGAGAAGAGGAAATTTGGGAGCGGGGGGAGGTAAACAATTCAACCACCACGCCGCACGACTCGAAGTTGGCTTAAAGTTGATAGTGAGAGAGAGACCCTGTGTGTCCTCTGTTTGTCAACTTATTACTGCCCAAGGCAAGACCGTCAATGCTATTTGTAATTTTTTTTTTTGACTATATGCATCTTTTCAATGCATGCAGAGACCGGAATATCAATACATTCTCGCTTAAAAAAAAAGGCAAGACCGTCAGACATTGAGACAAGAATGGCCGAGCGATCTCCGCCGCTCACGGCACCAACCCCCGGCTCCGGGAGCAGCAACCTCCCGTCCTGTCTCCTGACAAAAATAAACCTAAGGCCGCCGCGAGCTACGCAGAGCTGCGGACGCAACGCAGCGAGTCCATTCCACGGCTCGGCTCGGTGACCACGCGGCCCCCGGCGGCAACGCACAAGCCTACCTACCAAACCGAACGGAAGGCCCCCGCGCCGCGCGTGACAGGAACAAACAAGCTGAGCCCCATGCTCCTCACCTATTTATCCACGTTCCCTCGCGCGCTTCCCACCCGACCCACACGCCCCACCCCACCGCGCGCGAACACTTGCGAGCCACTCCACCACCCGGACACGAGAGGCGGACAAGGAGAGAGAGATTGGCCACGCACTCCTCTCTCTCAGCATGGGCGTCCTGCGCAGCACGCAGAGCCTGCAGGCCGAGGTGGACGAGCTCCGCGCCTCGCTGCTGGCCGCGGGGTGGCGCCGCTCGGCGGGCCACGCGGGCGCCAAGCGCGCGCCGGGCGGCGAGCCCGGCGGCGCCGCGGCGCGCACCGTGTGCGTCACCGGCGGCATCTCCTTCGTCGGGTTCGCCGTCGTCGACCGCCTCCTCCGCCACGGCTACACCGTCCGCCTCGCGCTCGAGACGCAAGGTCAGCCATCATCACATCCTCGCATCGCAACCACCACCTACCCAGCTTCTGCTCTGCTTTCTTCTCTCTATCTTTCTCTGCTCTGTTGCGGTGCCGCTTGTCGCTGCTCGGCTGTCCTCGCCTTCCACGTACGCGCCGGCACTCGGGGTCGCCGCCGGTTGCCGACCGACGTGGACTTCATCTGCTGTTGTTTTCATCGTTCTCGTCACGCCGCTCACCGGGCCTCGCTGGTCCGGCGGGCGGCCGGAGTTGAAAAACGTCCCGTCGCTTTCGCTCCGCGCACGCAGCAAGCGTGGCCACGTTTATTATATCCGCACGCGATTGGCAGGATTATCAACCGCCAGTCAATGGGTAAACGCGAATTAAACCGAGCTTAATTTGGGCGGCATCTTTGCATCACTGACATGGTCAACAACTAACTCATCACGTGTTTAGCTAGCTGTGTCCAGAGTAGGAATTCTTCTCTTGTTTTACCGTCCATTTTTCTCCTCCGACAAAGACGGACGGCCACGGGTTTAGTTGGCGAATCCAGGCATCTAGCTGAGCCTTCATTTCCTCGCCGGGTTGGCTGGCCGATGACGGCTTAGCGTGCAATGTTGAATGGTCTCTTTCTTTTCTGCACGCTGATGATGCTTCGGGACATGTTCCTCTGCCTCCGCGAGTGCTGCGCGCTGTGGCACCGTGCTACCTACCGCTGCAACTGGGTTTGTGAATTGGTTGGTTGGACTGTCTGCTGCATGCTATCCCCAGCTCGCAGATTAAGCACTAGCCATAGAGCAACGTAGAGTTACTGGCTGTCTGGATCAAAATCGGGTGGTGGTTGTGACAGCCACCTCCAATGCACACTAGTACTACTATGGTTTTGTGGCACTCTGTTTTCTGCTTCCGCTGTAGTAATCTTTTCCCCACTGGAAAGACACCTCATCATTGCTTATTCCCCTTGATTACCTGAATGAACTGATCAACTTGCCTGCTAAATGACCGAAAGGAACATGAACAGCTAGCAAATCTTTAAACAAAATGGCCCATATAGCCGCAATGTAAAAATGGGTTGCAAAATTGCAAATGTCTTCAGGTACTCGAGAATCAAGGGCAGAATAATCTTACGCGAGGAAGACGGAGCCATATGTCCGCTGAACGCTGAACGTTGAACTTTGACCACTTTGATAATATAGCACTAAGCATGCAGTGTTATATTCTCACGTTAGTTAATCTGCACATCTTTTGGATGCCTGAGTTTCCTCGAACCCTGCCTTTAGTCCATTAGATACATCAGAATTGGAGTTAGAAACTGATGATCAATCAAAGTTCTTTTGAAACTCTTTTTGATTCGTCCACTTGCTTCCTATATTTGACTGATTACCAGTAGCCCACAAAATCAAACACAAGCATAGATCAGAGACTGTATTTTCCACGGCAGCACCATGTTTTCTGACAAAGACGCGACCATAGAAACTTTGAAGTCAACTGCAACATGATTAGTATCTCTTTGGAGCTAAACCATGATTAGTTTTGCATCTTCTGAAAGTTAAGTCATGATTAGTTTTCGACTTGTGCTCTAACTCTACCTATTTTGAATTTTTTTAATGGGGTCATTGGTCAACTCTGCTTTGCTAACAAACTGAACCAAAATCTTCCAGTGCCGCCCCCTGAATTCTCTTGCAAGAAACCTGACAACCTTTTGAATAACAATCGGTACTTCTAGTAGTGCTGTGGTGAACCAGGGACAGGGTTTTAGGTTTCTGAAAGCTTCACCTCAACTTACAACTTTACTCAATGATGGGCCACCCTTCGGATAACTCAATGGACGCGTCAATCTTTTTCTGACGCGCCATGCGTTTGTCCATTTGCGTGGTATTTCTAGTTTTCGTCGCCCTGCGCCCCAGACATTGTCGATAAGAAACGTTGTGTTACATTTGGATGTGCGAACGAAAAAGGGAAGAAAAGTTGTTCCAGAGGTACTATTGCCTTATTTTTGCTGTTACACTGACGCATCAAGGGTTTTAAAACCGCCCTGAGCTGAATTGGTTAGCAACGGCAATTTCCATATTTAGTTTTAATTGTGAAATTTGACTTGTATGGTCGGTGTACCGCGCTATTGCAGAGGACATGGACAAGCTGAGGGAGATGGAAATGTTCGGCGAGGACGGCCGGGACGGGGTGTGGACGGTGATGGCCAACGTCATGGACCCTGAGAGCCTGCACAGAGCATTCGACGGCTGCGCCGGCGTGTTCCACACCTCCGGCTTCGTCGACCCCGGCGGCATGTCCGGCTATACGGTGAGAACAACAAACTTAACCACTTCTACTACTCTAGTGCTGCCGAACCTCTGAAATCCATAGTTCACATCCACGTTAGAAAGAAAAGAGAAGCGGCATGAACGCAAGCTTGCTGTTGCACATATGACATGTGCGTCGCACAAGTCAAGGTGGTTAGGATTCATTTTCCTTCTCGCAAACAAAGATGATAACGCTTGCAGTAGATAGATTGGGAAATTCCTGCGAGTTAAGAAATTAAAAGATTTCCTAAACAAGTAAGCTAAAAAGAAAGAAACTAAACAAGTAAGCTAAAAAGAAAGAAAGTGACAGGAAAAAGTAAAGAAAAATTGCGTTTTTACCATCATTTTGAGGTTCAATTGTGATTTTGATCCCGAATCTGCGTTTTTGCGTTTTTACCACAACTTTTTTGAATTGAACTTGCCGTCTACCATCATTTCACTCCACCTCGAGAGGAAAGGAATTTAACGATTAAAAGAAAAAGAAAAAAACACAGATGGACCAAACTACCCTTGACTGAATCGACTCGAATCGTTCTCACCTTCCAGCACCGAGCCGTGTCTCATTCCTTCACCAGCCGAGACGAACTCACTCTTCCCCACAACCCTAACCCTAGCGTGGCGACGGCGGCGGCTGGACCAGGCTCGGGAGCACGACACAGGTGCGGAGCGGGCGCGCGACGTCGGGCGCAGGGCGCGTCGTTTCCTCAGCCGCACCCCTCCCCTTTCCCCCATCCTAACTCGCCCCGACGAGATCGTAATTCCCCTCCCCTCCCGATGCTGCCCTCCTCTGTTTGGATTCGCGATTCAAGCTGGGTTGCTGGGTTGGGCGAGTTCGAGGATTAGGTGACTTGTGGGTGGTGGTGGTCTGTAGCTTACGGGCTGGTGATGTTATTCTGTGCATCTGATTAAGCGCTTGAGGTGTTCACGGGGAATCAGTTTGGTTGTGCTTGACGGGTGCTTGGTTGAGTACAGCCTTTGTTTAATTAATCTGGCCAGTTTGAGTAAAACAAGCAACAGTGCTGTAAAATTAATCTGTCCAAATATAATATCTAGGCTATATTGTTTTTCATGTCAAAATATGTGCTGGATGATACGTGTCATTAAAATTCTGTCGAAATCTGTGCGGATTTAGCAAATTTTGTCAAAATCTTAAAATTCTTGGTAATATATTCGAATATGTTACATTTTTTCTTTCAATTCTTTCAAAAATAGCAAAAACTTTCAAATTCTGTTGTATATAAGTTCATGTAAAAAATGATGGTAAAATCATAAAAGGGCAATTTGATCTTTTTTCACACTACTTAACACCGTTAAATGGCAGGTAACAGACTGATGGTAAAATCTTCATTCAGTTTAAAAAAATTATAGTAAAATCATAAAAACGTAGATTCGGAAGTAAAATCACAATGACATAACAAACTGATGGTAAAAACGTAATTGCTCCAAAAAATTATTAAGCAGGACGGAGTGGTAGAAAGTCTGCAGCATCTAGCACAACTGCACAAGCCTAGGCACATTAGCGTTATGATGGAAGAATGATCTTGATTGGTGGCCTAATAAACCAAGTACGGCTTGTGACACAAAACCACCTTTCTGTAATAATTTGCTTCAACGGAAAATCAGAGATGGGTCGTTTTCGAAATCAACGCCTGTTTAAGGACACTTGGACCAGCTTTTTTTTAGTGTTTTTAGAGCTAAGTTTCTAGAGAAATGTCAAGGCAGCTGAAAGCTTCAGGAGACACGAGAACTTGCTCCCCCCCAACCACATTAATATTTGCGAGTCGTGGAGCCATCCGCGCCACAGAAAAAACTCGCATGGTCCTGTTTGAGAGATGGCAACTTGTCCATCCCAAAGCTAGGCTGGGGTAGAGGGAGTGTCTGATAAGGATAATCATGGTAATCCGCTGCATAACTGTTAGCTATATTTGGGGGATCCTGATTGATGTTTTGTTAAACCTCATTTTTCTGACCATAATCACCGATTCATTTGTATTAAAGTATACAAAGCACATTGCCTCATTTTTCCAAGTAGCTCTGAGTGTGAAGATAAGTGGATTCCCAGCACACTAGGAAGTAGTAGTGACATGTAAAATGTGCTTAAAGGGGTGTTCGGCGCATGGGGGTCTAAATTCTAAATAAGCTATATTAAATAAAGTTTAATTACAAAACTAACTACAGAACCCTGGTCTAATTCGCGAGACGAATCTAATGAGGATAATTAAGCAATGATTAGATGATGGTTACTGTAGTATTACTGTAGCATGACTGTAACAAAACATAGATTAATTAGGTTCGTTAGATTCGTCTCGTAAAGATGTACCTATCTGTAAAAAGGTTTTGTCATTAAATTTTATTTAGTACTAGATTCTCTTTATTTAGAAGTCTCTAAAATTTAGCGCTAAAAGAAACGAGGGGGGGGGGAAGGCAGTGTCTTTAGTACGACACTCACCAACCCATGACTTTGGAAGTACAACTTTTGTTGAAGAACCAGCTTGTTAGCTTCTTGAGGAATGGCCAGCTCGTTATGCAAAAGCAAGGACAGGTAGGATTGTTGGAAGAGGCTACGCGACAAGGAACACGAGTACGATTAAATAATGACCATCAGCCTTCGAGCCGTACCTTCCTAACGCCCTAATCTTTTGACATTTTGGCATTCCAACCGATCTGAAGGCAACACTGTTGACTAATCGAGGTATTTGAAGCCTCATTCATGAGATTAGAAATAATCGATCCTCTAGAAGCAGTGTCCGTTCTAGTATGAGTTGCACCTATGAATCACAGCTTGTCAACACAACGACACCGCGGTAGCTGCAGGCTTTCAAGTTTCAACTCGTTCACCTAATCTAGCGCCAGAAATCTCCTGTAACTGCAGTTGCATCAGAACTGGTTCATTGTTTGATGGGATTTCACATAAATAGGGGTTGACAATGCAACCACCAAAACCGCTCGCGGTTCCAAGGTTCCGTGTTGGAACCGCCATGGTATTACTGTACCTATCATGCAGTTGCTTGTGATAGCTCACCAAAACTGACTAGAAAACAGTACAGTCATATGTACATCCCTTACTGTAAGGTCGCACATCACCCGTATTGTCCCGATTTCAGGCTGAATATTAGGACTCTTATGTTTCGGCACGCTGTTTTGCAGCTGTTTTACTATAGCGGCTGCTGAATAAATAACTGCGACACTGTAGCGGTTGCTAAAGAAATAAATGGAACACTGTAGCTGCTGAATCACAGCGAGGCGAACAAGCTGATTCTATGCCTCAACTGCACCTTTAGCTCTGACTTCAGACATTCAATAGATCCTTTCATTATTGTCGTCGTCATCGTAAATAACAGTGCCACATGAACCGCCTTTAAACAACGTGCTCATTTAAACTCATTCATTCATAAAATGTTCATTCCGTGGTTAAGCCATCTACCAAATAAACAGTACAAGCTGGACGAGATTTTTTTTTTAAGCAAAGTTTCACCGTCATTCTCTGACTCCAACAGAAACACATGGCGAGCTTAGAAGCCCAAGCTGCAGAGCGGGTGATTGAAGCATGCGTGAGGACAGAGTCCGTCAGGAAGTGTGTCTTCACGTCATCCTTGCTAGCATGTGTGTGGAGGCAGAATTACTCTCACGATCGGCGGTTTCCTACCATCATCGACGAGAACTGCTGGAGCGATGAGAGCTTCTGCCGGGATAATAAGGTGAGTAAATCAATGAAACGTTAACTTCTGCTTGCGGTGATCAAACTACAATGATTGAAAATCCACCTATCCATCTTGGAGAAAATTCCTTTTCAAGTTTACATCACCAAGTGCCTGGGTTCATCTCCTGTCAGTTTGAGCGTTCGCTGATACTGATAAGCGCTTCCAATCGTGGAAACATATTTACCACCAATATTGCACGCTCATTGTTGAAATGGAGCAATCTACTGATGTGATGCATCGTTTTCAGCTGTGGTTTGCACTTGGTAAGACGGCAGCAGAGAAGGCGGCGTGGAGGGCAGCCCGGGGACGAGACCTGAAGCTGGTGACCATCTGCCCCGGGCTCGTCACCGGACCGGGATTCCGCCGCCGCAACTCCACCGCATCCATTGCGTACCTCAAAGGTCCGTCGCACTGGCCACCGGCCGGACACACGCTGTTAACTTCCAAGCGTTATTCACCACTCTGACAGACTCGCTGTATATGGCTACAGGCGCTCATGCCATGCTCGCCGACGGCCTGCTCGCCACGGCGAACGTGGAGACGGTGGCAGAAGCGCACGTCCGCGCGTTCGAGGCGATGAGCGACAACACCGCGGGCGGGAGGTACATCTGCTACGACCACGTAATCCAGCGGCCAGAGGAGTTCGCCGAGCTGGAGCGCCAGCTGGGGCTGCCGAGCCGGGTGGTAGCCGCGCAGGGCGCCGATGACCGACCGGCGAGGTTCGAGCTCTGCAAGCGGAAGCTGGCCAGGCTCATGTCCTCGAGGCGGCGCTGCACGTACGACACCTACTACTCCGTCGCATTTGACTAGCTAAGGCGTGAGGAGGCGGCAATGCAGAGTTATGCATCTGAAGACTGAAGGCAGATTACTTAGGTTTGCACTGGCGGGTGAAACTGCCGGTACTGAATGGCGATGATCGCCGCAAGCCGTGGAAGTATCTGCAGAATGGTCGATACTACTTGATCAGTTGACAAGTGGAAACCGGAAGGGAAGCAATAGCTAGGCTGCTAGCATAGTTGTTCTGGACCGTCCTTGTGGATGGGAAGGAGCAGAGAGCCCAGAGAGGCAGTGTGTGTGCAATCTTGTACATAGTTTTGATGCAGCAATAAAGTTGAGTCGTTTGATGCAAACCTTGTGTTCGCGAGTCACACCATGACACTAGGCCATTTGCACCCGACATGGCGTTGAGCCCACGATCCACCACGCATCCACACGGTCACACATCAAGTTCAGAAAACTTTGTACATGTCGTTGCCCCAAAACAAAAGTCTGTACAGGACAAGGCACGGCTCTGAACTGAAGCGAGCACCCTGCATGTCTCACTCAGCAGCATTGTACTTCTCGGAGTCGCCTCCTCCCAAGGCCGTCGGCGGCGAGAAGGATAGCCGGCCAAAGCCCCAGAGCCCAACCTGGTACATCTCCATCCACACTTTCTCCGACGGGTCCGACCTGGAGCTCATCACCCTCGCCCTGCCATCGGCGCCGAGCGCCGCCGCACGGGCTAGCTCGCCCCACTCCTTGCTCCGTCGCGGCAGCGCAGCCGCCGACTTGATGAGTTCGCCCTGCAGGCGGTCGTCGTCGTCCACGTCCAGAACGCGCCTCGGCTTCCGCAGCCGGGTCCTCGCCAGCCTGACCAAACATCGCCGGCCCGCCACGTAGGGCGCCTTGACGAGCGTCAGGGTGAGGCAACTCACCACAGCGCACGGGCAGCAGCACAGCGCCACGCAGCTCGCCAACGCCGACGCGGTGCACGTCCCGCACGACTGCGTTGTGCACCGCGTGGCCTGCTCGTCCTCCTCCGGCAGCGCGGGGAACCGGTACGGGCGCGACGGCGACGCCATTGCCACTGGCGGCAGAAAGCACTTTCGCGCTGGCGCACGAGAACGCTGGTGCCAGTAACTGCCAATCCCTCGCTTCCCTACGAACAATCAAGAAGAAACCAGAACTTTGTGATGTGCTGGTAATGTAGAAGATAAATAGATCGCTGGATCAGAATGAGATGCAGCAAAACGTGTTTTCCCCTTGTATATTTCCTCTGTAAATTCCACGTTGGTGACAGATTTGTTTCTTTTGATCGCTTTTGCAACACGTATATTTGCTGGTTCTAGCTGACCAAATGGAAAAGTTAAAGGCGCGCACACCGAGCTTGGCTGCATCGAGTTTGCCATGTTAAGGCGAGCACGACAGGAAAAGGACTTCTATGGAATTGTGGCTGCTTATTTGCTTAACCTCGTCCAGAATAGCGGTAAATCAGCGTAATGATATGTAGGCGTTGTTTGACCTTACTGTTGCTTTCAGAAAAGCCCTCGGAGGTCAGTAATTTTTTAATTTCTTTGTGAAACTAGTTCAATACCCTTTCAAATTTGCAAACTTCTGCCCAATCCCAAACGATGCATCAGTACGAGACAACAATTATATCGAGGGGAACTAGCCTGATAGTAGCATGTATCATATGACACTGTTTTATAGAGATGTTTGAATAAGATATAGTAATTTCAAAAAAACTATAGGTTCTTTGATGGAACTGCCACAAAATTATAGATTTTGCATTGACTTTATCACAGAACAACAAATTGTAGGGATCGTGTTCTCTTAACCTGACAAGCGGGGCGCAATTACTGTAAAATTTGTAATTCTATGAATTAAAAATTAATTCTATGATGAAATTGGCGCAAAATCTACACTTTCGTGAGTTTGTCTTAGTCTGTAGTTTTGCGCTAGTTTCATGAAATAACCTATAGTTTGAAATTAACTTAATAAAAATACTTTATTTTTTTTGCAGTAGATGCATAAACAAGGAAAGTAAAGGTTAAGTTAACACCTAATTGTTAAGATATTTAGCAATATATTTAGGCCTATTAAGCATATTTCTGTTTAGTAGAAAATAGTTTTTATATAGGTGGTTAATCAATTTTTTTCTTAAGCGCTTCGAAAAATCTCTTAGAATGCAAAATGGTGCTTAAATATGTCTAACAACCTTGCTAAACACTTGAAACACCAAATCCTAACTTAGTTTTTTTTTTTTTTTTTTTTTTTTTTTTTTTTTTTTTTTGCCAAAGAACTTAAGCATTCCTTGCCTCATATAAGCACCATGCGCTTAAATGAAATGTAGACCGAAACTTAATCTGTAGTTCTATGAATTGAGTTTAATCATGTAGTTCTGTGGAAGGATAAATTCATTCATCGGAAAGGACAATTTGTAATGTAGACCAAAACATCACTGAGTCTGACCTAAATGAGTTGGAAAAATTGAGTCCGATATCACATTTTAGCATGCAAAATGATGCAGACCTGCTACAACCTATGATGTTGATTTCAGTCTAATCAGCACAAAGTCGAAATATTTTTTGATCGAGGATGTTATTCCCAAATTCAAGTCAACTCCACAGTTTTATACTACATGGCAAGCACATCTTTGATGCATCTCAAAGACTCGATGAACATGGCAAGCACATCTGCGTCTTCCAAATCCATCCCATTATCCCCTCGCAAAAAATAAATAAAAAAATATCCACCCCGTTATCCCAACAAAGCAAGAACGTCCCTCCTGCTTCCGTGCACATCGGTTAGTGATCAAACGTCCATCAAGCATTGAGATTTCGACGAAAACTAAACCAAGGAACACCACCATACGAAAAGCACGAAAGGTTCCATGATGCGTAGAGAAGAACAACCGCGTACCTGAGGCAAAGAAAGCCGCGGATCAGAAACCGCTCCACTTCTCCTGCCGATGACTATCACGGCCAGGCAGTGCGGCAGAGGACGTCGGCAGCGATCAAGAGGCTCCGGTGGAGCCACCGCGACGCCTGGCTACCACGGGACAAGATTCAGGAGGGAGACAGGAGAGGGAAATGTGTTGATTGGCGAAAGGGGATAAGAACGATCGCACCATTAAATTGGGGAATGGGAGAGGTAGACCAGAGGGAACCGCAGATGCAGAAGGGTTCTTCGCGGACTGGAGAATGACGTGGGATGCATTAGTTAATGCTGGACTAGTTCCCAATTTCTATCGCTGGCTCGCTGCTACCAGCATCGCTTGGTTTACGGGGACGTTGGACTGTTTCATGTCAACCGAACAAGGAAACGTTGCGGCAATGCACAGCCTGTGGCCAGCCGTCACACTGGGGAATGAAGATATAGAGTTGTGCCATTTCAATCTGCCAAGCGTCTGTATATAGCAAACTTGGGCCACGTCTGGTAAGATTTACGGTCTTGAGTCTTTGTAATATCGGCCCGTAATCAAAAGTTGGGTGGATCCATTCAATCCGGCCAGGGTTATAAAGGCCCACTAGAAATTAAATCGTTGCTATATGTTCGCAGCATAAAAGAGAGAAGAATTACTACTCATTGGACCGGCCAGGGTGATGAAGGCCTAGCATTTAGTTTTTAATCAACACAACGAGCATTTGGCTCGAATCTATGCAGGACCACTCGTTCTAGAGCATAGATGTCCAAATCGCGAACAAGTTCAGCTATAGCTGGCCAACTGGGCCGGGCTAAAAGGGCCGGTCCGCGGCCCACTATTTTTGGCCCGGTCCGAGCACGGCCCGGCCCGGTGCGTGAGTGGGCCGTGCCGGCCCGTAGCCCGCCTAGGGCCGTGCTTGGCCTAGGCGCAAGCCCGCCGTGCCGGCACGGCACGGCCCGTTTAGCGGCTGGCCCGTTCAGCCCATTATGTGGCCCGTGTAGCACGGCCCGGCACGGCACGTCACGGCCCGTTTAGCCATTTTTTGCATTAAAAAATCAAAAAAACAGAAAAAAAAACTACATTTTCAGTCTAGGGCCGGTCCGGCACGGCACGGCCCGTTCGGCCCGCAACACGGCACGGCCCGTGTAACACAGCTAGGGCCGTGCTTGGGCTTGAAGTGAAGGCCCGTGTGCCGGCCCGGCCCGGTCCGTTTATTATAAGGGCCGTGCCGTGTCTCTTCCTCAGCGGCCCGAGCCCGCCTGGGCCCGTGCCGTGCCGGCCCGGCACGGCCCGTTGGCCAGGACTAAGTTCAGCGTTTCGTAGTCCCCAGTAAATTTTGCCTTTTTATATCAGACAATGACAGAGCTCCTACGTGCCATCAACTCGTCCACCAGCCGCCCGACATCATCGTAGGACGACCCACCCTTCTCCACGGCGCCCCTTGCCTTCTCCCCGAGCTCCCTGGCCTTCTCCCGGATCGCCTCAGCCTCCTCCCCGTCGCCCATGACCTTCCCGATGGCCTCCGCGACCACCTCGCCCGCGATCACGCGGCGTGCCTCCAGCTTCGACGCGTAGTCCGTGGACCCGACCCCGACCCCGACCTTGAGCAGCTCCACGACGAGCTTCTCGTTGTAAAACTGGTCGGCGTACCGCGGCCACGTCACCATGGGCACGCCGGCGCTGACGGCCTCGAGCGTGGAGTTCCACCCGCAGTGCGTCACGAAGCCGCCCACGGCCGGGTGGTTCAGGATCAGCATCTGCGGCGCCCAGCCCCGGATGATGCGCCCGCGCTCGCCGCGCGCCATCAGCTCCGCGAACCCGTCGGGCATCCACTCCGAGTCGGCGGCGACGTCCGAGCCGCCGCCCACGACCCAGACGAAGCTCTTCCCGGACATGTCGAGGCCGCGCGCGAGCTCCCGGAGCTCGGCCGGCGAGAAGCCGGCCAGCGTGCCGAAGGAGACGTACACGACCGAGCCGGCCGGCTTCGCGTCGAGCCACGCCAGGCAGCCGTCCGCGTCCGGGGAGAGCGCGTCGGCTCCCCTCGTCGCCACGTCCTTGCTGGCGAGCGCGACGGGGCCGACGAGCCACGTGCGGCGGCCGAGCGTCGCGGTGTAGTGCTCGTAGTAGTCCGGCTCCAGCTCGTGGAAGCTGTTGAACAGCTCGCCGAAGCTGCTCCGGTCGGCCGCGTTCACGCGCTGGAAGAAGGCCCAGTGCTCCGGCCGCTTCTTCGGGTCCATCATCTGGCTCCGCCGCAGCTCCACGCGGTGCGGAAGGCCCGGCAGCGCCACGACGGCGTCGGGGTCCTCGGGGGCGGACTCCACCGGGTTGTGACGCAGCATGCTGTCGCTGCAGGCCCGCGCGAACATGCTGCTGCCGAGGAACGCCAGCCGTGGGACGCCGCGCTCCGCGGCGGCGTCCGTGGACCAGTCGAAGAAGCTGTCGGCCACGACGGCGTCGGGCCGGTGCTCCTCCAGGAACCGGTCGAAAGGCTCGCGGAGCCGCAGGACCGCGTGGAAGAACTTGTCGCGGTCCTCCTGGGAGTTCAGCGCCGGCCCGCTCTCGACGCCCGGCGGGAGCCCGACGTCGGGGAACGGCACGACGTCGATGTCGATTGGCGGGGCGTCGGTGCCACGGAACCCGTCGTTGGCGCGGTCGACCGCCGAGCGGATGACGGCGGCGTTCACCGGGGTGGTGAGGATCGTGCACTTGACGCCGCGGGCGGCGAAGAGCGCGGCCATGTCGGCGGTCGGGATGAGATGCCCCGGCGCGAGGAAGGGGAAGAAGAGGATGTGCACCGGACGCTGCTCATCTTTCACGGCCATGGCTGCGTGCCGGCGCTAGAGTTCTTTGGAACACGAGAGTAGGACAAGGACGGAGTGGACGAGGAAGGGCGTAGAGAGCAGAGTAGCGCGAACTCCTCTGGAGCTTTCAGCAGAATAGAGCCGTGTATTTGTAGCGTCCCAAATGGGCTCTACTTTTCTACTAGTACTTTCCTTTTGGATGAATCATCGAGGAAGAACACAAGTAGCCGTCTCTGACTGTGACTTGGTGAACTCCATTCCTCCAGTGACGAACTCATCCTTCAAGTACTTGGGGTGTCCGCCAAGTTTTTCGTAAGCTTCACGTGCAAGAGTTTGAACAGAACTCTTTTGACACATATGAGTTGCAACTTGCAAGTCGTAAGCCATGGACACTGCCAGTTAACTTCCCAGTAACTTCCAGGAGTGAACAAAACAGCTGAAACAATATGACGTTGGCCTACAAGAAAAATCGACAGCGTAGCCCAAATCAGGACTAAAAGATTTGATCCGATGTGAAACAAACAAGCAACAAGGCCGTAAAGGATGGCAGAGAATTAGCACACCTATGCATGTGATTTTCATGCCACCTTCGATTATCGGTCGGCACGGTCGAAGTACGACCTCTCCGGCGAAGACGTTGCAGGAGTTAACGTGAAAAAGGGAAACCTTACTGTGTAGCACCGAAAACTCCGTTGGCTGCTAATACTGTAGTCCTGCCAGCGAGAACAGGAGAAAACCTGGCGTGATGCCCAAACATGAAAATGTCTGGTGCGTCATCGCTTACGTCAACGTCACCTCGATCGGATGTTTCCCGGCGAGCCAGACCGTACAATGGAGCTGGAATAGTATCCTACACGTCAGTTGGTAACCTTTGGCTCCGAGTGTAGTGTGAGCAAAACAATCAAAACAATAATATCAACCTTGAGCAAAACAATCAAAACGTCACCTCGATCAAAACAATGTCTGGTACTTTGTCAAGCTCAATAACATGGAAGGTGCACATGATAGGTAAGTAAATAAAATGTCTGGTACTAGTACTTACTACTTAGCAATTTTTAAATAACCGATTAATTAATACTTACTACTTTTATGAAACAGCTCCACCCAAAATGCAGTCCATTTTTTTTTTTTTTGAGTGCACACAAAATCCAGTTCATAGGTTCGGATTCAAGTACTTTTGTGGGCCACTAAAAGCAAAGCTAGGCCGGCCGAGCGAAATTTTGCCGGCCCACCCACTATAGCAGCTAAACATTCAGTCTGGGTTGTCTTTCTCTCGGCCACGACTAACAGAGCTGCAAACTGGGCCACAAAAACTTATGCACTCTACATTTCTACCCCTCCGTTGTGCCGTGGCTACTTTGCAGTTTGCACTTCTCTGTAAAATATCGGCAGAGCATCATGAACCCGTGAAGCTTCAGGAAGTTATCCCAGCTTGGTTAACATCACATGCACAAGCAACAACAAAACTGATGGTGCAATTGCGAGCTTTCATCCGTCGTCGCAACCTTACTATTTTCTGCATGCTTTAACAAGTGCATGTGCACTTATCCTCCCAAGCTAGCTCAGCGGTTTGCAGCCTTCGAAATCGACAGCTCGAGCATTTCGCCAAATAGTTCCTTAACCACTCGCCTTTACCTCGTGCTCAGCTTCCCATTTGAACAGTGGCGGATCCAACGGGGCAGCAGGGGGGTCTCAAGCCCCCCCTACTGCCCGCCGGACAGTGGAGCCCCCCCTAGAGCCCCCCCTTCATTTTTCCAGCCATGGAAGAGAGCTTGGATGTTCTGAAGGTGGAAGATGATAGAAAAAACTGAGATCTCATATCTCCGTAGGTGGAAGAGAAGACCTTTTCGAACCCATTTTACTCACCCAAAGGTGTTCTAGCTGTTTAATCCCGTGGATACATGAGCTCAAAGCCTCAAACCGACAGCAATGGTGTCTGTGTTGTTTTTTGTCTGTGCTGCTCGATACCGATGGAGGAAGAAGAAGACTAGAGTTACCTGGGCCGAATGGGCTGTTATCAGGCCATTGTTTGTGAGTACCAAACAGAAAAAATGAAAAAGAGGGCGGCCCAAAACGAAAAAAAGAATGTCAATTGCTTCCTTTTTTTTCTAAATACAGGAATTCAAACAAAAATTGTTGGAGCCCCGATTCTGTTAATTGATTTGGTCTAATTGGTAACATAAAAGGTTATAGAATATCATCATATTTAGTGAAATATGTTACTGCTCAAAATATATATTGTGGTATGTCATCTTCAAATTCTCTTTCAAATGATTTGAAGTATCTATCGTTCCCGAAATGCTGGGTGCTCCATTTCTATATATAACTACGCATTCAACAAAGGTGAAAGCTCGGATAGAAAAGATGACAACGACAGAGGATGAGATCGATCGAACAGCTCGACCGCCTAACCTTTGAAGTCTCATGCTGTCATGCATGTGCGGATGGTGATAGCTAGCACGATACGAGAAATTGGGCACGAGGCGCGCGGCGAGGAGAGGTCGGTGCTAGGTTACCGGTTTCGAAGAGTGCAATGAATCGATCCACTGAACTGGACAGAAATCGAAAGGGTCAATATGCCATATGCTAATCGGAGCCATGTTCAGTTGCTCGCTGATCAACATATATAGCAACGACAGATCATTAAAAAAGATCACAACTTGATGAAACGAAGTTTACTTGATTGATATATGGAGTACTTATCGTTCGATTAGCACTGCAGTACGAAACATGCCTCAAGCAAGAACATTACATTTTGTATACTGTACTTGCATTTGCTGCCTAGAAGTTCTAATGTACTACTGAGATCGCTGAAGTAGCAGAACTTCAGAAAAGTCATGGGTGCAGAACTTAGCCTCGCCAAAAGTACAAGACTGAAGCTGAAAAAAGCGATCGAGATCAAGCGTCCCCACGTTTTCAGTCCTTTCTACTCTCGTCTAGTGCACGCACACTGATGAGTACTCCAGCTAGTTTCAGCTGCAAGTACTTTGATCAGAATGCACCTGTAGCCGGTACGGTCTCCCAGAAATTGTTGACGGCATTCCAGAAGCTGTCGGTGAACTCGGACGAGAAGAACTGCGTCGTCGACGCGTCCACGCCAGCCATTCCGAGGTGAGCCGAACTCAGCTCGGAGTGGTAGGGGTAAATCGCCTGCGTGCACCAGGCCCCGGGAGCAGAGGAGCCGTCCTTTTTGCTCGCAGACGCCGACGACGCGCGCTCGCTCTTGACCACGCCCGTCGCCACAGCCATGGCTCCCTGGCAGTAGGCTGGCTGTTCGGTCTTGAGCGGCACGTACCAGCAGTCTCCGGCGGGGAAGTCGTCCTGGCTCGCCGACGACGCGCCCTCGCTCTTGACCACCCCCGTCGCCACGGCCACGGCTCCCTGGCCGTAGCCTTGCGGTTCGGTCATCTTGGGCTGCATGTACCAGCCGTCTCCGGCGGCGGCAGAGCTGTCCTGGCTCGCCGACCCGGCCGACGACGACGAGGACGCGCCGTCGCTGAAGGCAGCGGCGGCCGTCGGCGCAGGCTCGCGGCGCGCTTGCTGCTGGTTGGTCGCCAGCAGCTTCTTCTGGATCCTGGTCCGCCAGTAGTTCTTGATCTCGTTGTCGGTGCGGCCGGGGAGGTGCTTGGCGATCTTGGACCACTTGTTCCCCAGCGCGGCGTGGAGCTCCCGGATGGCGGCGTCCTCCGCCGGCGTGATGCTGCCGCGCCGCACACCCGGCCTCAGGTAGTTGAGCCACCGCAGCCTGCAGCTCTTCCCGTTGCGGTTCAGGCCTGGCGGTCAAAATCAACACGCCACAAATCTCAGTTCAGTCCATTTGCAAAGGTAAAAGTTGTCTGATCATTGCGTGTCCAGCACGCACGAACATGCATCAAGCAGGCAAAAAAAAAAAAGCAGCAATTGATCGGGATCGATCGAGACTAGCTTACCAGCTGCGCGCGCGAGGTTGTCCCAGGATCCCTCCCCGTGCTCGGAGATGTAGCTGACGAGGACGAGGTCCTCCTCCAGCGTCCACGGCCCCTTGCGCACCGCCGGCTCGCCGCCGCACCTCCTAGCCATCCTCGTAGCCATCTCCCGCGCCTTGCTCTCGTCGCGCGTGGTACCGCAGCTAGCTAGCCTATGCAGCAGAACAGGAATGAGGGAGTACGTGGGCGATCGATGCGCGCGCTGTGTGTCGATCGTTCGGCGCCGGTGGTGGATATATAGGCGCGCCGATGGCGGCGTCGATCGGTGTCGCGCACATGTTTTTGTTGGCGTCACACATGCTCTTTGTTTGTGGCTGGCTTGCGTCCTGCACCCTTGCCCCCCGTTTTGGAAAGGGGAAAGCCTGCTTTCGTTTGAGGCCGTTCCGTTTCGGGAACTACGCGTAAAGTCTCAACCAATTCGAATCCACGGATCAAATCCGAAGGAGTCCCCCAAGTCGCAGCGCAAACGCTTGGACGATCAACTGCAGGGAAGCTATGGTGATAGTGGCCATCAACTGGAGCATCCGTTTAACTACTACTAGTACTTACGATTTTACGAAGCTAGGAAGAACATAATTAGATTTGTCGTGATTTGATCGTGTTATAGGTAGTCGCATACTTCAAGTCCTCGCGCGCGATTCCCAGATTTGTGGACGAAACGCTTTCCCAGCCAAATTTAACCGGTGTAACTCGATCGTAAGGATACATGAACACGTTCGTACACGTTGTACTAGTGGCACAACTAGACAGCACTTTCGTTGGCTGATGAGAACAAGCTTGCAGCGTCATATCAGCGCGCGCGTTGCAGGTGCATTCTTTCCTTTCTTGCCGTCTGCTGCCAGTGAAAGCGCACAGCTGTACTCCCATTCTCTCATCATGTCCACCATCATTAGCACACGCGTAGGGCGCTCGATCTCGCTTTCGGTGCGCGGTGGATCGACGCCGAGGAGTCGGTTTCCGTCACGTGCACGCGTGGCTCGACTTGCCATATGCAGCCGGGCTAAGCTTGCATGATCGCGTCGCACGATCGATTCATCGATCGCGTCCCGCCACTTTGCATGTGACGGCTGGCGCAGTAGCATTGCCTCGTGTCCACGGCCTTGCCCGAAACAGAAGTGATTCCGCCTCGCCTTGTCTCGGAAATGGTTAGGCAGACCTGCCCGATCCGGAGCGGAGAGCCATGGGACGGATCGCATCGTCGTGGATCAGTGGATGCCGATTCAGACGTGCGACGAGGGGCGTGGGCCCGCGATGTTGCGCCGCGGGCACGTGTTATTGGTGGATGAAGAGGTGATCGTTATCGGTTGGTAGATTGACAAGTGTCAACCGAGCTGCTTGATAGAAGTGACCATAGATAGACTAGTTGCATGCAGCTGTACTATACAAGCTAAGTGAAATGGGCTAAAAGTCGTGTGTTCAGCTCAGAAGGTCCATGTGCATCTTGATGGGCTGTTATGTCAATGTCAAAGCCCATCATAAATGGGACTTCTTCGACTCGGACCGGCCCAACCCACCTAGTCCCGCGATAAAAAAATCGACTGGCTAGCCGTCCGATCACGATCTAACGCCAGCCGAGGTGCGCGGCGCGAGCCCCGAGCGTGTCCACCACCATGGCGTCATCGTGTTCGTGTCCCGCGGCCCAGCAGCACCAACGTCTCCGCGCAGTCGAGCACACGCCCAATCGCCAGAGAAAAGGGAAAAAAACTCGGAGCGGAAGTGAGAAGGCGCCGCTCCCATGGCCGCGGGCCTGCGCCTCCACCTCTGCCCCCGCCTCCGTGCCTTCGCGGCCTCCTCCCGCCCGCTCCTCTCCGCGCGCCCCGGGGCCCTGCCCCTGCGCCGCGCCGGCCCGGCCATGCCCCTCACCGCCCGCGCTCGTCGCGGCTTCGGCTCATCCCTCGCCGCCGCCCCGCCCGCCGAGGACGAGGACTTCGCTACAGGTTAGCTGATTAACCGCGACCGTCTTCCCTCGATGTCCATCCACTACTGAGCGGTGTCTCCTGCTTCTCTATCGGCTACGGCTCACTTCGTTGATGCTCTGTGTTCACGGTGCAGCTGCCGACCTCCGGTTCGAGCCGCCGCTCCAGGTAGTCAAGTACCCAGACCCCATCCTGCGCGCGCGCAACAAGCGCATCAATACGTTCGACGACAACCTTCGCGCCCTCACTGACGAGATGTTCGACGTTATGTACAAGTGAGTCAGGACTTAAGCCTTTACCCCCTTTTATTTTTCAGGTTTTAATCTGCTTGCAGTATAGCCTTTTGATGAAACGTAAATGAGAATATGGTGCAATTATGCATCTATTTGATGTGCTATTGTTTTTTTAATACACAGCCATATAAATTGTCTCTTTGCATTCAGTAGACTTCAGTTGATGCTTATTTTCATGGAATGGAAACCCTCCATATGGCGGTTGAATTGAGGGCGGCATTTGTTTTGGGGTACGGAAATGCTGAATACATTTGAGTAGTTGTAGATGTAATGGAGCTTAAAAGTAGGGTTGATGTTCCATATTTGACCTACTACTTCTATCGTATTAGTGATTTGAGTTGTCACTTGCGGCTGAGGAAACTACCTGGAGAGGGTGTTTCATAAATCTTATGTAAAATTATCTGATGGCCTTTTCACAGATTTAGTGAATTCTTGCTTGCCATTTTACCAATTTACTGGTATATGGACCTGACACGCATTAGGCATGCATCGAATGTGGGCAACTATCCAATCATAGGCCTGTCTTTTGTTTAGATACATGACTATTATACACGATTTGTTGGACAAGTGTACATGTCAAGCTAAGTAGTTTGTTACTTTCCCCTATAGGACCGATGGCATTGGTCTCTCAGCACCACAAGTTGGAGTGAACGTGCAGCTGATGGTATTCAATCCAGCTGGGGTGAAGGGGGAAGGAGAGGAAATTGTCCTTGTTAATCCAGTGGTATACAAGTCCTCAAAGCGATTGATTGTTTTTGAAGAAGGATGCTTGTCGTTTCCTGGGATATATGCCAACGTGGTGGTGAGAATAGTTTCTGTGCCTATTTTGTTACCATGTGAGAAATTTGTACCACTCGGTCCTTTAACTGACTTAGTTTGGTGTTTTCTGAATAAAATATTTCGAAATCAATGCCTCATTTATGATTGTATTTCTTGCATGTTACTGTAAGATAAGAGAAGTGGCTTTTGACCTGCTGTAAATTGTAATACTACATGATCTTAAAATTGACATCCCACAGTTTAGGCGGTCTTTAATCATTGTAGTTTGAAAGATATGTATTTATTTTGATTACATGTGGAACATGCATGATTGATAATAGTAGATTACGTTGGTGAACATTGTGTCCCTGGATCCCTGCAGAGACCAGACAACGTGAAAATTGAGGCTCAAGATGTTACAGGGGCAAAAATCAAAGTTAAATTGTCAGGTCTACCTGCAAGAGTTTTTCAGCATGAGTTTGATCATTTGCAGGTATGTGTTTAACCGCTATCCAAATGGATTGTCAGCTTGGTCTGCAAGATTTTGTATGACTCGTTTATGTTCCACATATGCAACGGTCAACGGAACTGATTGAGAAGTGAACAGCTAGTTCTAATGGTACCTCACTTCTCATGATGAAGGTGGCTGCGTTTAGATGATGATCTTTCGAAGTTTAGGACTTCATTTGAAACCAAATGGAAGTAAATTTAGTATAGCCAGCCAGGCTTTAAGTGATCCTAGAGTTCATATCTGTCCATATTTCTAGATATTACTCTCATCATACTGAATTTATGACGGAATTTTGCTTTATTACTACCATTTTATGGTTGAAATTAGTGGTTGAAGTGGTATTTGGGGACTGTCCCAGTGTCCAAAATGGCCTTTGGGAGAAAGTGTCGTGATTCTTTCACGGTACATTGAAGTGACATTTAGTTGAAAAGTGATATGAAAAGAATATGCCGTCAAGAAATGCGTATGCATACACTGACTCAACATTACAATTCTTCATTTTTGGCTGTGGATTTGCAGGGGATCCTTTTCTTTGATAGAATGACTATGGATGTTCTGGAAAGCATACGTGAGGATTTGAAGGTTAGTATAGTGCGGTTTCCAGTGAATCATTGGGGAATTTAATAAAAAAATTCATTCAGTATTAGTAGTTTCATTGAGTTTTGTTATTATTTTGAACACGTATTTGCTTTCGTTGGCTGTAAATATACCATGTTTTAGTTTAAACAAGCTACAAGTTTCCTCGATCTGCATTTTTCAGTTTCCGGCGCAGCAGCATGTCAGCTAAAGACGCTATCATATAACAAAAACATAGTAGGGATTGCATAAACATTTCTCTAGGCTTGTATGCCGGTCTTTATACCATGTTATATAATGATTTTGATGAATTTTGGTGATATGAATTCAAACACCTTGTCACATTCTTTATAATAGAACCTAGAGAAGAAATATGAGGAAAGAACTGGGCTCACTAGGCCCGAAACTGCTGAGAACTTCAAGGGTATAAAGGATGTCCTTAGTTTTTCGAGGTGATGACTTTCAGCAGGTGTATTTCATTTCAATGCTGAAGTTTTGAAGCTTTAGCAGGTTTGTTTGATCTCAATAACTTTCTTGTTTGGCTGATTTCTCATGCTCCGTTAAAAGGATTATAATAACATATATTTGCCACTCTCTGCACAGGAGATGGGTGTTTTTGTAATTACATGGTGGGGCTGCGCTTTTACCTGAAGAGTTTCTCGGATATCTTTTTGCACCTGCTAGCATAGTGCTGTAGTTCCAATTTTGGCATTCTCTTTATGTTTAATTATGTGATACATCAATGAATTACAAAGCGAATTTAATAGTTTCAATTGAGGTGTCATTTTCAATCAATGCTAATTCATAATCAAAGGATTATCATATTTGATTATGGAATTGAAGCGACACTAAGTTTCCTTGTGAAGCTAACATCATCCCAGAATCACTGTTAATGGATGAGTTATTTTTGTCTATGTTAAGCAGTTCATGAGAGTAGTTTACATGTTTATACTGAAGTGGGGTTACATTGTCGGTTCCTAAAAATTTGAGATAATCTTACCACTGCCACATTTATTTGTTGAATGTGGCTGGTTTGATTGTTGGACAAGCATGTTAGGAAGTATGGACTGCAAATGTTGTAGCGCCACCATTAGCAAATGGTTGCCACTGGCTGCCCAAAATTTTGAAATTTGGCCATCAATGTATTTTACTATAACTTAAGGTACATAGAGCTTCCACATAAAAGTTTTACTCTCGGACTTATCATAAGAATCCTTCCATGACATTACAGATTCATGTGATTACTTGACTTGTTTCTACGTTTTAAAATATTGTTTTTAGAAAATCATAAGGATTTTCTTAACCAGTGAGAATTATTTGTGAGTGATGGTTGTGATACATATGGTAGAAGAAAATCGTCCGGCTCTGACTTTATCATGACAGTAGGCAGTTTACCACATGTGATATGCCTAGATAGAAAAAGGGAACAAAATAAGAAGAAAGGTTAAGAGCCATATGCATATGCTGCATCCTCTGTTTCATTCAGATCATATTTTTTAGCAGTTTTTTATCCCACTATCAGTTATTCCCTCCCCCTTATATGTCTAGAATAATGTACTAGAAGTTAGTTTCCAGTCATGTCCCTGTTATCCTCGCATTTCATTTTACCATTTTGACTTCTTTGTTCTCAGGTTTAGCTGAGGTTATAGAAACCACAGGATTAAAAATAATGATTATATTCTTATTGCTAAATGCACCTTTCTGTTCGTCAATTTTATATTAGAATATTAATTTAGGTAACCACCCATTATATTTCTGCATAGCATTATTTTTCAACTCTATAGATCTCTTTCAAAACAGAGAAAATGCCATCACTTTTCAAATATTTTTTTCACTTAAAACTGGTACTATTTCTTAGCTGGAAACATGCTCCAATATACTTGCTCATTTTTCATAACCATTTTCTAGTTTGCTTGAAGAACTGTTTTATTTTATTTGGTTTCAGGCCCCTTTACATCGAGTCGTTGTCTAGTGTAATTGTTTGGGGTTATGTTGCATTTATATTTCCATAGAAATTGGTTTCTGAATATTTATTTGAATGTTCAGGATTGTGTGTTTGCCACTCCCTCCGTTTTTAATTATATGACACCATTGAGTTTTTGTTTGAACTTTGATCAACAATATATATGAAAACAATTAGTTGCTTAACGTGAAATATATATTGTTGGATCTATCATTAAAAGCACTATAAGATTAACTTAGATATTTAGCTATTTGCATAAATATTTATGATTTATGAATAAGACGAATGTTCAAAGTAACAAAAAAAGTCAACGGTGTCCTATATTTAAAAACAGAGGGAGTATTTTTTTTTTTCTTTGGACCCTTTGATGTAGCTCTACCATTCACATGCACTGAATCCAACAATCTTTTGTCATCATATTAACACATTTCTATTTCTGGAAAACTCAGTACATATACTTGCTGTGTGACCAGTTTGAAAACAATATCTATGTTTGTTTTAATGGAAAAGTAAAAGTGCTGTAATAACAATGACATCAAAATAACTGTATATATGCACATCACCAAGCAATGGTGCAAAGGGGTCGGAAGTATCACAACGACCACTCATGGATAAGCACCACTCAACAGACGAAGGCACTTTCAGTGTTTCAACATATGTCGTGATATGTTTGTAAGTAGTTGCCAGCAGGTTTTCCGATCTGCAAACAAGCTATGGGAGGGATGGTTGGAGTGTAGAGCTCCCCAAAAGCTTGCCAGCAATATGGGCTGTTTAGGTGGTATTGGGGCATTTGCACTGGTCGGAGTTGCACGCCAGTAAGAGAGATCCCTGAACAAGGTAAGCTGTCACTGCATGCAAAATGGACAGGCTTGACTGTGAACGTCCCTCTGATGTTCTCATATTGAACCCCTGATACTGCCACTGCTGATGTTTGATTTCTACAAATGCCTTTGTCACAATAAAACTGATCTATTATGATAGGTGTTCGAACTTCTGAGACTTGTATATTTGAGAACCTAATGTCTTGAACCAACCCTACACCACCCTGCAAAAATGATATTTCACTCTGTTTAGCTCAGTTATGATTTATTTGGCATCATCAATTTTTTTCTTGGAGAATTCCCAAGATTGTTGCTTGTATAGATGTCGGGAGAGGACATATTATTTCATTTTCCTTTTGTGATGGTGTAATTTTCTATTTCTGCGGTTGGACTAGGATTTTGTTTGTACCTACGAGCACAAGCTTACCTGCCAGGTCTTGATTCTGACGCCATTCATGGTTCTGAACATGTTGATATCTCTTACAGTAACATTTGAAACACATGCTTTTGTGTTGTCTCGGCCTAGTCCACCTATGCTGATTCCATGGCCTGGTCCACAATTCACGTTATGTATATTTATGTTGCTGCATCCTGTCTGGATAGAGATACAATCATCACCTGCATCAAATAAGACTGTCCATGGTTATGCTGCCATGGATTAACTACAGACAGTAGATAGAAACTTTAAGTACTTTTTACAACGTTTTTTTTTTCCAGTTTACCTTAACTCTGAACTGTCCATTAATTTGAAATGCAGAGTATGCAGAACTGAGGCAGATTTTCAGTTGATCTTAGGCATTACTTTCAAGTCACAAGTTTTAAGATAGGGCCTATATCTACATAATATATGAGTTGTCTAGTGTTCTTGTCGAATAGTTCTTTTTGTGCTAAGGCTGGGGAAAGCAAAATGTTTGAGCCTTATTATGAATATATATAGCCTAAATGCCTATTGAACTTAATGTCATGAGCAATTACCGCAAGCCATGTTTGCATGATGAATGCTGACATCTTTGGAGTTCTGCAGGTGTATTCCGTCAGTGTTGGCGCTGTCCTCGGGGGAGGATATAGTTATGTCATGGACCATCACTCCTTGACAGTTGTCGAACTTAAGATGGCACTGTGAACTATTGACAATAGTGATACCAGATACCAGGACGTTGAAACTACCATAGAACCTCAATGCCTGCATAACAGGGTACGGAATCAAAATTTTCATTACTTTGTTCCTTATCTGGTATAATGTGCAGAAAGATAGTGATATTCTTACTGTAGGTTTAATCTGTGGCATTCTCCCAAGCTCCACGTTGTACTGCTGGAAAATCCAAGGTAAGAATTACATGACCAACTTTTGAGTATTTTGCAGACAATGGTACACTACTTGACGAGTTCTTACCTTGTCATCGTCGCCCTCATAATCTGGTTCTGAGTAGGTCCACCACTCTTGCCCTCTGCCGTTTATGATGCCACTGCCTTGAATTACTATTCCATTTAGTTTGGTGAACTCAAGCCATTGGAGCAAGCCAGAACCCCAGGTTTTAGCATTGGTTGGAGCCAGGATTGTTCCCTCTAGCTGCAAAACAAATACATCATTAATACAACCTTATTTTCACTTCGTTACACTAATTCTTCCATTATGTGATGTTGCACAGTTGCACTTGGTACAGTTAAATTTGATCGAAAGCACAGTCCTGCCCTTTATGAAAAGATAGTTTTGTATGTCAGTTCAGGCTATGCAAGTTATCATGGTAAACTATTTCGAATGTCTACTTTGGTAGTAGGAGTATAATTACCTGAAAGATGATGTTTGGTTTACAGTAAGGCCCAGAAAATGAAATTGGCCCAACAAGGAACTCTAGCTCTGGTGGTACGAGAACTGTAGATGCCCCCTGCTTGCAGGCAGCAGCCCACGCTCCTTCAAAAGCCTGCGTTGAAATGCACACAAAATCATTACCTCTATGTTCTTCTGAAAAGCCAGAGCCAGACTCCAGCATCACAAAATCAATCCAGCAGGTGGGAAAACCAGATCCCTATGCAGGATAGCGACTAGTTTCACCGTGCATCCTATGTTCTTGGTCACCGTGCCAAGTACGTAGTTTATGACCACACACACACGAATCGAAAAAGAATATTTTTTTTTTCTAAAACTGAAATGAAATCTGTAGAATTGATAGTTTTTTCCTTGCTGTTGATTCATTTCACTAAAGAAGAAAGATAGTTTCGGACATTGAGATAGCCCATATCTCAAAACATTGTTAGACAAGGCTCTCTCTCCTTTTTTTTTTTTTTTTTGTTGGAAATCCACAAAAACAAAAAAAATAATATGGACTCGAAATGTTGGAAGAATCGCGCTCCTTTATTTTGAGCTGTCTTATTTGATGTTCACATTGTTAACTGTCATACCCCTGACCCCGCCCACAAAATATTTTAGATAAGCAACACCAAATGGAAAGTTGATGTAAAGACATCTGTTTATGCGTAACGTAAGTCATGTGGGGAGAAGGCAAAAGGCCAAAATAGGGAAGAAATCAAATCTCCTGAATCACATGCACTCATGCAAGATACTGATATCAAATCATGGCTGTAGTGACAACTTTGTTGGGCTCTGCACTGGAAATCATATGGAGGTAAAACTGAGATATTAATCATAGGCAACGATGAGATGTCTCCACCATTGCTGATGGTTTTGGTACATCAATCCAAATTTCAATTCATGCATAGCCCAATCGTCAAACAAACTGAAGATAACAAAATGAGATGCATGACAAATTATTCTTACTATGTGGAGTTCTCATGCATGTCACGCCTAATACATGGTTAGTGTGAAATAGACCTTGAAGGTAAACATGAACAGAGTGCATTGCTATTGGAAAATTCTGAGTCAGATAACGCGAGACTTGACAATACGAGGTTTTTTCGAAACATAGCATTAAGAGCAAAGCTGGGGACCTTGGTATCATCCGAGACTCCATCACCCTTAGCTCCAAAATCAACCACGTTGAAGACGGCACCTTGTGCGACTGCTGGTGGTGGCGGAGACGGCGGCTGATGACCCTTTCCACAGCTTGGAGCTGGTGGCCTGGAGCTCGAATGCCTGCTGCCGTTGGCAGGGGTTGGAGCCGGGATAACAGGAGCACTTGGACTTGGGCTTGGTTGGTATGGATTCTGATATCCTTTGCCAGCACTAGGGCTCGGTGTCGAGCTGACCGGTGGCTTGGGGCTTGGCCGGCTGCCGCCATATTGCCGGTGGGAGCTCCCCTTCTTTCCTTTGCTTTTCTTCCTTAACTGGGAGGAGCTTGGCGAACTCCTTGACCGCCAATGCTTGCCTCGTCTTGCCTCGCAGACGTCAATGGTGGAGCAAAGAGCAAGCAAGACAAGGAGAAGCAAGAGGCTGAGGCCTTTTACTCTGAGCTTCATCTTTCTGTCTGTATCTATTTGCTGTGTGGAGATTAGAGTATGTGCTGGGAAGTAGATAGAGAACTGAAGTGTGGGAGGCTTGTGAAGAGGGAAAGAGAGGGTGTTTAAATACCAAACCTTAGAGCTGGCCATGTTCCTGTTTCACAGGATTTTAGGTGCAAAATGAAATTGAAAAGGATTAGGAAATGGGTCCCCAACTCACGTGCAGCAAGTTATACGCACTGCATAGTAAACTTGTGTGTCATTTGTATCCCTTAATTTCGTCTGTGTCATTTCAATGAGAACTTGTCGGTGTAGTTAACCTCACATGGTTTAGCCCTGTCCGGTGTCTTAGATCCATTTTGCCTAATAATATTATGGCATCCATCTTGTCTTAGACTGCTGATTCAGGATAGTAAGGATTAACAAATTCTCGTTGCCACGCGAAGCTGGGAAGCTAATTCCTGCTTTTGATGTAAATGGTTGCAAGCAACAAAAGTATTTAGTTTTTCAAAGTGGAAGCCATTATCCACATTATTTCTCATACAGCGTGCGCCATACTCCAACGCAGCAGCTAATCCATGGCCGAAGAAGATGAGCTGCCGTTGGATTTGTTGGTAACTTTACAGGTAGTATAATTTTGAGTTCACTACCTGTGACGCAGGGGTCTGTTGGCGGCAACACAAAGGACTTTTTTGAGACTTGCAACGCAAAGTACTTGAAATCAAGCATAACAAACCTTGTTAAGAAAAGCACAATAAAATGTGATAACCGAAACCAGAAAGTGACCGCATTTACTCAGA
This sequence comes from Eragrostis curvula, assembly GCA_007726485.1. Lineage (NCBI taxonomy): Eukaryota > Viridiplantae > Streptophyta > Magnoliopsida > Poales > Poaceae > Eragrostis > Eragrostis curvula. Next base: position 333,847 of record RWGY01000314.1, on the reverse strand, counting down.
CTTGACATGGCGCGCCTAGCTCTTGATGAATCAATAATGTTGCCTCTACTCGGCATCGTTGGCATGTGGCCATGTTCCAACATATCTGGATTCCTCCGTACTTTTTGATGCCAACATAGGTTATTCCTGCCGTGCCTTTTTTCAATTTGAGGAACATTTGTGCACTCCCACCAATCTTGCCATACTGCCACAGTTAATACGAGCGCCTGTGCAGCCATGTGTATGCGAACTCACCATCTGGCTGCGAATACTAAAGGCGGACATGGGCGCGACTGGTCCGAGGGGCCATGGGTCACGCCATGCTCAGAGAAATTTCGTGCTCAGCTTATGAATCCGCTGCGGTTTTAAGGCTCAGGCAGTGAGGCAGACACAGGTCACTCCTGTTGTGATGCCGCTGATGAAAATGGCTAGGAGTGCAGTATGTATGACTCGACGACCTACCAACATTCATGAAGCAGTAATGTAAGTTTGTGGCCAGAAATGGCGAGGTGAGAACTGGAGTACTGCGACCCGATACGTGGCTAGGAATGGCCGCAGGGCACACATGCATTTCTGTCGGTCCTGGTGGCCGTCATATTTTTTTGGCCAAGGCTAGCAAGCGTCCATGGCCGGGCGAGGCGAGGAAGCGGCATGTGCGCTCCGGTGTCACATGGCCGCGGTCACGGGCGGAAGCGTCGTACTTTGTCCGCACCTCGGCCGGACCAACTGCCGCCACCGGCCGGCCGACCCCGCCGATCGAGGCCCCACGCCGCCACGCGAAGGCAGCTAGCTAGCCGCAGCACAGCACAGCCACCCGGCAATCGTGCGTCCTCAGCGTCTCATCCAATCATCAGCCCATCCACGAGAGGCGCGCGGCTGGCCACGCCCGGCCTGCGCGCGGTGCATCATCATCGGCGTCGTCACCGGACCGCCCTTCCAGATCGGGGGTGTTCGGTTCTGACTTCATCGGTCACGGCTCCGATTGTATATGTGTGCTTGCTGCTGGCCTGGGGTCAGGCTGATCTCTGAGGAAAATGAGAGAGAAGAACATATTTTGTGTGAAGTTTCTACGACTATCTGTACATTGATTTGATGATCCGGACGCCGGACTGTGGGCGCAGAATCTGGCTAGTGTGGCCTGTGACGATAGGAGACAGGGACCAAATCAAGAGGCCCGGCTAGTTCCGAACCCGTGCAATGCAACTCACTGTTCGTTCCACATGTCAAGGTCAGAGATCGAACACCGGCGCACCCAGCGGCAAACGCACTGCAGCCGCTACGCTGTCGCAGAGGCTGACACGTACGTGCTGAGCTACAGGTCTTAGCTTCTTCCCCTCCCTGTACCGCGGCGCGGTACATGCATGCATGCTCCGTTCAGCTACTCGGTCGCCGGTACACAGCTACGGCTCCGAAGTTGCGTCGGAGCTAGTACCAGTACTGCATCCTTTCCTTCGGTTACGCACACCAAGAACACATTACAGAGAATCTAGGCTCATGGTAGCGGTACAATCTGCTGGTCCATAGTTGTACGTGCTTGCATCTGGTAAGTGCATGATTTATTGTATTGTGATTTGTGAACGCCGTGCTACTTCAGTGCCGTATACTGTAAGTACCATGCAGTGTTTATTGAACACGAAATTATGCAGGCTTTGTGGTTTAATAACGAACAGAGTAGTACTTCCAGATGCAATGTTATTATCTCTGCAAGTTTGATGAGAAATAGTACTGCCTGTTAGCCCCGTCCTGCTCCGTATAGAAGACAAAAAGCACCGACGGGTCCGAAGACCGATTTCAGAAGGCAACAACGTGCCTTAATTGCAGATAAAAACATTTTGCATGTACGTATAGCAGGTGACAACTTACAAACCACAGGAAAGCATAGTGTAGTGCTGCAATCCGGCCCGTAAGTTAACTGGTACATACGTGCGACTTCTTTTTGGTACGTACGTACAAACGTACAACGTTTTGTTTCACTAGCAGTCAAGAACTCGTCACGAGTGCTCCCAACCGGATCAACCTGACTGACAGTCGTAAGATACAACTAGGCAAGCAAGATGCAGATGCATGCGGCTCCAGCTTTGTGTCAGTCGGTCTGTCCAGCCGGGTCGACCGATCGCTGCTACGGGCCCTGAATTATGGTCGTATGTAACCCTCTTTAGCATGTGATTCTTATTAGTTATGTGTGAATTGATGCAGATATCATAAGATGACAACCTTGACACTTTGTCCACATGCACACGCGTGTGCCGTCGTATTCGACTTCGCTGGGACGTTTGACAGCAGCGCATCATGCATGCAATTCTAGTTGGGCGCTAGAGATGTATTGGTAATCTTTTATTCCGCCACTATTCAATCAGTCTAGCTATGCCTCAAAGATGAAAGTTCTCCGCAAACGATGCTTACAAGAATGTTGTGTTCATATTTTTTTTTTCGAAAATTGAGCAGGAGCACTGCTCTTTCATTTAAGAAGGAGAAGAAATACAAAGTCTTAACGGATACAAATATTATATTACATTACTGAATGAAAACACCAAGAGACAGCGCCTCGCCATTTGGTATTGTGTTCATATTGTTGTTCATATTGTTGTCTGTCATGCTTACAATAATCGTGGCTTTTATTACCACTAGTTATGTTTCCTTGTTGTGTACAGTAAATACAGAACTACGATTATGCCTATAGGAGCAAATGGAACAAAATAAAACTATAGGAGCATTGGTGTTTTTACCCCTGGTTTGCATCTTAATTGCGATTTTACCCCTGATTTTTCAAATTGAAGCAAAAATTTACCCCTATTTTGTGATTTTACCCCTAGTTTTGAAGCAAAAACAGGGGTAAAATCACAAAATAGGGGTAAATTTTTGCTTCAATTTGAAAAATCAGGGGTAAAATCGCAAAGTTAAAAAACGAGGGGTAAAATCGCAATTGGCTTCGAAATCAGGGGTAAAAATACCAAATTCCCACCAGGGCAGAAACGACTAGAGCAATGACCCCTCGCAAGCGCGACATGGCAAAAACAAACACAAAATGAAGTTGTTGTTTTTTTTTTTGAAGGAAAACGCCCACCAGGGCAGAAACGACTCCATTACTCCAGAAAGCTCGGTACAATTGCGCAAAGGCCCTTACAAGAGTAACTAATTTCACAAAGGCCTTTGAGCAAAGAAAAGAGGACTTCAAAGGAAAAGAAAATTACATTCAGGCCCTCTAAAACGAAATCTGTAGACGCCGGCACGAAGCAGACTGCCACCGCACACTCCATTGTCGGAAGCAGCAGAGACGCCGAAGCTCCAGAAGTTGAGAGGAAGAAGGCACCTCCATCCATGCAAGGCCACGACGAAGAGCACGGCATGAAACCGGCGAAGCTTCGTTGCAAAGATGAGAACGAGGCCTCTTCAAACAGCTCGCTTGTCACGCCGGCGGCCTTCCCGGCGGCCTCTACGGACGCTGCAACAGAGGTAGAAGAGGTCGACGTTGTAGATCTGGGGGGAGCAACACCGGGCTCGACCGAATGGGAAGATCTCCAGCCACACACGGGGATCAGCAACAGGGAGCGATCAACCCGAGCCAGAGATTTCCAGTGCCTTCCAACCTCCAACCTCACAGAGAAACAACCACCACCACCCAGCAAAAGCACCGAATCTGGAGAAAAGGAGAGAAAGAAGGGAGGGAGTACACTCGTCGGGAAGGAAACCGACGAGGAAGAGGCCATCACGGCAACACCAAAAGGAAGACAAAGAGCACTAACACCGGAGCCGGAGCAGACAAGTCGAACACTGAGAAACAGTGACGACGGCAAACCGGAGAAGAGCTCCAACACTACCAATTAAACTGACGAAAAACAAAAGGAAACTAAAGAACCTATGTACAGGGAGGGTCCCTCACCCTAATCCACGCCGTGCGCCAGCGAGCCGGAGACGGAAGGGGAGGGGCCGATCTGAGCTTCGAAGGAGAGCCGCTTTTGGGGAAGATGAACAGTAGAGAGCTTTCGAGAAAGGGTCCCCTCGGTAAACACAAAATGGAGTTAGCAACGGTACCATCGTCATGGTATCAAAGCCCAGATGGCAATGTGGCAGATAAAAATGGCATCTCAACAAACATTTTGGAGGCGCCCAAGAAGGGCCTTTTATTGGTGAAAACATTGAAAGGTGTTTGGGGTCTTATTGAATTATTGAAAAACTATTTTTGTCTAGACACTAAATGTGATTGTAGGGGATTTTTGGATATGCACTTTTGGATGTCGATGTGATTGGCGCTACATGACCTTGTGTAAAAATCTTACATTTGGGATAGGGTGGAGCACATTCATGATTTCATATCGCTAGCAATACGATTTTCACAATAGTGTAGTAGCTATCAATCACGAGAGCAGCTGAGCATTATCAAATTTGGAAGGACACAGGGAGGAGTATGGTCTGGCCCCCACCCCCAGGCTCAGTTTGCTAGTAGAAAAGACAATGAGCAGAATCTTCTTCTTCATCAAGCCACGTACTAATGTAATTAGGGAGGGCAAAACAACACATATCTCGTTGCGTCCAACTGATATCTCTACACAAAGCGTCAACGCTCGCCGATATGCCTACCAGATATACCCAGTAATAATTAGGGACAATTATATTTTTACTTTTACTTTAAACTTTAATTCTGATTTTACCTTTACTTTTCTCACTTTGTGATTTTATCCTTGGTTTTCTAACATGAAGCCAGAGTTTACCCCTACTGGGGGGTAAAATCATAATAATTCTATTCTGATTTTACCCCTACTGAGGATAAGCTCTGGCTTCAGGTTGAAAAACTAAAGGTAAAATCACAAAGTGAAAAAAGTGAAGATAAAATCGGAATTAGAACTCAAAGTGAGAATAAAAACATAATTACCCCTAATAATTAATCACGAAAAAGGTTCAGGGGACGACGTATCCGTCAGCAGCTGATTCATGCTCGGACATTTCATCTGAACCAATAGCCACGCTGTAAGGACGGGGGCGCGCAACCCTCCCTCCCCAACTCCCAAAGGCCAATAAGCGCCGGGACCGTGGCCTTCCAGCTTGGATCCCGTGGGAGACTGCTGCTGCGCCTGGTGCTCCGCAACGGAGTACAGAAAAAGCGCATATGCCGATACGGCACGGTTCGTTCGTTACAGCTTTGGGGTCCCCGACCCGATCGAACAAGCTACGGATGGAGGTAGCGTCAAGCCTCCACCTAGCGCTGTCCCCTTGCGCGCTCGTGAACCCGCGCGCGCGACAGACGCGCGCCCGTGAACTCTCTTCCTCGCGCCACCGTGCGAGGCTGCTCGATCCGTCCGGTTTGCTTGCACCCGCTTCTTTCTGTCCCACGTCCTGGGCTGGCCCTCTCCTCCGCACATTGGTTTCGGACGGCGGTATGGCAAGCCCTGCGCCTGCAACTAAGCCGTGCTGTTAGTACTAAGCACTTGGTCTATAGTGGTCAGTCATGACTCATGAGTATGCGTGATCTCAGTTCGCTTAAACAATTTGTGACGGCTCTTTCGTACGGGGAAGGGGATCTGGGTGATGAGGATCCTCCTCCTCCGACCCGTACTCGCTGCGATCTTTGAGTCAGAGCCCGCTCGGAGACTCTTGAAGCTGGGCTATGGTGGTGAAGTTGTAGTTCGCTTTTGGTTTAGCGTTGTGCAGCCTCAGTTACACTGCACTATGAGAAGTATAGTTAACAGATCTCAAGTACTTACTCCTGTCGATTTTCTTATCTTTAACATAAGCTACTTTGGTGGAGCTAGCTGCCTGGCAGCCGGCAGGAGTACTAGTATGCAATCCGAGTGCAAAGGTTTGCTGTACCGGAATGCAACTACCGCGTAACTGGATTGCAGCTCAGTCGCGACAAGTTGGGCGCCGCGCCGTTCTCAGACGGGCCAAGCTACCAACCTAGCCCAACAACAAGGACACCATCGTGGGCTAACCACCTCCTAGCCATCGGGCCGGGTATCGTTTGACACCATACCAACGAGTCAACAACGACGATGGATGATCGACAAAAAGAATCCAAAAGGAAATAAGTTCCGAAATAGAAAAAGGCCACGAATAATTTCTTCTGATATTTTTTTGCGACCATAATTTCTTCTGATATGACCTGCGCCTGTTATGATGGTTCTCAAACTGACTCACTCTCCACGTGTTTGCCCCGGAACGGATCGACTGGCTGCTGGCCAGCGCACGTCGCAGGTCCCATCCCCGAAACAGCAATAAACCACGTATGGAGCATACTCCATACGATACATCATACATGGGCTCCGTGCGCCACCGCGTCGTGATGCTCCCTCCGTGTATCGTTTTTTTCTTAGGGCATCGCGCCGTATATCGTTGACCTGCTCCAACAGCGACAGGTAGGCTAGGTTCGTGTGGGAGAGGAGGATTCGTGGCGCAGTCAAGCGCAAACGCCGACGGCCGATGGAGCGTGTCCGCCGCGTTCCCCCCTCCCAGCACCTGGACCCGGCTCGTGCGACGTTGCTCCTTGCCATTTCGTGGAGCGCGGCATGTCCCAATCCCATGTAGCTACCGTGACACGATGGTTCACGTCCACACGGTGATCCTGGCCCCGGACAACACCCAGAGCGCGCGTGCACGCGGCCGCCGAACAACCCCTTTGATCGCTGGCAGGGGCAAACTTGCCTTGTGGTGTGGCGGAAGTCGTCTTTCTATCTTTTTTGGGTTTCCAGAAGCTAGCATTTCGTCGCTTCCGCGGTTTGGAAACTGGCGTCCAGTAGTGCACGCAAAAGCTGCCGTGACATGAGTGTTCACGTCCACGGTTGTTTCGGGTTGGCAGGAGCTGCTCATCTAACTCGATCCCCGCCGAATCCCATATTATACATCTGGTCGCGATTGATGGGTCAGATGCTAATCTAACCCATGACCGGCACAGCTGGTCCTGTCAGCTGAAGAGTTCACAATCATATCCAATCTCGTTAGAGCATCTCCAAAAGACTCTCTATATCTCTCCTAATTTACAGGAATGGAGATTTTGTTAAAGAAACACCCTCCAACAGCCTCTTCAATTGGATATTCAAATATAGATATTCTCTATTCCGGATTTCTAGCTAGTCAAATATGGAGAGCGAGGATGGCTCTCCAGACTGCGCACAAGATATAGAGAAGCTGTTGGAGAGTAAAAAGATATAGAGAGCGATTTTTAAGTAAATGACTCTCTAAATGATGATTTAGAAAATGAGATTTAGAAAGGCTCTTGGAGATGCTCTATATGCTAGCTAGCTCGCTATCGAGTATTACAATACTGATTCGGAATTTTTTTAGAAATAGCTGATTCGGAATTTTGAAAGTCTGATTATATTGCTTGACTGTTCCACGTTTCTGGCGGCAGCCCCCACAGAATTCGGATGCGCGTGCGGACGGAATTAGTTCGTGGGCGTGGTTGGCTACCTGTCCATCCGTTAGAATCTGCCGCTGATGGCGAGGTCATGAATCCGCTTCGAAGAAAGAATGACTGAGCTCATGCATGTCACCGGGTGGCCAGGATCGTTTTCTGAACCCTGTTATAGGGATGCGGTGACGTATGCGACCAAATTGCACCTGTTTATGATCTCAAGTTCTGAACCCATGACATAGATTGAATTGTCCCGCCGCTCGCGTGGTCTCTTAGTACTGTTTCTGGCCTATCACTAGGGCAAATTAACCAAAATCTAGTCCTCCGCTTCGCTTCGTCTTGTTCCTTTTACGAGGTACTACTAGTAGAAAGAATGATTCACTCTATTTTCAAAGAGTAAGCGTGTTTAGAGATATGCCAATTGGACAATGTCGTAGTACTAGTAGATGAACATTAGTAGTACACTGTTGCAGAGCCTGGGACACTCGTGATCATCATCCATCTATTTGGCCGCCGCGGTCAAGCTGTAACGAAACATGGCACCCCCCCCCCCCCCCCCCCCCCCCCCCAAAAAAAAAAAACATGGCACTATGGAACAGGTCAAAGTCAGACTAGACACACATAGTACCTGTCCTGGCTAGGCTGCTAGCCAATGCAATAAGCTTGCCATGCATGCAAAAATTACTCTACTACGACTGGAGACCTGTATGTGAAAAGCATGTTCTCCCAGCTCAATGGTAGAAGAGCTGTGCGTAACAACTCGCAACTACCACCCGAAAATAATTGAATTGCTCCCGTTCCTCGGTCTTGCACGCTGCATTTTCCCCTTCCCATTTTCAGGAACCTGCAGCGCCTTGCCATCCTTTATATAGCATCGCCACCGTCCCATACTCCATAGTCGCACAGCTTTTCTAGGAGAATCCAAGGCGTTTTCCTCAGTTCGCACACACAAAGCTAGTGCCGCAGTTGTACAATTTGACCCTTGCAAGTGAATTGGTACTCGCTAGAGAGCGCAAGCGAGGATGGTGAACCTGGTGGAGGCGCAGAAGCCGCTGCTGCACTACCTGATCAGGAGGACCGGGCTGCGGCAGCACACCGTCGACGTCGACGGCGCCGGCACGGTGATCAGCTTCTGGATGCCCAAGGACAAGGTGCCCAAGGAGAAGGCCACCGTCCGGGACATCACTCCCGACGCGGCAGAGGCCAAGAAGCAGCGGAAGACGAAGAGAGCCGAGAGGAAGGACAGGCCCGCCGTGGTGCTCGTGCACGGCTTCGCCGCCGAAGGCATCGTCACGTGGCAGTTCCAGGTTCGTCATCTATCTCTGCAACGCCGATCAATCCATGATGCATTATGCGACGGCTTTGTTGGTTCATATCCGTGACATCCGGTTACATAATGGATGTGCACAGGTCGGCGTGCTTGCGAAGCACTACGACGTGTACGTGCCGGACCTGCTCTACTTCGGGGGCTCGACGTCGCCGTCGACGGACCGGTCGCCGGGGTTCCAGGCGGAGTGCCTGGCGACGGCGCTCCGGAAGCTGGGCGTGGAGCGGTGCACGGTGGTGGGGTTCAGCTACGGCGGCATGGTGTCGTTCAAGATGGCGGAGGCGCACCCGGACCTGGTGCGCTCGCTCGTCGTCTCCGGCTCCGTCGTGGCCATGACCGACTCCATCAGCGAGACCACGCTCGAGCGGATCGGCGTCAAGTCGTCGGCCGAGCTGCTGCTGCCGGAGACCGTCAAGGGGCTCAAGGCGCTGCTCTCCATTGCCACGCACAGGAAGCTCTGGTTCCCCGACCGCATTCACAGCGATTACCTCAAGGTACGAGTACGACTCTCTCTCTGTACGTGCTAAATCCTAGTCGTGTTGGAAGGCCAGCTCGGCTCCGTGAGATCGATCCATCAATCGAATCCTGATCTGTGGTGGTTTGTGCACGCAGGTGATGTTCAACAACCGCAAGGAAAGAGCCGAGCTGCTGGAAGGTTTGGTGGTCAGCAACAAAGACGCCACCGTGCCCGTATTGCCGCAGGTTTGGCCACCGCTCCCCACTTACCCGTACAACCATCGATTTCGTCTGCTCTGCCTTTGCTCGTCGGCACTGAACCTAGGGGACCATTTCGCCGGGCTTGAAAATTTTCCACGAAACATGACGGCCCCACTCTTGAACTTCCATTCATCGGGCAAGCTAGCATAGTACTGTAGCATTGATTTTCTTCACGAATCACTGCGCCCGGCTGCGAGCGTGAACTGACTTTTCCTCTGCAAGTACATTGCCTGGCGTGAGCGTTAATGCTTCCACCAGCCATCTCTGATCGAATCAAAGTGACCAATCACAGAAATGGAAGCCAGCCTCCCCTGTACAAAATGGCAAACCTTTCAGTCCGTAGCATGCTAAGGGAAATGCATCGCGACGCCACTTATAATTCCATTTTCCCTATCATAATTCGATCACTATTCCCTTACAAGCTTTTCTTTCCGCTTGCACTTCAGAAAATACTACTGCTGTGGGGAGAAAACGACAACATCTTCAACATCGAGCTCGCCAAGACGATGAAAGAGTAAGCTCGTCTCTCAGATTTCCAAGGATGAGCTGCTGTTCTACTATATGTAAAACCGTGCGTTACGAACTGAATTGACCAAAAATCTCCCTGAATTCATGTGTGCAGGCAGCTCGGCGAGAAGACGATGCTGCAGAGCATAAGCAAGGCAGGCCACCTCGTGCACCTGGAGAGGCCCTGCGTTTACAACCGGCGCCTCAAGGAGTTCCTAGCGTGCGTCAATGCCGAAGCGCCCAGGGAATGACCCTGTCAGAAATGGAGTTTGAACGGAACAATTTGGAGTTGTGTGTATCGCATTTGATTATCAGGCCGCCTACGTGCAACACTAGCCAGAGTTTCAAATTATAACTCTGAAAAAAAAAGATAACGAATTTCCATCACCCATTATTTGTCTATCGAATTCAACATTGTTGTTTCTATGTAATCTATGAACATAAACCTGAATCTCCCAGATGTATTAAATTTGTTTTGCAAGTAGAGTGGCTTATTCCAAGGAAGAGCTTCGTTTTTTGTGAAACACAGTGTAGCCCGCATGCACCCTCCACTCTTGTTTACACGAGTGAGTTTTTTTTTTTTTTTTTAAGAAAGAGTGAGATTGAACCGACATTTTGAAATTGATGAAGTCACCACAAATATTTCGGTGAGGTTTGGAAAATGAAAAATAAGGGATGGAATAAAGATTGGGAAATGATATTTGAGGGAATGAATAGTTGAGATTTAATACGATGGATAAATAAAGAGTGTATATTTCCTACTCCATTTCCCTATCCTTATCATATTCTTTGTTTCTCAATTGCTAAACGACACCTCAGTTATCAACATACATACTCCCGTCGTTTACTATTTTGCAATAAATGGGATCCTTATGAATTATAAAAACGTGTTGCTATGAGTATAAGCTATGAATTATAAAACAATTTCATCATGTAACTGCATTTCTCTAAAATTGTTGTTCTTGAAACCCATTCAACCCCCTTTTTTAGGCAAAAATCGCCACTTTTTATTAACTTGCAGTATTATAATTGTTACACACGCCATCGGGTGGCGACAAGAACCAAACGAGTCCGCCTAAAGCAGCAGTAATACATCCTCTAGCTAGGTTGTGAGCGTCGACATTCGCCGATATGTTCTCATGAAAAAAAAAAATCAACTTTTCCCAAATCTCTAGTCCTAGCTCTAATCTCCTGGACAATGTACCCGTATACTCCAATACATGCTTCTATGATGATCTTCACGGCATTGGCATTGTCGCATACCACCCTGAAGTGTTGCATGATCAGCTCACTTGCTAGGTCCATGATCCCTTCTACTATCAAGGTTGATGCACCAACAAAGTTGCATTTGTATCTCTCGTCACCACAGCTACGGGCGCTATACCTGAATTTTCGGAGAGGGCTGCATCCACATTTATCTTCATCAAGCTGCTCGGTTAGGCGATCCAGTGAGGCAAGGCTCCTCGCTTAGGTGCTTTCTTCTCGCTTGGTTGTACAGACTGAAGATCAGCGACAAACCTATTGACGAAGCAATGAGTCGACAACGGGTTTTGATAGATGTTTTGGTGTATAGGTTTTCTTCGTGCATACCATATTGCCCACAAGGTAATTGTCACCCGTGTCAAGTCATTGTGTTAGAGAGTTCATCACTTCAGACAACCTGCCCCTTGCAGCTCTTGGATTTCACTCAAACACTCCGTAATCTCCTTCTCTCTCTAGAACCCATTCAACTAGCAGCGACTTGTGTTCAAGTTGGGATTTGAACTTGAAAGTCCAAATATAACTGGCGGCTGGCTGCGGTTATTGGGGCAGCGTGGTGGCCCATCAAAAAAGCACTACGCGTGAGTGCAGGTTCCGAATGAATGGGCTGACCCGCTCCAGGTAAACCGAACCACGCGTGCGCACTTTTTGACCCGCCAATTTGTTTTTTTTCCCGCAACCAAAGATTCCAAAAAAAACGGCTAGAATTTAAAAATGAGGTACTTTTTTTTGCGAGAAAAAAAATGAAGTACCTAGTGTCCATGATAAACATTAGGCATGATCCACGAATATACTCAGCACCCGGGGCGGAGCTATATTCATAGCTCTGGGTGCGGCCGCACCCAGACTTTTAGGAAATTTCAGTGCAATCCACTCTAGATTCACCACATTTGCACCCACTGAGTTCATCATTCTGCACCCACAAAGCTAAAAAATTGAGATCAAACAGCTCAAAACATAGCTTTGCACCCCCTTTCAATGAACTCTAGCTCCGCCCCTGCTCAGCACAACGTTATGTACAGCCCCCGCTGTGATCTGTATTGCACGTATAGTTATCCACATGTAAGATGCTCTCTCCTCCAGTAATATTCCAGGGTTTTTGGTGATGTAATTTAATCACACTTTCCTTGAAATCAACGGTGACATGCCTTTCAAACGCTACCAACCAAAATGTATGAATAACAACGGTCCAGAGCATGCGCCATTAAGTAATCTGTTATCTGCATGGAATGCCAATTTTGTTCATTCTGCTCAAAATATAATCTATTTCGTAACATACTCAAATGTTACGAGGGTATCTCTGCGGATATTCTCCTCAATGTCCACCGTTAACTTCGTTATACACAAAGAGAAGAAACAACTGCTTTTTGCCTCGTCTCGCCAGAACAATTTGGTTGATTTTTTTGACAAATTTTACTATCAGGTCCTCAGTCAAGTAGCTATTGTGAAAAGGGCTCACCATGTCAGTACGTAACCATTCACTTTGCTGAAAACATCTGAATATGAACTTATGAAGGGCAGTCAGGAGTGACCATCGACAGATATTACGAAGAAGTAGTGTAAAGCCTAGAATCTAGTACAGCTGTTATAATCTCAGTATCCCTGGCAAACAAAAAGTTATAATCTCGTACAGTTTTACTCCACAAATCAGTTCCAATTTTTTTTTTTTGACTGGTCAGTTGATAAATTATGATTTTCTTTTCGTACCTTTTCTTTTTCTTTTTTGTTTGTCAAACATCTACTAGCTCAGAAATGGCAGGTAATGCAAAAATGGCGGTAGTTTCTATGCTACTTTTTCTCTGCGTGGTGTTGGAGGATGCGTTCAGGCAATCAGAGGTGTGCACGGTTGCAAAAACAAGCACGCACACCAAGTAGGAAGCAGGGACCGGAATATGCATGCCACATATTCGACCAGGTGCCACTCCGTGATCTGTATAAATACAGGGCGAATACAGAGGCGCCTCTACAGCACATCACATACAGATGCGCTCGCACAAGCACACACTGCACAGAGCAGCGTGGCAAGCCAGCCATGTCAACCGAGAACTACGACCCCTACTACCCCGACCAGCCGGTGGTCGACCAGTACCTCCCGGTGTGGGCGAGCCAGCACGCGTTTGGACACAAGCCGGCTTTCATCTGGGCCGACGACGATGACCGGCGCTCCGGCGGCACGTCGTCGTACACTGCCTTGACGTATTCCCAGCTGAACGCCGCCGTGCAACGCATGGCTCGGAACCTCCTCGAGACCGTGAGCAGGGGCGACACCGTCCTCCTGCTCGCGTCGCCGGGCCTGCGCCTCGTCAAGCTCATCTTCGCGTGCCAGCGCGCCGGCCTCGTCGCGGTTCCCGTCATCCCGCCCGACCCGTCCAAGCTCGGCACGTCGGCGGCGGGCGAGGCTCACCGCCACCTTATACGCGCCGTGTCGCAGACCATGCCGTCCGCTGCTGTCGCCGACGCGGGGTACATTGACACGGTCATGAAGTCGCTGGTGTCCACCCTGAAGAGCCTGCGCTGGGTGCCGGTCTGTCGGTTGGAGAGCCGGCCGTCAAGTGTGACCGTTGCTGATGATAACGCGGGGCGGGCGGGTTACGGAGGCTGCGGCCCGGGCGAGACGTACCTGATCCAGTACACCTCGGGCGCGACCGGCGCGCCCAAGCCCGTGGTGGTCACGGCCGGCGCCGCGGCGCACAACGTGCGCGCGGCGCGGAAGGCGTACGACCTCCACCCGGGCAGCGTCGTCGCGTCGTGGCTGCCGCAGTACCACGACTGCGGCCTCATGTTCCTGCTCCTCACGGTCGTGTCCGGCGCCACGTGCGTTCTCGCCTCGCCCGCGGCGTTCCTCCGGCGCCCGCGCCTCTGGCTCGAGCTCGTCGCCGAGTTCGGGGCCACGTGCACGCCTGTCCCGTCGTTCGCGCTGCCGCTGGTGCTCAAGCGAGGCCGCCGCCGCTCGGACCCCGAGCACGGGGCAAGGCCGCTCCAGCTCGGGACCTTGCGGAATCTGATCCTCGTGAACGAACCGATATACAAGTCGTCGGTGGACGAGTTCATCAGAGAGTTTGGCCCCGCCGGCCTCGACGCGTCGGCCGTCTCGCCGTCCTACGGGCTGGCCGAGAACTGCACGTTCGTGTCCACGGCGTGGCGCGGAACGGAAACGAAGATCCGGAGCGACCGTATGAGCCTCCCGTCGTACAAGAAACTCCTGCCGTCGGCAAGGCTCCAGTCGCCGGCCCAGGAAACCGATGAGATTGAGATCGTCGTTGTTAACGGGGACACCGGCGAGCCCGTGGAGGACGGGGTCGAAGGCGAGATATGGATATCCTCGCCGAGCAACGCGTCTGGCTACCTCAGGCTCCCGTCGGCGAGCCGCGAGGCGTTCCGCGCGAGCCTGCGGGGAAGAGCCGGCACGAGCTTCGTGCGGACTGGAGACTGCGGCGTAGTGCGCGGAACGGAGCGGTATCTCTACGTGCTCGGCCGGAGCGCGGATGCCATTGCCATCAACGGGCAACGCCGCGTGCACGCGCACTACATCGAGACAGCGGCGTTTGACAGCTCGCCGGATTGTCTCCGAGGTGGCTGCGTCGCCGCCTTTGCCACGTCGCCGTCGTCCCTGGTGGTCGTGGCAGAGTTGCAGAAGGGAAAAGGCCATACGCAGCTGAGCAACATCTGCGACGGCATAAGACGAGCCGTATGGAAAGAGGAAGGTATAAGGGTCGGCTCCATCATGCTGGTCGAGAGCGGCGGTTTGCCGAAGACTACGTCGGGGAAGCTGAGACGAGGATCGGCGAGGGAGAAACTGCTCGCCGGCGAGCTCCCAAAGGTGTTCGTGGCGCATTACGCAGAACACGCTGTTGTCTCCACCTCGGCGTGGTTACAAAACGGCTCGACGGAGATGGATGAGTGTCGGACGAGCTGGGTGGTGCCGCAGGCCGGAGGGGAGATGGTCGTGATGGCCAGTGGGAACGCCAGTCAACGTGTTCGTTTGCAATCGTCGCTGTGAAACGTGAATGCAGTTGAGTGAGAAGAGAACCGTGAGGTGCATCTGTGGAATTTGCTTCCCTGTCGACGTGGAACGATCATTCCAAGGCATATCAAAGGAAGGTGTTGAAATTCATGTACGCATCAAAGTACAATAAAAAAAAAGACGGATTTTTTTGGTCTTCAGAGCTACAGCTACAGATTTCAAAACAGAACAATCTCCTTTTCATTTCAGAAAATTTTCTTTTAGCAAAATGCGACATGCAGTTAGCCTCCTATACGTGTGCATGCTCTCATCTGGTACCGTGGCTCTCCTTGAATGCCGTTTCCTTTACACGGTCCTCTTATCTGCGAGTGAATGCCTCTGCGAGTGAATGCCTTCACTCGCAGACGCATGGCTAGCCTTTCCGCGTTGTGCTCTACACCGGTCCCAGATGATCCGGGCAATGTTCTCGTCCGCAGAACCAATCTCGCCACTCATACTGGTCAAGGATAACCAAACTTAGTAGGGGAGCTCCGTCCTTATAAATGCAGGGCATCATTCATGTCCATCCCGTCAGTGAGTGCGGAGACAATTTGGAGAGAAGCTAACGCAGCAATGGCGAAGTTTTACAGCAGTTCCGTAATTCTCCTGGTGCTGTTCATCGCAGCATGGAAGACAACACTTGTGGCGTCCTATGCCCAGCAGACCCAGCCCGCCCAGCCGGCTGAGCCGGAGTTTGATTACGGACGCCGGTACGATGAGTTGTTCTCCCCAATCTATGTCCATTGACATGCATATATTCAAATTATATCTTACCCGTTACATTACTTTTTCTTCATTTTTGGGCTTATGTAGGGGGAAAACGACTGAGAAGAAATCGGCACCAGCTGCACCTAGCTACGACGTGAGCAAGGATTCTGGGGCGAAGGGGGAACAGGTGAACAAGGCAGCCACGGATGCCGCGGTTCTGCTCAGGGCCAAAGAAGAGATCTTCAAGCGCACGGCGGCGCACATCCAGAACGTCATCTTCAGCGCGCAGACCACGATCCAGCTCAAAGTGCATTTGATGATAAAGTCGGCGGAGTTTTTGAGCGGCGTGTGCGGCGAGGTCTCGTCGCACCTCTCCAAGGTCGCCAGCGTACACGCTCAGTCTGGCGCGGCCGACGTGGCGGCGGCGCTCAAGATCCAGCAAGACGTGCTGAAGGCAATGGCGGCACGCGTGAGGGTTGTCACCAGTGACAAAGCGGCGCAAATCAAGGTGAAGCAGGACATGCTGAAAGCCGTGGCGCAAGATTTTGTAAGAGTTGCAGGAGAAGTAGCTGGCAGCATCTCAAAGATGGCACAGGTTGCCGCAGGTACTGATCGATTGCTAACGCCTTTGTTAAGTATAAGCTCACCGGTTTGTATATATGCTACGGCCATCCTAGTAGTAACAACACGTTGATTGAGAAATATAATTGTACCATGATCTAGTTATAACATAGTTTCCCGTCAATTTTTTTATAACATAGTTCTTCTATTTTCCTTTAACAAACAGAACTCTTCTACAACCACAAAAACAAATGTAGTCAAGCAAACAGTATTTCTCAGCAAATAGATTACGACCAAAATTTAGCTTTTTACCATGCGAAATGTAACATGATGACTTTCGCTATATTGTAGCTGGTGGGATATCGATTGAGGGCAACATCCATATTCGTGCTGGCGGTGGCGCTCAGGTTGCTGGAGGCGGTGGCGCTCAGGTTGCTGGAGGCGGTGGCGCTCAGGTTGCTGGCGGCGGTGGCGCTCAAATTGCTGGAGGTGGTGGCGCTCAGGTTGCTGGTGGTGGTGGGGCTCAAATTGCTGGAGGTGCCGGCGCTCAGGTTGCTGCAGGTGGGGGCGCTCAGGCTGATGCAAAAGCAAGCAAGAGCGGTGGTGCCGACGCAAGTGTTTCTGGTGGCGGGAAGACAGGGGGCGAAGTCAAATCAAATGCCGGAGTTTATGCAGGCGGTAAAACTGACGCTGGTGCAAATGCTGGAGTTAGCGCTGGTGCAGGTGTTTCCGGAGGTGCTAAAGTAGCAGGCGGCGCAGGTGTAGGAGGAAATGTTGCCGGAGGTGGTAGTGGCAATGCCGGTGCCGGTGTCTCTGGAGGAGCTAAAATTAATGCTGGCGTAGGAGGAAATATTGCTGGAAGCGGTAACGTAAACGCCGGTGCCGGTGGTAATGCCGGTGCAGACACATACGGAGGAGGTGGTGCCAAAGGAAATGTTGGCGGCGGCGGCAATGTTAACGCAGGTGCTGGTGCCGGAGTTGGCGGTAATGCAGGTGTTGGTGTTGGAGCCGGCATTTCCGGAGGTGCTTCAGTTGGCGGTGGTATTGGTGGGAGCGGAAGTGCTAACGCTGGTGTCGGCGGCAATGCCGGCGTTGGTGCTGGTGTTGGTATCGCTAAAACTGCTAGCTTTGGTGGTGGCGTCGGAGGAAATGTTGGTGGAAGTGGCAACGCTAATGCAGGTGTTAGTGCTGGCGGTGGTGTCTCAGGAGGGGCTAATGTCGGTGGTGCTATTGGAGGAAACGTAGGCGGCAATGGTGGTGTTGGCGTTGGCGCCGGTATCTCTAAAAGTGCTACTGTTGGTGGTGGCATTGGAGGAAATGTTGGCGGGAGCGGTAACGCCAATGCTGGCGTTGGTGCTAATGCGGGTGTCGGCGCCGGCGTTGGTGTCTCAGGAGGTGCTAATGTTGGCGGTGGCATTGGAGGAAATGTTGGTGGGAGTGGCAACGCCAATGCTGGTGTTGGTGTCTCAGGAGGTGCTAATGTTGGTGGAGCTATTGGAGGAAACGTAGGCGGCAATGGTGGGGTTGGTGTTGGTGCTGGTATTTCTAAAAGTGCTACTGTTGGTGGTGACATTGGAGGAAATGTTGGTGGGAGTGGCAACGCCAATGCTGGTGCTGGTGCTAATGCGGGTGTTGGTGGCGGCATCGGTGTCTTAGGAGGTGCTACTGTCGGTGGGGCTATTGGAGGAAACGTAGGCGGCAGTGGTGGTGTTGGGGCAGGTGGAAGCGGGAATGCCAATGCCGGTGTTGGTGCTGGTGCTGGTGTTGGCGTTGGTGTCTCCGGAGGAGCTAAAGTTGGTGGTGGAATTGGAGGAAACGTAGGCGGCAGTGGTGGTGTTGGGGCAGGTGGAAGCGGGAATGCCAATGCCGGTGTTGGTGCTGGCGTTGGTATCTCCGGAGGAGCTAAAGTTGGTGGTGGAATTGGTGGAAGTGTTGGTGGTAACGGCAATGCCTACACAGGTGCAGGCGCGGGTGTAACCGGGGCAGGATCTGGTAGCGGAAATGCAAATGTTGGCGGATCCGGAGGAGCTAACGCAGGCGTTGGATTTGGCGTGTCCAAAAGCTTCAATGCTGGTATTACTGGAGGTGTGGGGGGCAATGCAAATGTTGGTGGTAATGTTGGTGGCAATGCAAATGTTGGAGGTAACACTGGTGTCGAGGCTGGAGCAAGCAAGTCATCAGGAGGCGACTTTGGCTATGGTTCATCGCAGAAGGAACTCTAGACAAGGATGTCCACTACAATGATGATTTTATGCTTACTATGTTCAGGCTCATTGGATTTGTTCCATCTTTTTGGTTAGCGCATGAGTTAAAGCTATATACCTGTCAGTGGTGTGGAGGCCTTTCAGAACATGGTTGCTCCCCTTGACAGTCTTACAATAATTTTTTGTATACTTATTCAATAATACTAGCCATCTATTAAAATTGTTGTAACTAATTTTGATAATAAAAGTTGGGATTATTATTTATTTATAAGATTCATACTCCCACGGCCTCCTTTTGTTTTATACCGCTCAAGTGTGAGTCGATTCATGGTAAATCTATCTTCTTCTGTGCTCATATTATAGTCATAGCCACCTCAAGTCTAATAAGAACTAATTAGCCGATGAAAATTAGTGAGATGCACTATTAGACTATATGGCATCCTCCCCTTGCCAAAAAAAAAAAGGGGGACTATATGGCATCCTACCCCCCAAAAAGAAAAAATACTCCTATGGAAAACAACAATGTACCAGCAAGGTACTCCGACCGAGTGCCCTGTACATGGCGCCCGCCACTCTTTCGGAGAATCAGGCAGAGGCAGGCATGTAACTCGCTACGCTACCAGCAAGGGCTACATTGAATTAGCAAGTCTGCCGCTACCGCCGAGTTCTGCAGGTTTGCCCTCCGTTTAGGGATGAAGATGGTTAGCAATCGAGAATCAACACCTAGCTTGATGAGATGAGCCTCTCAGGTCGGCACCTAAGTAGAAGACTCGCGGCCCTCCCTGTATACTCACTTCTGCCCGCAGGAAACATGAACGCTGAAACGACATGACACGCTCACAACGACCCTTTCCTAGGGTGCGCCACGCTAGCCGAGCCTTCGTAGCCACTACCAGCCGCCAACAAATTACCCTCAACAGCGTTTACCGCTAGAAAGAGGCTATAGTTGCGTTGTTCCGCGATGCACCAAATGTAGGGTAGCACAAGGGTGCAGCAGCAAGAAAACATGAGCGCGATATCCATGGGTGATAAGCTGCGCAAGCGCAGGCATTGTACTCCCAAAACAAGGCATTAAAACGAGAGCTAGTATTTACAAAACGGAGAAGGCAATGTGGTCCGCCGCACAACACTCAGTTAGAAGTTGAACAGATACCTCACTAAAACTTACACTATTGCAGAAATTACTTTGAGCGATTTGCATGTGGCCAATGCAATTGTTGCGACAAAACATAGTTGGCCGTTCATGAAGAATTTACCCTAACAATCAGCAACCAATGTGTGTGGCTAGCAGTGGTGACCTGATTTACTATCAATCTAGGAGCACCAATCTTCAGCTTTCCCTTGCCATGTCTACTTCTTTCCAGCGCGGGGTTTCCCTTTCACATCAGCTTCCTATGAAACAAAACAATGATAATAAGAAAAAATGTTGCAAACTGCCATCATCGAAGAAAAAGGGCTGCCTGAATATGCGGCATTTAAAACCACATTGAATTATTATGAAAACTTCAAATCAACCTATTGCAATCGATCCATATTAGCAGCACAGCATTCTTTGCATGTTTGTCAATAAAACAAAAAAGCACACAGTAGGAGTTATCATCTGCCTAAGCATCTTCAAAATTAGATGGAGCACTTAATATGCTATAGGCATTCAGCAATAAAATACTAACCTGCACACTATGTATAAAGATATTTGTCTTTGCAGTAGAAGGATTATGCTTCTCGGCACCCTTGCTCCAATCATAGCACACCTAAACAAAAGATACATCATCAGGACTGAGGACAAGAGGAATAGAAAAAGGTATAAAAAGCATTCAGCTTTCAGGCTAATAACTTAAGGATGCAAAGCCATATATAGTTCACAGACTACAGTGAAGCAAGTCAGAACCTCCATCCTACCACACCGATAATTTAGTTGCATATTAACACTCAACATGCTGTACCTCCAAGTCAACTTTGCAGTTATATTTGGTCAGACTACACTGTGGGCATAAACAGAAACCATCCAACAGCATGGCATCATGTGTCAACTTTAGAATGCAGGAGCTTCACAGTAAACAGTTTGTGCTCCTGAATTCTATGCATCTTCATCCTGGCTACCGCTGATTATAATGTTATCTATTAAGGTACATGAAAATCCAGAACTATATAGCAAAAATATAAAAAGCAACTATGGGTATCTGATAAATTTTGTTCTGTCTGTTGATGCTGAAAACAACAGATGACGTACCGCATAAGCGAATATAGAGCCATCCTGATTAAATGTACTGCATGAGATGGGTGCTGGACACTTACTAAAAGCCTGTGAAAGGAAAAAAACATGTCAGAGGCTCAAATTTAATAATTCCAACTAGGAGTTCCTAACGTCTGAACTCTTGGGCAAAACTCATATTTTATATATTGAGCACTCTCTGTGACAAAACAACTATGTTGCATAGTTAAAACAACAATCTGTTAGCAACATGCATGGACATCATTTGCTATCAATTCTTTAACACCTAACGAAACATCATAATAAGCGCACAGGAATTATATATCATAGCAGGCTGTCAGTTTCAATAAAGTATTTCGTTGTTCTTTTTTTGACACTTTCAAGAAACTAAAGTACTTTTAACCGCCATGAGTAGTTTCAGATTAACCAACAGAGAACTTCACGGCGGAAAATGTGTTCAAGATCAATCTGATTTCTCAACTGGTACTACCAATCTAAAACAGATATAACTTTCAGGAAGTTCATTTTAGTTTGCAGCTCGTTTTTTGGACTATTAATGTACCACTTGCCAACAAATGGCACCTATCTTGCTGGTAGTGGTGTTCGAAAGGCAGAGTGAAATCAATAGCGCTAAACTAAGATGCATATATTTAGTTCTCCCTTGTACAACATGCATTAGCCTCAAATGACTAGTGATTCGGAACAGAGGGGCCATACCACAGTACAAGAATGTCCTTGAAGGACACCACTAAATGTTGAAGGTCACAAATAAATGTTGGTCTAAACAAAGACATTTCTGGATATTTAAAAATTTAAAATATATTTAAGTAAACATTTTAGACAAGTCAGTAACTTTGTATAATCAGTCAAGAATCCACAAAACTATTGTGGTCAAAGATCAAATAGGCTACTTGCGAGCATGCATTGTAGTTAAAACTTGCTTCTGACTGGATGGAGTAGCTTAGCTAAAAAGGTAAAATCATACCGTCTGATAATCACATTATTATTTTTTTCCTTTTCAGTGTCATAATGAATCACATTGCAAATGTATGTTAGATTTGTTGAAGTAACTACTCTGACTGAAAAGAGAATGGGCGAATCCTATCAAAAGCGTCTAGGGAAAACAGACCTTCAGCCTTTGCTTACTGTCCTTGTCCCAAAAATTGAAACCACCATCAGAGCCTGCAGTAGCAAATGTACCGTACACCTGGATGGAATGCATATAAGAATTGTTTAGTTCAATTTCGTATATGGTATTAACTGATGCTATGTCTTAGCAAGTATTCAGTGACTACAATTTACAAGGACATCCAAGGAGAGTTGTGGAATTTCGGTCTCCAAATTGAAAGATTAAAGATTTACCCTCCTCAATTTTACAAATCTCAAAGAATTTTTCTTCAATCCAGGAATTAAAAAAAGTAAGATATGAAATTTAAGATAAAATATAACCTCCCTCCTTAAATATTGACACTTAGGACAGCTAATTTAATTTATATTTCACGATTTATTGCCTAGTCTTAATATGAAGAATGGAAAGAGTAGTATACAAGAGAAGAGTCTTACAGGATGGAAGTTCAACGAGTTAACAGAATATATATCATTGCCCTCACGGTGACATTTGAATGTAAAGTTTTTGCTTTGCTGAGAGTCATCTATATGATGAACACCGACTCGCCCTTCTATAGATCCAACCTTCAAAACAAGTAAAATGTCGAGAAAGGACTAAAACTGAAGCAACAAATCTGGACACTAAACAAAAGCCTCATCTGGTACCAAACAAACATCACACTGCGCTTAATAAACATTTTTGACTGTCGAATTGGTGGAAATGGTTTCAATAAGGAATTGAGAAGCCATGCTGATGAGAAATTAACTGAATTGTTTATAGAAATTCATAGACAATTCCATAAGGATGCAGATATAAATTTGTAGCAGTTCCAAAAAAAAGATAATGGTATGAAAATATCCACTATGCACTCTGGAAAGTTTCGTGACAGTCAACACAGGATTCACAGGGCAAAGAAAAAAATACTTACAAACTTATTTTATGTAATAATGACTAGATACTGATTTATTTTACACCGTTCAAATTTTAGTGGTTCTTTACATCAGCTTTGTATCTGTATTCCATAGAATTAACTACCGGTAGCTCACTAGTGCTTCTTTTCTTCCATTATTTCTGTTTATTTTTTGTTATGTTTTGCTGGAGGTCATAATTGGGTTCACGTGAAAGTTAGGCACATGACACCAAGTAAGCCTTTGTTTTGTTCAGCATTTAAGTTTGGTATACTAGATATCTACAGAAGCTATTCAAGAAACCAAACTCATTGGAATTTGGAAGAAATAAACAGAAAGTGTGGCATTACCAAAAAACCTTGTTGATCAGGAAATGCAGCCAGACACCTTGTCTGAAGCTTCAAAGGTGATACAATTCTCTTGAATTCAGCCTGTCACAAGAATGCCAACTGTTCACAAATGTGTGAGAGTAAACTTATTCAGTAAATCAACTTGCAGATATATAGTTAGACGAGACAAAGGCAACAGCAATTTGTTTATTTTTTTCCTCTTTGCTACAAAAAAAATAAAACAAATCATTTCGAATCATCATCGATTTTGTTATCTTCCTTCTCTATTACTCAACCTTCCTGTTGATCACATGAGCTGACTGTGAAAAATCCAACTATTATGGAATACTCCCTCCGTTCCGATTTTAGTGTCGTTCTAGCGTGTGCAAAATTTGCCAATTTAAGTGACGTTCTCACAAATCGAGGTGTCCTTTGAGCCAACTTTCCACTGCTGCCCCTACTAAACGCGTCAGGCTGCCATGTTCCTTTCTTTCTCTCTCCCCACATCGACTCCTCTCTCTTTTGCTGCCACAGACAGATTAATGAGGGGTAGCAGTGTCCATTTGACTTGTGTCAGGAGGCTTCTTGGTTCTCCCCCAGTTCCCAAAACGACACTAAAATCGGAACGGAGGGAGTATATCACAGTTTTCAGTTTTTGAACCCACAAATCTCAGCAATTAAGAGACACCAGTTTCCTTCCACTATTTGATATCCCACAAACCACTAGAAAATGTGTTCGTTGAAAAACAAAGATAAACTGAATTGAGGAAGTGGACACGTTGATTAATGGTTATATCCAAAATCTTCCAATCGGGTAAATTGGTAAATTTTACAAAATCACATCACAATTGGGATAACTACCGCAAAAACTACACGTTCCTATACCAGTTTTACAAAAGTATACTCTCATTGACATACGTATCACCGGCATTTTTATCCAAAGAAATAGGTTTCATAAAACTAAACTTGGGTTTGGGTTGTCCAATCATTTGTGTTCATTTCACAAAACAACATTTGTATTCATTCCGACATTTGTGATCATTTCATAACACAAAACAACACTTTTTCTTGGCGCAAAATTGTAGTTATGCTGCAATACACAATGAAAACAAATGTGTTTGACTGTTTGTGATACGATATGAGTATGACAAAGTGTAGATCTGCGATGATGATTATTAGAAGTGTAGATTTGCCAAACTGATTCTTAAACATGCGGTTTCATTATAGTTGTTCAATCCAAGTGTAGTTTAGAGAAATTTACTAAAACAAAATTAAAGAAGAACACAACTCTTTTTAATGCAATATTCTCTCATACAGCGTAAAATCTCAAGAGGTACTACTGCAGCCATGTGTTTAATCATAGTTTTACAAACAGTAAAAAATGATGAAGTTATATTCATTAAACATGCTGCAGCCAGATGTTTAATCAAGCTAAAGCTTCTAAAATTCCATATAATCGATGCGCAAAACAATACCAACCCAAACCTTAATAAGAACCAAACCTGTGGATTCTGCAGGTTGTAGACTATCATATTGCGATCAGCTGTGCCCACCACCATGAGAGGATAGCTAAGTGAGAAAGCATAGCAGCGCTCAGGCAGCTGCTGAACATGCGCTGGTTGAGATTGCCGAATGTCCCAGTACCTGGAGCAATAGAGACATAGAAGTTGTATTGTAAGGATGACTGTCATAAAAGATGACAAGGACACATTGAATATTAGGTTCTTTTTGTTTGCATGTATGTAAGCAATCGGGCAAGCAAGGTTTTGGTGCTTGATGGTAATGTTGAGTATCTCTATAAATTATCTAAGTGGACACCGCGCAAGATAAGCAAAGCCCCACATTAACATTCACTTGGATTGTGCAAACTACGTACCTCAAGGTCTTGTCCCAGCTCCCACTGACAAGAAGGTTCAGCTGCGGTATCCAAGCGAGCTCTTTAACAGGTGCCTCATGCCCCGTCAAGGTCGTGGGCTGCCCACCCGACAACAACGGCCACACTTTAACCTGCTTATCACAGCCTCCAGTGAAAACAGTTGTCCCATCATCCTTCCACGCCGAGCACAGCACCTGCAAGAACCAAAACCATCCAATAGGTCAACATCAGCAGGTGATGCAGGTGCGAGAAACATCCAGCATTCTACAGGCATCAGACCTAGATCGGCCGCAGACCTAAGCGCTCGACATCCTTAATATTAGCTAACGCAGCGAACGCTGATGCGAATCAACTTTTCTAGGGGGGAAATGTTGAGGGAGAATCACGAACCGGGTGATCGTGCTTAATCGAGGCCTTCGCTTGGCATTGGCCGCCAGCCAGGACCTCCCAGCAACGAACCTGCAAACAGCCCAACAGCATATTACTAATTGTCTCCTCACATTCAGGCTTGTTCGTTCGGAATGGCGGCGACGGGCTCACCTCGTTGTCCCAGGAAGTGGCGACGAGGTGGTTCGCCTTGGGGCTGAAGCTGAGGCTGGACACCGAATCCGCGGGCGCCGGATTCACCTGATTCACACACAACAGAAACAAGCAACCGTTCAAATCGAACCATGGAGACAAAAGCTCCGGGAAGCGAGGGGCCCTCGCGGCCGCGTGACGGGAGCGCGCCGTACCTCGATGGACTTGTTGGGGTTGGGGTTGGCGGCGCCGGCGACGGCGGCGTTGAAGCTCGCCATTGGGGCGGGGAGGCGGTTGCCGAAATTTGGGAGGGGACGGGGGAAGGAGAGAGGAGAGGGGCGGGGACTTCGGGAGGTTTTCGTGAGGGTTCAAGGTTTTGAGAGGGAGAATCGCGTAGGATGTACGCCCTCCTGCAGGCCTCTGCACCCGCGGACACGGCGGCCCAATCCCCGGGTCGCGTGGGATGGAGTGATGGGCGCGGCGGCGCTCTCGGGCTGTTGGGCTTGGGGATGCGCGCGTTTTCGAACGGCGAATGGGTTCGGCGGGGACTTGAGACGCCCGACGACGCCGGCTCGCGCAGGCAGGCGTGCCGCCCAACGGGCCGCGCTCGTTCGGGTTTTTTCTTTCTTTTTCTTTTTTTGGGTTGTGGTAAGCACTCGTTCGGTTCGGTGCTGTGCTGGCGTATCGGTGCGGTGGTTTCCTCGCAAATCATAGATTTAGTGTTGATTCTACATATGTCAATACAAAACCATATCATTGACTAATTTAAGTTTATAAATGGCAATTGCTAAGGTAGTCTCAAATAACTGTGGACCGTCTATTTGAGTAGATCTCGAGGCAAAAGATGAAGTCTTGCACCTCACCCATATCGACTTTTATTATATTCCATTTTTGTTTTGGAAAGTATGCATGATTATTGGAAAGAGACCCACGTCAAGCCAATGAACCAGATTATTGGAAATGACAATTATTTTTACCCATAAAGAAAACAATTACTTTGTTGGAAACAAGCCCGTGCCAATGATTCAGCGGGATGTGTTTATGACTAATCGAAATGATTGTGAACATGTGACATGAGGTTTGTTTCACGTACCAATTTTTGTGAGTAAACAATGGTAACATGCATGGCTAACTGAATTGATCAGTTGAAGTTTTAAGGAAAAAAAAAGTTCACGTGACGTAGACCTGTTACCTAAACGTGTGTGAGTTTAACGTGTTGTACATGATCTCCGTGGTGTTGGTTGAACGTACCACTTAACATGTTCGATGGTGCAACGGCCGAAGCATAACAATAGGAGGAGCCGCGTCCGGCAAAGGAGCCGGTGCGGAATAACCGGAGGAGATTTCCTTTCTTGTGTGAGCGCCGGTTTTCCGTAAAGAATTCCATTGCCGATTTGATTCCTGATTTTTAGTGAAAGAATAGCATTGATTGCCTATTTTATGTATTTATTTTCTATTTTTATTTATTTATAATTTTATAAAATTAAGGGTTCAGATTAATTTCTACTCTTGCACCCTAGGGTGCAAGAGTTGAGGTAGAGACTACCGTAGCACTGCCCTTATAAATACCCATTCACGTAAAGAGTGTAGCCTCTTTGTCATCCTGAATTCTACCCTCCTTGATCAGAGGGCTCGCTATTGAGAGGAAGGTGAACTGTCGCCAGATTTTGAGTATTTTGTAGGTTCATAAAGTATTTACAGTAGTTAGACACGCACCATAAGGATTCTAACCAACAAAAGTACGCTTAATTCACTTCACTGATAATTTTATGAATACTTATTTAGTTCGTTACTTTAACCATTTGTCTTATTCATAAATATTTGTGCAAATAGCTAAATGTATAAGTTAATTTTAAAGTACTTTTGATGATCGATGCAACAATATACATTTCACGTTAAGCAACTAATTATTTTCATATATATTGTTGGTCAAAATTCAATGAAAAAGTCAATGTATCATATAATAACAGAGGGAGTATCTTACAAGCTTTTTAGTTTTGTTCCTTATAAATCATATTTACACGAGTAGAAATCAGATAAATGTTGGAGACATGGATTGAAACTCCATAAAAACGTAGTTAGAGATTGCCGACTTCTTTTTATAAGATAAATGTCCTTTCGTGCACATAGGCCCAACAATTTATATTTTCGTATCTTGTAAGCGATTTCAAGTTTGGTCATAAAACTTTAATGCCTCTCTAACATTACACCACCCACCGATATATAGTAGGAGTAATTTTTAAAGTCTTTTGAATCTTTAAATATATCTTTACTGAGTTTTCAAGTTTCTAACACTAGATTTTAAAAGGAAATAGATAAATAAAATCAATCGGTCAAATGGATGCATAATGAGATACCATTTTATTTCACTTGAATATGTACGATACACGTAGAGAGATTAACTAGATATGAAATCAACGAGGACAGTACATACATGAGAGATCGATTGATATATACAACCTATAGCTAATCCAGTACTAGTTATTCACATGCATGCTGAGGATGCTCTGGCTAGTAGCCCACTTCCTGGAGGCGCTTCTTTTGCAACCACGCGTACGTGCATGCATCGATCCTGATCGCCACCTATATCTTCAGATGCTTCAGCCTGCATACAGTAGACCCGATGATCAGCCGGGTATGCACATGCCTACTTTATACAACTTTATATGCAGGATGGCAGACGGGGTGCTTGTTCAGCAAGTCCCCGGTGCATCTGAAATTCTATCCAGCGTATATGTGCCAACATGATAATTTAGCTGTGGTGGCTTTGAAATCAACCAACAGAGTAATTGTTCCACATACTAAAAGCTAATAAGGGGCCTACTAATTTGGGGATCTTATTCCAATCTTCATGGCTGATTTTCATCAGATTCTCCACATGGTAGAAGAACACATGCATGTCATTTGTTGACTCATCAAGCGTCAGAACCACCCTGGCAGCTAAGGTTTAATTTGTGTGCGTGCTCGTGGAAACGGTGTATGAGCAAACACACACACACACACACATAAAAACTGGTCAGATTATGTACGCACCTATCGGCCTCGTAGGCGCCCATGCCGGCTCCGGGGCACCTGTAGGCGGGGAAGGCCACCTGACCGTTCTCGATGCGGTGCACGTCGTTCTCCAGGAGCTTGTAGTAGTTCTTGACCTCGTCCGCAGACTTGCCCCCCACGGCGCGCGCGATGTTGTCCCACCGGTCCGGCGTCTCCTTGTCGTACACCGCCAGCGCCTGCTCGAACAGCTTGTTCTGCTTGGGCGTCCACTGCGACCTCGCCGAGCTCATCGACATCGACGCCATCTCTCTGTATATATGGACTTTGTAAACAACTAGTAGCTAGCTAACTGAGCGATCTCGGCAAGGAGGAAGTGTGCTCGGTCTTTAGCTGTGTACCTTGTGGGTTTGAGCTGTGAGTTGTGAGAAGAAGAGCTTGCGAGGCAGCACTACTTATAGGGCCCGGCCGGTGAAGAAAGGCTTCCTGCAGGCTTCTCTCTTGTGGGGTCACGGGAAAACAAGGAGAATAAAGGCATCGGCGTGAGCCGGAGCGTGGAGAGCCAGAATGAGTGTCGCCAAGGAACAAGGATTTGTGTCCCAGGTAAGTGGGGGATCTGAGCGCCTTTTTATCTCTTCATCGTCTCTTCAGATCCTTCTGTATGCTAGCTACTCCCTCTGTTTTTAATTATATGACGCCGTTAATTTTTTTAGTGAACTTTGATCAACAATATATATGAAAATAATTAGTTGCTTAACGTGAAATGTATGTTGTTGGATCTATCATCAAAAATACTTTAAGACTAACTCATACATTTAGCTATTTGCATAAATATTTATGAATAAGACGAATGGTCAAGGTAATAAAAAAAATTAACGGTGTCATGTAATTAAAAACGAAAGGAGCTAAGATCGACAATGGCTACAGGTACAGGACACCCAGGGGCAGAGCGTGCCGTGCGTGACCCAACTTTACAGTGGTACAAGGCTCCGCGCGTTTGTCAATAGTGCTGAATCGAGCCCTGGCAACTTGCCACTGGTCGGATCAGGGCACTAGCTCCTACCCGCTGCTCGCTCCTGTGTACAATTGGAGACCACACATGAGCAGTTCCCAACTCTCCTGTGCTCACAAGAAATCATTCTCTGCAGGAGTCAAGGCTCCGTTTGGTTTCTTTCGAATTGCATGAGTTGGTCGAGGTGATATTCAAGAAAGATTTGTTATAGTGCTATGTTAAAATGAGTGTTTCATATGGAAGAGATTCCCATGTCATATTGCTGTCATAGTTCTCTTACGAGAATTACCTATAGATATGGGAACGCCAATAGAAAGCAGCCCTTTTCATATTTCATAATAGATAGAGGGATATTTTTCAAAAAATAATAGATAGAGGGAGTTAGAGGGGAGCACAATAAGCACGATGAAACGGCGGATTTAGTAACATGACCATACAAATTTTCTCCACCAAGAGCACTGAGTCGGAATAATCTCCAAATAGCAAGTTGCAAGAGCCAGTTGATTCCATCACCAGAAAGAGAGCTCTCACGTATTAGAATCTATATCTTGCTTTTGATTTTCAAACCGAATAATATCATACTGAAGGGTCCATCGAGGATCCGGATTCCGGTGTTTTAAAATCCTTTTTTTGCCCCTTTTCCAACCTTTCAGCTAGGTATTCTGGATTCCATACTGCTACGCTGAATCTAATCTGATGTTTGTTTCTCCCTTTTGGACTATTCAAAAGTAAATGGAGAAAAGACGGGCCGTGTGTGGCTCTGAACATTTCTGTCTAAGTACTAGGGTTTAAGCCTCCTAACAACAGACCTGATTTGTGCTTTATACAAACTAATTGTCGCTAACTAAATTTGTTCTTGGCTACAAAAGGTGATAATAAATGGAGGAAGGGATATCTGCAATTCAAAAGAAGCCAACAAATGGATGCTCTTCTCCTACAGTGTCCTCGTGTTGCATAAGGGAAGGGTACATGTAATGGTTAGAAAATAACCATTTATAGGCTTTTATCATGTCACATAAAAGACGACATCAACACGTACAACTCATGCAATAGGTTGTGAGAAGCCATGTTGATATGTGCCATGGCTTGGCTTTGTGATGAGTAATTGGCATTGGTTATTTCCTTGTTGAGCTTAATTGTAATATGCAAGGTTATGGGAATTGCATGAGATTTAGTTTTTGTCAAGATACTCATCAAGGGGGAGATTGAGAAGCCATGTTGAGATATACCATGGCTTAGCTTTGTGATGAGTACTTGATAGTAGATTGCATGAGATTTGCTTTGTGTCAATATACTCATCAAGGGGGGGATTGAGAAGACATGTTGAGATGTGCCATGGCTTGATGATTGTGATGAGTAATTGACTTTGTGTTGAGTTGGAATGCGGATTTCGAGATCGCTTTAGCTTGTTTGTTTTGGCAACTTTGAGTGTTGCTTTATGACTAACCAGAGTTGGTGAAGGAGTTGGTGATGTTGGAGGAGAAGGAAATGTGTTTTCTTGTCTCGTGATGTGTAGGTCAATGAAGTCAACTTGATGGTCAACGGCAGGAGGATCGGGACCAAGCGGGGGCTTGGGGCCGGACGATCAAGAGGCCGGGTGAGGTCAAGGTTGATCCACACCGTCCACGTGGAGAGGACAAGAAGCACGGACGGTTTCACGGTTTGGCCTCAAAACCGTGGAGGTGATGAAGACGGCGTGTTGACCAGGGTCAAGGCGAACGGGAGGCCGGTTCAAGTGAAGGGTCCCGACGGGCTGGGACCGAGGAGACTTGACGGCGATGAGGTTCGCGGGACGAGGTGACACGCATCGACATCGAGATGGTTTCTCGGTTTGGCCTCAAAACCGGTGGTGGATGGTTTCCCGGTTTGGCCTCAAAAATGATGGTCGACGGTTTCCCGGTTTAGCCTCAAAACCGGTGGTGAGCGGTTTCCCGGTTTGGGCCTCAAAACCGGTGGTGGATGGTTTGTCGGTTTGGGCCTCAAAACCGGCGGCGGACGGTTTCCCGGTTTGGGCCTCAAAACCGGCGGCGGCGGTTGGTGGTGCATGTGGCACCATCGCGAAGGTAGCTTCGAGCTGAAGCTAAGTTGTGAAGGTCCCGACGGCATTCGGGTGATGGAGAAAATGTTGGACGGAAACGCCCTTATGTGTTGTATGGGTGTGTTGTAGTGTTAGGGGCATTTTCGGGATGTGAAAATATCCAAGAGATAAGGTGGGTGGCTGGTTGTGGCTGCCACTTTGAGCCTCTCATTTGTGTTTGTGGGAGAGGGCTTGAGAGAGGAGAGGAAGGAGAAGGGAGAAGAGAGGAGATGGCTCTTTGATTGAGCTTTTTGTCATCCTTAGTTTGTGTATGCTAGGGAGTGGCTTAACACATACATCTTTGAGCAATATCAAGTATCAATTCGTCCTCAAAGTGTTCTCCTCATCTTGAATCCCGAATTTGTTATTTTTCCCATTTTCGGAGCTATTTTTGGGTGATTTTCGATTCGCCTTGTGTGGTGCGTTTTGGGACGGATTTGTTGGGGGATCTTGGTGCTATGACATGCTAGAACAATCCTCTATGGATACTTGACCAAATCCTAGGCACGAGCACCTTCGATTTCATGAATTTGTGAAGTTTCACTCAAACCCTAGGTTCGTCGGTAGAATCCAAAATTTGTGGGATTTCTTGGTCTTTTGGTATGGATCCTTTTGGATGAGGTTCACCATCTCACCATGAAGCTATGGTTCAAATTTCGTGAATTTTGGAGGTCGTTTGATTGAATTTTGAATTATGGAGCTCCCGTTCTCGAGTTCTTTCGCGTGCTGTCCTGACACTGCCGGAGTATCCGACAGTCTGTCAGAGTATCCGATGGGGGTTCTTTGAGTGACCCCGGAGTATCCGACAACTTGCCGGAGTATCCGATGGGGGTTCTGTGAGTGACCCCGGAGTATCCGACAAGTTACCGGACTATCCGATGGGAGGTTTCTGTTATGATTTTTCCAGATCATCTTTTTGAGTGTATCTTTGCTTGATTTGTTTGCTCAAGTGTTTCTATCCCTTCCACAATCATTCTTAGGGTCAACACATTACGTTCCATGTGTGTGTGTGATCTTGGTGGTTGTTCTTGAGATGGTTTGGGACATAGGCCAAGTTCTTTGCAAGAATTTTTATTGCCTCCCATTCACCCCCCCCCCCCCCCCCCCCCTCCCCTCTGGTCGCCTTCTCGGTCCTTCAGGTTGTTTATTAGAATGTTTGTCAATAACTTTACACTAATTACTGATTATACATATATGGCACATACAAAGGTAAAATTGTTGTCTACTATTGCTGTCCCACAGAGAAAGGACATTCCAGCTTTGACCTTAATTAGCCAAATTATTTTAAGTTTGACCCAAGTTTTATGAAACAAATATAAATAATTGTAGTCAATATATGTATAACAGACAATTATGGATTATATGCCTAAAGGTACCATAAATGTTCATATATTATGCTGTAATTTTGGTCAAACATAATATAGTACTCTCCATGTCCCATATTACTCGTCATTTCTGCCTTCTATGGTTTCCCAAATTACTTGTCATTGTTGCTTCTCAATACATCTCTATCTCTCACCTCTCCTCGTTTCCTATGCATCACACATTTTCCACTCCGTGTTTCCTGTGCAACAATAACAAAATTTGAAGTGAGATGGAGGAGTATGATTCAAGACGAAAACTAAAATTCTATTTTTCTATGGAGGGAGTACAAAACATTATAAGTTATGATGACCATCGTACATTGTGCTGAAGGCGTATTCTCGCGAAAGAGACGGTTTTCTCTCTCCTCATTTACACTTTGCCATGTTGGCTAAAAGTGCTTAAGTGTATATTATTAGTCAAAGTTAAAAAAAATCAGCATTGTCATATATTTAAAAAGGAAAGAGTATTTATTACCATTGTACATACCCTAAGTGCATCTGTATGTAGCAGCACAATTCGCATACATATCTGTATCAGTGAAAATGTTTCATGCCAGTGGTCAGAAAGAAGGCAACAGCAGATCATCTTGTTTTGTGCACAAAAGGAGGAATATGTATGAAGAAAATGCCCAGAGATTTGATTCATCTGCTCGTATAACGTCATGTTATCTTACCAATATATTTATGGGGCATCAAATTATGAAAGGAGCACTACATATAAACAACAACCTGAGGGCAAATGCTTGTTCCAACTTGATGTCAGGCGTCCGGCCGGTCCAGTTCAGAGCCCCGATCCTTGGAGCGAGCGAGCGGCCATGTGATCGATCGTGAGGCGCTGCAAGCAGATTCCATTCCTTCCATCGCCAAATTGCCGGGCGTGGCGCTGGTGCGTGCGCATCTCTCAACAGCCGGCCGCGCAAGCATGCATGAATCTAGCTAAGATTTGTTGTAAGCTGTCGTCGATTGCCGATCGAGGAGTGCAGGGAGAGATTAAGTATTCACAGCATCTCCAGGCTTTCTTTTATAGGAAAGGGGTTGTCGATTAGGTAATAATGCAGCTTTCTTTTGCAGGAAGTGTTTGATTAGATAGTGTAGTCGTCTCAAGTCCCCCCAAATACACACCATTTCAAATCGTCCCTGATAATTATAAACAGGCCAGCTAGTGACATCACCTGTTTATTAGATAGTGTAGTGTAGTGGAATGTTTTATTTTTGTCAGATGTACAAGGTGTCGCACCATGAGACTGCACAATGATAGATAGATGTCACCAATTTTCTTACGATGTAATTTTGCGGACATATATGGCACCTTGCGTCCTCTTATATCTCCCTTCAGTCTCCTCTCTGCTACTTTGGTTTTCACCACCACGGATTCTTCCCTCACATGCACCGCCAATGGTAAGGTGGGATGGTACGAAAAAACCTTGCACACATTTTTTGGTGTGTTACAATTAAATCAAGTAGTCTATATTCATTTTAATTGTCCTAAATTGTATACATTACATATGCTTCACAATTTCAATCCTCTCGAAGAAATTACAAATATCCAAATTACCTCAAACATAATTTCTTAAATTCATTCTTCGTCCACCAAGTGATCACAAAAATCCTAGACATTTTATTCATTTATATTGTTATTGATGGCATTCCTTAATTATTTATTGAAAATTCCAATTGAATTTTTGTTCCTCCTTTTTATTCTACAACTTATATATAGAATAGACAATTTCTTTGGTTTTCTTATGTTGCAACATGAGAGGTCATTTGTTGGCAATAGCATTTGTTCCTTTATGGTCATGCGCTGCAGCACCAGCGTGTTAATATCCAGAACACAACCATATTTTCGATGAAAGCGAGTATGTTCGTGAAATTATTGAAGTGTATGAATGCCTGTAGTTCATAAATACCTTGGCTAATTGATCTACAATATTTTGACTGCATGAGAGAAGCCATTGCACATATGAAGCAGATATCACAAAGCTTAATTTGATACACAAGATTCTTTTAAAAAATTAGCAGACTCATCATTGATCTTGATACCCAGCTAGCTTTACCATTTTCCATTCAAAGCGCCAAAGTACATTTATGTGCATATAATTTATAAATTTTCTTCGAGCTGCACAGGTAGCCACTGCATTATCCTTCTCTTCACTGAAATCTGGAGCTCTAGAAACATCAACCTACAGCCAAAATGTAAGGCCCATGAAATTCATAATATTAATGAATACTGTGTATATCGTCAGACTAGGGTCAGTGAAAAAAAAAGCAGGCATGCATGCACATGGAATTTTTTTCTTTTTGGAACTGCATGAACTCATTCTTTTCTTTCTTCCATAAACACAACTTTATGTATTATATTTTCCTAATGTAACTTTATGCTTATTTTGTGGTTGCCTGTAGTACTGAAAGTCTGAAACACAACTGAATCTGAACCTAGTATGATGATGATGCGTGTGGCTCTCACCTATGTTTTGTTCCCTCAGAATGATGCCTGGTGATAACATTGTATATTCTGCGGAGTACTAAACCATGAATAGATGTGTCTCTCGGGACAAAGCATCAGTACGTAGTACTTACGTACTAAATCATAGTCAATTAGCAGCTAAGACGAAAGTTGCCAACTTGACATGTCGTACCAATCTACCATCGAAATTAACAGTCTGGACGGTTATCTAAGCAATATTAAACATTATCACCGCAGCATGATGACATAATGCGTTTGTTTAAGCACGCATATAATACGGTTTTATTATGACTAATCCTATGGCATTTGCCGTTTCAAGCATGCACGAGGATCAGATCTCATGTGGGGGGTTCTGCTGCACTAGCTATCTACATCTAGTTACATCATGCATGGTTAAATATATGGCATGTTGCATGCTGAAACCAGCTAATAATTCAAGGCAGACATTAATAACTAGACTAGAAACGGGGGGACAGGCAAGCAGACAGGCCGTGTTAATTCGTTCAGTTACTCCGTACCTCTCTGCACTGTCCTCGCCGCCGCCGGCGCGGCGGCGCCGTACCACTGGAAGGGCACTCCGCCGGACTCGATGCGCGCAACGTCCTCCTCGAGCTTCTGGTACTGGCGGCGCACCTCGTCGACGGACTTGATGCCGCCCATGTAGCGCACCACGTTGTGCCAGCGGTCGGGGGTGTCCCTGTCGTACACCGCCAGCGCACGCTCGAACAGCTTGTTCTGCGACGGCGACCACTCCGACGACGGCGACGAACCCTTGTTGTTGGACGCCATGGCGCTGTTCCGAACGAACGGACAGGGTCAGCTGGTCTTCCTCGGAGGTTTGTGCGTGACGATGTGACGGGTGGAGGGAAAGGAGCTTTGAAATGGTTCCGATGAAAGACCTGGCTTTGTGAGGGTTGGATTTATAGGATCGGTGAGGCCGGTTAGTAAGCTAAGGCCAAGTGGCCAACTCAGTCTACAACTGGCAAAAGAACCGGAGCCACAGCCATGGGCTGACGGCCATGCTGTCCACCGCTTACGTAGGAAAAGGAAGGTAATTGATTTTCATGGCCCCGAAGATTATGTCACTTTGACCGTTGTTTTCCTGTCTTTATAGCGGTATACGTCCTCCAGGGTCTTATTGATGTATAAGGACGTTAGAACAGTATGTAGCTCATCTTTGAGCTAAAGTTTTGTTAACATCATCAACTAGAAGAAACCTTCTTTTGACAAGAGATCTAATGGCCTGGAACCTTCACCTCGTAGTGTTTTAGTAGCGAACATTTCAAAAGCTCGGAGGAGTTAATTGGCTAGGCTTGTTTAGAGCATCTTCAACAGACTCTCTATATCTCTCCTAATTTACAGGAATAGAGATTTTGTTAAAGAAACACCCTCCAACAGCCTCTTCAATTGGATATTCAAATATAGATATTCTCTATTCCGGATTTCTAGCTAGTCAAATATGAAGAGCGAGGATGGCTCTCTAGACTGAAAACAAGATATAGAGAAGCTGTTGGAGAGTAAAAAGATATAGAGAGCGATTTTTAAGCAAATGACTCTCTAAATGATGATTTAGAAAGTGAGATTTAGAAAGGCTCTTGGAGATGCTCTTAGTGCTGCTCCCTGGTTATAAAATGATAAATTGCACGTGTGATGTGCCAAGATAAGAATTTTTTTACAATTTGTTAAAATCTAAACATATTGTTACTCCCTTGGATCCAAGACAATGGTTTCGAGTCGGTCATAAGGATGGGTATATGTGAAATGGCCACTTATACCCTTATTCAATGGTTGTTAAGCATTTAAATATTGTGGATGGAGATAATTGGAAATGAAAAACAGTAGCAATTATTAAGGGGAAAATAGTAAAGTATAGTGAGCATTTTCCATCAAAAGTACATAACAGCTTCAAATTTGTATAGATTTTTTATTGCTGGGATCAGGAGTATAAGGTACTAAGTTCTATATAGCCACTATTTCAGAGTATAATTCATTCCAAAAATCTATAATCCTCAATCTCTTTGAAAGTACCCAACCCTTCATGTTGCCATTGAAGACATATACCCCTGATAACCACAAATAAGTACTCTCCGTTTTTAATATATGACACCGTTGACTTTTTTGTCGAACTTTGACCAATAATATATATAAAAATAATTAGTTGCTTAACGTGAAATGTATATTTTTGGATCTATCATCAAAAGAACTTTAAGATTAACTTATACATTTAGCTATTTGCATAAATATTTATGAATAAGACGAATGGTCAAAGTAACAAAATAAGTCAACCGAGTCATATATTTAAAAACGGAGGAAGTATTATTTTAACATAAAAATGGTTAATAACGTGCCACTTTGACAAGTATCAGTAGCCCTAAATATATGAAAAAATAGTAACGTTGTAACATTATAAATTTGCTATTCAAGTCAAATAGAGCCATACTATTATTTATAATGTTCAGTCTAAATTTTAAAGACATGCACAACCCGATAAATGACCCTTTTTTGTGGCTGCCAGGAGTAATTGCAACTTAACTTCATATCTAGCATAATGCAGAAAAGTAATACCATCTTTGTCCCAAAAAGACTGGCATTCCAGCTTTTTACCAAGCCAAACTATTTTGACTAAACTTCTATAAAAATATCAATATTTGTTTGTACCAAATAAGTATCATTAGATTCACCATGAAATATAATTTCATCTTATGTCCATTTAATGTCATAAATGTTGATGTTATTTTTTTTACAAATTTGGTCAACCTTAAGATAGAATGTTATTCTTTTTGGCACAAAGGGTGTAATAACCAGTCTAGAGGAAACAGATGGCTTGTTACTACGCGCATTGAGGAGGGAAGATTCCACATGGAATGTTTTTGAAAAGATGTTTTAGCTCATCTGGTTTTTTTATGAGTTTATAATAAGAATTTTAGCTCAAAAGTGAACTAAAAAAACTGTCATAATGTCACAAATTTAAAACCGGAGGGAGTAGATGAGATTGAGGGTTTGTTTGTATAGATTAATACTTTCTCTGATTCTAAATATTTATTGTTCGGGACATTAACCCAATCCCCAACTGATGAGTTTGTCAAATCATTTACTTCGCTAAAAAAAGCGAACGGACCCCTAGCTGAGTTGGTTAGGTGACTCTAGTAACATCGTCAGGTCGTCGATTCAACTTCGATTCCCCATGGGAGCGAATTTCATGTTTGGGTTAAAAAAAAACCTCTCGTCTGTCTCCCGACAAACCACAAGTCTAAGGCCTAGCTCAGGTAATTGGTCGTACTCACACGAGACACAATGTCACTGGTTAAGGGTGGGGCAGGAGTTTAGAGTTTTCTCGATTTAAGTGAGAAAGTCTTCTTTATGCAAAAATGCGCAGGAGTGTCTTACTCCCGAAGATCGAATTTATATATATATTGCTAGGAAAACATTTCCCTTCTAGATGACATCCCTTCTCTAAATTTAGATTCTCCAGAAAGAAAAAAACTTATATGAAAAGAAAATAAAATAAAATGCGAAGTGCTTTTCCCGGCCGGTAGATTTGGAAAATCAGAATCCCCTGAAAAGGTTTGGACGCTGCCCCTGCCCATTGGTGTTCGCGGATGCCATGGCCAACTTGGTAATTGATCTGAAAGGTTCGCGCGGGCTAATTCTCTGTCTTCCGGGGACAATGGAGAAAGGCGCGCGCGAGAGAATCTCATCGCAAGGAATCGTCAGAGAAAGAGCGGGCAGCTTGCAAGGGTTCGGAGAATCCCCGGAGCTAGCAGTGACTTGAAAGCTGAAAGGCACTTGAGACGCTGGGGACAAGTGGGTTCCTCGAGTGATTGATCAACATGGTTAAATCTTATGCGCTGATTAGCTCACGGAATGTAACTTTGCATATTGCCTTTGGCCAGAGATTGAGAGTGTGGAGGACACAAGACTGGCAGAATGTTCGTAGCTACATCTAGCTGAGGCACGCGTCTCTTTGCAAATGTCACGTTCAATAGATTGCAGTTCCAGTCTGAAACGGAGATTTTACGGGTTTTTGCAGAGGAATACTATTTGGTTTTCTAGTAGGTAAATACAGCAAGATTGCAGGGCCCTGCAGATTTTTTTTTTTTTTGAAGGTCCCCTGCAGATGTTTGTTAGTGCAATTTAACACAAAACAATTCAAATCCATGTGTTCCATAGTGCATGGATATTGCCCACAGATTCACTAATCACTATCAAGTAATTTACCATGCAATTGGCCCTGCCTTTTCCAATCTAACGTCTTGTCAAACCCAGCTCCTAGATTCAGAAAACTTGATGCGCGCACGGTCATGTGAAGAAATTCAGGACATATGCCCAGCCGACAAGGGCTACCAGGCCACCGTCACAGATCCCTGCCTCTAAATGGAATCGCCATCTTTTATATAAATACACCGCAAATTGGCATTCTCAGGGCAGGGTATCAAGTGGCTCGTTATTGCTTAGTATAGTACTTCAGTGTTCACCCAACTGAAAAAAAAAAAACTCATGCTATGAGCACACATGATTCTTGATGACGACGCTGTGTATCTGTGG
Organism: Eragrostis curvula; assembly: GCA_007726485.1. NCBI lineage: Eukaryota > Viridiplantae > Streptophyta > Magnoliopsida > Poales > Poaceae > Eragrostis > Eragrostis curvula. The sequence goes on along the minus strand of RWGY01000314.1, from coordinate 293,831 downwards.
CGCAACAGATTTGGGATCTACGTGTGGACGAATTGACGGTCCATATTGAGCTCAGTAGACGTGTTTCCAAAGGACGTACGGCCTTAGATTCTTCAGAAAGTATGTCCCAAAAATAGCCTGAGTTATTTACCAAATCAATAAGATGTCACTGCACTACTGGGGGCTCAACTCGGCGAAAACCAAAATGCAAGAATCTGCAGCAAAGAACTCGGCGAAAACCATAATGCAAGAATCTGCAGCAAATTAAGTTGCGACAATAGGATTGTCCTTCTATTGTTTGGGCATCATTACTCTGAAGGATCTGCGAAAGAAGGGATGATGATACTTTCGCGGGACAGCAGAACTGCATACCATGGTCCTGGACTACTGGTAAAGAACCAATTCGCCGTGACAAAGCTAGCTACATGTTGCAGTAGCAACTCCCTTTCTCTTTAAGCATCCGCATCATGCCCAGTGCCATCAGTTTTGTTACTTTTGTATAGGAAATAGCATAGGGTTACAGCATATGTAAAAATAGGTGTTAATTTTTTGACAAAATATTATTGATAAAATGAAGAGTTTCCAGAAAAAAGATGTATTTGTTTATGGAACTAAAAAAACATTAACATCAATATTTACTAGACCTTTTATTAATCATATGTAGGAACAATATTTATTTCAATTTAATATTTTGAGGCAATTGTGTTTTTATCCCCACTTTGAACTTTAATTCTGATTTTACCTTTAACTTTTTGACTTTGTGATTTTACCCCTGGTTTTTCAATATGAAGCCAGATCTTACCCTCAGTAGGGGGTATTGCGATTTTACCCCCAGTAGGGGTCAACTCTGGCTTCGGGTTGAAAAACTAGGGGTAAAATCATAAAGTCAAAAAAGTGAGGGCAAAATCGCAATTAGACTTCAGAGTGAGGGTAAAAACATAATTATACCTAATATTTTATTTTTTTAATATTTAAACAAGCAAGTAATGCTCCGTTGGACCTTTTCTCTAAAAACAGGCCGACATTGGGCTGCATCTGTCTCCTACTCAACATGCTAAAAATGGCCCAGGGCCGTTATGTCGGACCCAAACCAAAACCCACCTGTGAGATTTCTCGCAGGGCCGACGGCGTCGCGAAGCTGGCGGTGCGCCGGCTGGCCCCGCCGAGCCGGTGAAGGACCCGGTCGTGGGGGGAAGGCAACATGCCGGTGGTGGCGAAGAAGACGGCGAGGGGAATCATCAGCTCCCCGATAATCTCTGCCCTGCTGACTTGAAGTAAGAACCCGCCCTTTATTTATCTGCAATCGTGGGACATCGATTGCGATGGTGTTGAATGGTAGATGAGTTCGATTGGGGATTGAGCTGTACGTTGAGTGGTTATTTCGCGTGGGTGTTGATCTTTGATGTTTGCAATATCCGTCTAATTTTGTGCCATGTAAATTTGGACTTAGCACCAGCAGATATAGGGATTGTAGGCATGCTTTGATAGAAAGATGATCCTAGTAGGAGAAATATAAGATTTAATCCAAATTAATTAATCGTGTATTCTGCCCGCTTAACTTGTTTCTGTAACCTTGATCCTTTGCCTCAATCGACTGACTTGGATTTTGGTTCCCTGGGCTTGTATGACATACTTGGCAACTAAAAGTTCAGGTTGGGAGCTTTCTCCCCACCTTTGATTCCTTTGGGAAAGATTTTTTTTTTAAATGTATGGATAAAATCGAGTGGAACATCAAAGTATAAGTTAGTTTCCCGTAGAGTGTTGGTTATGCTAGTACTTGTTTTGGTAGAAATGTTATTAGTTTATACATCTTTGGGAAAACCTATGCTATTGTGACAGTTGGATAAAATCTCTGTTATACATTCTCCACATGAATGCATAGAACTTTTTTGGTCAAAACTTACGTACATAACCTGAAACCTGCATTTATTTGGCCCAAATAATTAAACTAGTTGTCATTATCCTTAGATTGAGGATCCATTGATATGGTTGGTACATGGTACGCTTTGTTCCCAATGTTCAGGAGTTATATCACACTCTAATAATTAATCAAGGAGTTTACGTTTTCTCAGCCCTTGTTTGTTTGGTGGCAAACTTCACATAAGATGTGCTAACCAATTGCCACATGGAGGGAGGTATACATCTTTGTTACATATGATGCGTACTCTCCATCAAATATATAGAAATTATGCTAATAGTAATCTCCTGTAATGTACTTCTTAAGCTGCTTTACTTCTTGGTGCTGCTGGTCCACAATTGCTCTAACAATGTCGCCAATGGAAATCATTCCAACTACCTTCTCGTCAAAAACAGGAACATGTCGAATATGCTTGTCTGTTAATGTAAAGTAAACGAAATGAGATCTCAAGTTTTCCTTGTAATTTGTAGTTATGATTCAAGCATTGGAGTGAAATACTTGATGGAATGGATCTTCTTTTACCTGTCATTAGCTCCATGGCACGTAGAATACTGGTACTGGTGGATACAGTAATTAGCTTGTCCTGCAATGTAGTAAAGAAAATGATGAGGACAGGACAAATAGGGAGAGCCCCTCCGGTGGGAGTATTATTTTTTTTTCATATTAAGATCATTTTCCATTTTCATGTATGTTCACCTCTTCTGTCATGATATCTTGAACTCTTGTTTCTTTCGATGGTTGCCCTGGCAATAAGACCTTCCTGGCAAAATCTGTATCACAAAAGTTGTGTATTTAACTATTGATTAGGGAAATAGTAAGGCTAGTATATTTTTTTACTCTTCTGGGAACACAGACTTAAAAGGGACGGAAGAGGATAGTTTGGCCTTCCGTTCATATACGATGAGATCAAACTATTTTGATACCAAATGGCCAACTCACAACAGCTTATTTGAGGTTACCTCTCTCAGTTACAATTCCTGCAAGATGCTTCTCATCCCCTCCCTTGAGCACCACTAGAGCTCCAACATTATGGGCTGTCATCTGCGTATTCAAGAAAGATAATTAGTGTTAGTCACTTAGATATAACTTTTTGTAAAGCTATCCCCTCTATACTACAAAGCATAACTCTTACATGCTTGATGGCTTCATGCACCAAATGACTGGTGTTGCACCAATAGACAGCTCCAGCCTCCGCTTCTCCTTTTGCCTTGAGAATTTCTCGTACTGTAATGTTCTCTAGCCCCATGTGAGGTATGATTACAGTTGGGGATTCACTTTGTATGCGTGAAATCAGCGTAGCCCATGAGAAGATCCCCTTGTTCATATGTTGTAATACTGTGTGTCGTAGTTGAATTCCATGAAAGCGTAGCGCCTTTCTGATGCCTTGCATGTTTTCTCTGCTGTACTGGCATAGTGGTTTTATTATCAGGATTATCTTAGTTTCAGCGTAGAGTTGATATTTAGATATCAGCATGCTGCAAGCCTTGTACAACGTACGTACAAAAATAAAATTGCACGGCTTTTTTGGAGTAAAAAGTAGCGATTATATTGAGCCATGCTGCCCTAACTTGGTTTTGTTTCGTTTTGTAAACACAACTGTATTGTTTGAGCATTTGAGTCAGGTTTGATGGATCATATGCAATAAAATATTACTCAAAAACTTTAACATACCTCACTTGATGGAGAAATGCTGCAATCCTGCTCTTGTGCTTATGCCAACTCCTAGAACGATTGAGTGGGTGAAGATGATGGGTTCGGCTGCCGGAGTTTAAGAATGTTGCAAAGAGCTACGTTGCCTCTTATGATGCATCTGTGTATCCCCTGGCCGGCACACAAGAACAGGTACCTACCTTTGTTATTCCGAGCAAAGCAAAGAATCTCAGGTCATACGAGTTATCAGTTCTGTTTAATGTTGTTTCTTCATTGCAGGGAGAAATCTTTAGCTTTGCTTCGGAGGGGGTTGCTTGCGGTTGCTTCCGTGCACACGAGGAAGGCTTTGAATAAGTCCCTTTTTCATGGATTGTTCTTGCTAACTTGTCTACTTGATATTTATCAGCGGCTAGGCGGTTGCCTTTCAGTAGGGAATGGATTTGGCAGGAACACCTTTGAAAATATAGCAGAATAGTCATGGGCTACCTTTGATCTTTTTTCATTTTTCTTTTATAGAGCATAGCGAGAGCCGAGTAATCCCGCCCTGGGCAGGGAAAAATTTGCATACCCATGTAACAAAAGGGGAAAATGAAAGCAGATAGTACAATGAGCATCAGTGTACTGATCACTAGCAACGACAAGAGAACTCTGCAGAAAGGCAGAACAAGAAGCTTTGAGATTTTGAAGCAGATTTTTTTTTTTTTTGGAGGGGAAAGTTTTGAAGCAGATTCTACTTCTTTTTTTTTTTTTTTTTTGAGGAACTGAAGCAGATTCTACTGCGAAGACTGAAGAGAGCAGTTTGGTTCGTTGCAGCCCATACTTGTATCTTTTTTTTTAAAAAAAAATATAAAGCTCTGAATTGGAAAGAAGCAACTGAGCAGGCTGCCAAAACAAGAGCACAAATACAGCTGGGCCGAACAATACACAACCAATTTTTTTTCTAGGACGTGAAAACATTTTTTCTGAGTGAGAAAATTTGCTAATGAAGTCAGATCTAGAGGGTTTTATGAAACCACGGGGGACATTTGCTTAGAGTCTTCACGGTTGTTTGCATACAGTTTTAGAGCTGGGTTGTTTTCATACGGACGTACGGTTTTTAGGCTTCGCTTTTGCTTGTGCACTTGTCCCGCGCCACAAGCAAGTTCCTGTTAATCTTGAAAAATTCCTTTCTACGTTTCAAAGCTACCACAACCAACGAGGAATTTCGCATCCATCACGCAGCGTAGATTTACGTTGTCTGTCACAGACCAGACAATAAACATACAAGTTGGATCCATCACCGCTTGCAATTCCTTCAACCCGACGTTCTGCACCCTTCACCGAGGCGTTCCAACGTTTCTGTTAATGCTTGCTACTGTACTCAATGCTGCTCCGTCAGCAGCTGCCACCGACAGGAACTCTCACCTTACGTTCCGATCCCACGACGCGTATCTAGTTTGGCACCAGCTCGCGTAACGGAACAGAGCATGCGCGCGCGCTCGCCAGAGCTCACTCGCACGCACAGGATGCAGCCGCCGTTGACCTGGGACTTTGCTTGCGTATATATAAACCGGTCCTGCTCTTGCACCGGTCGGCGCGAAAGCGATCCCCATGCCTTCAGCTCCAATCATCGGGACCGGACAATGCCGTTGTTAAATCGCGTCAACTCGCCGGCCACCTGCAGGGCCGCGGCGACAGCGGCGCTGCTGGCTCTCGCCTGCTGCTGCCTCCTCTGCTTTGCTTCCGACGACGACGGCGCGGCCGGGGAAATGCCGGGCCCGGGGCAGCGCGTCGTCACGGTGGACCAGTCCGGCAAAGGCGACCACAGGAGGATCCAGGACGCGATCGACGCCGCCCCGGCGAACGACTCCACCGGCGCCACCGTCGTCATCCGGATCAGGCCAGGGGTTTACAGGCAAGTGGAGTAAACGATGGTCACTCTACACGCATGCTCGTAAGCTCATCTGCTCTTCTGTTGAGACCAACACATTTGGGTTTGCAGGGAGAAGGTCGTGGTGGACAAGCCCCACGTAATTCTGGTCGGCACGAGCTCCAACTCGACCATCATCACCTGGAACGAGTCCTGGGCATCCGCCGAGAGCCCGACCATGTCTGTGCTGGCATCCGACTTCATTGCGAAGCGCTTAACGTTTCAGGTGTCTTTCCACTTACTACATTCATGTGCAGGACAGCATCTACTCGCCTCAACATGGACGGACACCCTGACGATCTCTTGTTCCCGTGTACGTGCAGAACACTTTTGGGACCACCGCACCGGCGCTCGCGGTGAGAGTGGCAGGAGACAGGGCGGCGTTCTACGGCTGCAAATTTGTGTCGTTTCAAGACACGCTCCTGGATGATACGGGGCGCCACTACTACCGTGGTTGCTATGTCGAAGGAGGCACGGATTTCATCTTTGGCAACGGCAAGGCTCTATTTGACGTATGTCAACATGAACTAGCGAGCGGGGCACATGCCACTCGCCCTCATAATATCAGTCCTGTTATAACTTTTTGTAATCTTGATCTAAAGTTGATTTCCCTTTCAAGTCTTTGCTGTAGCACATGCCCCCAGCCCGGCTTTAATTTCACGGCTAGGTTCACCTTTTGTGCAGAAATGCCACCTGCACTCGACATCGCTGGTCGGAGGTGCATTCACGGCGCACAAGCGATCTTCAGAGTCAGAGAACACCGGGTACAGTTTCGTCGGTTGCAAGCTGACGGGCCTCGGCGCCGGCACCTCCGTCCTGGGGCGGCCGTGGGGTGCCTACTCCCGCGTCATCTTCGCGCTCAGCTACATCTCCAGCACGGTGAGGCCCGAGGGCTGGGACGACTGGGGTGACAACACCAAGCAGAGGTACAGATTAAAGACCGCATCACTTCATGTTGTTGCGTGCACTGATCTCGTGAGGTATCCGTCGAGATGGAACTACTACTACTATTTGTTTAACACTGACGCGGTGTAATTTGTCCGTGAAGGACGGCGTTCTACGGGCAGTACCAGTGCTACGGCGAAGGATCAAAAACTGACGGCAGGGTCGCATGGTCGCGCAGCCTCTCGCAGGCTGAAGCTGCACCGTTCATCACCAAGGCTTGGGTTGGTGGGCAGGAGTGGCTCCGATAGGAAGTTGTGCTCATCTTTTATTGCCGGTAGAAAGCTTACCAATGTCACCATTGGACTAGTTAAAGCTTAGTTATGCGGTTGGTTAACTTTGATTCAGTTCGTAGCCTGTACTCATCTTGTATTGCTGCATTAGTCTGTGAACTATGATGAACCATGTCATCTATTTGTTTCAGTGCCGAAACCATGCCCAGTCATGGGCGGCAGGATTTTTTTTATATAAAAAACTAAAAAGTAAGTGTTTAGTTGTTTCTGTTAGTGCCTCTTTGTCTTTCGCTTTGAAGTCAATCAAGTGGCAATGGTGAGCTACACTTTCACTAACCGTAACACATACGTACAAGATATAAATATTCAGTTTGCCCCGGTGCGTGTGTATGGTGATGTCCCACCAATTGTTAAAACAACTTCTTCACTGTCGGAACAAAGCCTCGCCTCCTCTTGTAAGTGTAAGTGACTCAAAGACGGGATAGGCTACTGGAGGCACTGACTAAAAGTTATGCACACTACCAGCTTTTCTTCTCCCTTCTCTTCACCTCGAAGGTGGGCATGTTTGCTTTAGACCCTGGCAGGCAGCTGCCTGGCCAGGCAGCAATCCCAGGCGCTCATTTTTGAGTGCCTGGGGCTCAGATCAGTTGCCTGGGCCAGGCAACTTGCTCCAGGCAACAACCAAACGCGCCCTTAGACCGCAACATGGATGGTCACTGGGTATATATGTTCTCTTCCCTTCACAAAAACGAAGTGCATTAGTTGTTCTCCATTGCACAACCCAAAATGAAAAGTATAACACATTGTTTTCCAAGGATAATATTATTAGCAGCCAAAAAGACTTCACTTAGAATTTTTTTTAGAAGAACGATTATATGCTTAAGACTAGCATGTCCGAGTTCTTTACGGCCACAGTGCTAACAGGATGTGTTACCACGGTACCACCATCTCAATGCACCGATTCAAGCAATCGGGGCCCTGTTTGGTCACAGCTTTTGTTTGTTTGTTTGTTTTGCGGGGAAGCTTTTGTTTGTTGCAAAGTCAACTTATTTGAAAAGCTGGTGAAAAGGCAGCTTATGGTTATTGTTGTTTTTTTAATTTATTTTTAAAATCTGCTTAAAAATAAGCTGACCCTAGTAGGAGTATTTAGCTTATTTTTCCAGGGAAGTTGAGAAACAAGTTGTGTCAATTAAGACGTGCAAAGAGAAACAACGGCATGGTCCGATCCCGATGCTTATTTCCTTTACCTTAAAGCCAAAGACCACACAGATGTTTCTCCTCGTTCATGGTCGACGAAACGATTCGCAAGTAATTCCTGAACCAGGTGATGGGGAGTGCAGTTGGCTTCTACGTCGTGGGCGGCCAGCTCAACCGTTCTCCAGCAGCTACTCCTACCTCCGGCACTACGAATTGTTGTCCCCATCACAGCTTCCTTCACGCATCGTTTGGACCCTGCGTTACTCTCTCGGCCGTTCGAGCCGTGCGCACCCCTCTCCTCTCCTCTCGATCAGTCGCCACCAAGAAACGGCACCTCACCAACTGCAGGTTTCCAACGACCTTAACAAAGTGATTTCTCAGTTCTTCCGAACCTCGACGTTTGCGTAGATATAAGGAGCAGCCCAGACCACCGACAAGCAAGTACACTTATCCAGCTCTTCATTTCAAGCGAGCTCCAGCGACAATGGCCACGGCCTCGTCGGGGCAACCCCTGGTCGTCGTGGCTGTCGTTCTTGCACTCCTAGCCGTCCACACTGAGGCGGAGGTCAAGAGATACCAATTCGATGTGAGTCGTCGGTATGCATTTCGTGAATTCTATCTTCTTCCTGTTCTTGTTCTCGTCTTCTGAATTCTGGTTTGCGTTGCGAGCGCGGGCGCAGATCGTGACGAGCAACGTGAGCAGGCTGTGCCACGCCAAGTCCATGGTGACGGTGAACGGGAGCTACCCGGGTCCGACGATCTACGCGCGCGAAGGGGACCGGGTCATCGTGAACGTGACCAACCGCGTGGAGCAGCACAACGTGACGATCCACTGGCACGGGCTGAAGCAGCGCCGGAACGGGTGGGCGGACGGGCCGGCGTACGTGACGCAGTGCCCCATCCAGAGCGGCGCGAGCTACGCCTACGACTTCAACGTGACGGGCCAGCGCGGCACGCTGTGGTGGCACGCGCACATCGCCTGGCTGCGCGCCACCGTCCACGGCGCCATCGTCATCCTCCCACCGCGCGGCGTGCCTTACCCGTTCCCCAAGCAGCCCGACGCCGAGGCCGAGATCATCCTGGGTAAGTGCTGCTCATATTACAGGTACGGTGTTGTACTGATTCGTCACCAACTGGGGGTCGGGTTGCGTTACGCTAGCTCGTTCTGATTGATGTCGCAGGCGAGTGGTGGCACGCCGACGTGGAGGCCGTGGAGAAGCAGGGGACGATGCTCGGCATGGCGCCCAACATGTCGGACGCGCACACCATCAACGGCAAACCAGGCCCGCTCTTCCCGTGCTCCGAGAAACGTGCGTGACGAAACAGCTTGTTATGATCTGCGCTAGCTCTTGAATCTTTTTTTTTTCTGTACTAATAACACCGTGAGCGTGTGTGCACGCTTCAGACACGTACGCACTGCAGGTGCAATGGGGGAAGACGTACCTTCTCCGCATCATCAACGCGGCGGTGAACGACGAGCTCTTCTTCTCGATCGCCGGCCACACCATGACGGTGGTGGAGATCGACGCGACGTACACCAAGCCGTTCGCGACGTCCACCATCCAGCTCTCCCCGGGCCAGACCACCAACGTGCTCGTCCGAGCGGACCAGCGGCCCGGCCGGTACTTCATGGCCGTGAAGCCCTTCAACGACGTGCCGGTGCCGGTCGACAACAAGACGGCCACCGCGATCCTCCAGTACGCCGGCGTCCCGACCTCCGTCGTCCCGGCGGCGCCGCAGCTGATGCCCGCGGCGAACGGGACCGGCTTCGTGGCCGCGTTCCACGACCGGCTCCGGAGCCTGAACTCGGCGCGGTACCCGGCGTCCGTGCCGCGCGCCGTGGACCGGCACCTCCTCTACGCCATCGGGCTCAACGTCGACCCGTGCCCGGCGTGCCCGAAGGGAACCCGCCTCGCGGCGTCGCTGAACAACATCACGTTCGTGATGCCGCCGGTGGCGCTGCTGCAGGCGCACTACTACGGCGGCGGCGGCGGCGCGAGGGGCGTCTTCACCGCCGACTTCCCCGACCGCCCGCCGGCGCGGTTCGTCAACTACACGGGCGTGCCGCTCACGGCCGGGCTCGGGACGTCGCTGGGCACGAGGCTGAGCAGGGTCGCGTACAACGCCAGCGTGGAGCTGGTGCTGCAGGACACCAGCCTTTTGTCCGTGGAGTCGCACCCGTTCCACCTCCACGGCTACAACTTCTTCGTCGTCGGGAGGGGACTCGGCAACTTCGACCCGGCCAAGGACCCCGCCAAGTACAACCTCGTCGACCCGCCGGAGAGGAACACCGTCGCCGTGCCCGCCGGCGGGTGGACCGCCATCCGGTTCCGAGCGGACAACCCAGGTGAGACTGACGATCGACGGTACTTGTATCGCTTGTGTTTGTCACGTGGAACGCTTTGAAACTGATGTCCTCTGATTATTTTTCTTCTTCGGTCAGGTGTTTGGTTCCTGCACTGCCATCTCGAGGTGCACACCAGCTGGGGCCTGAAAATGGCCTTCCTGGTGGAGGACGGGAACGGCCCCGATGAGTCCGTTCTGCCGCCGCCAAAGGATTTGCCCAAGTGCTGAAGTCTCAACCACGCAAGCTACCTTGCACGAAGCTACCTTAGTCATGAACCTGTCTGCAAATAAGTTTGCAGTAGAATGGGTGTAATACGCCACAAAATTGTGTGCCAAAGCGTGTTGATGTTATAAAACATTCCTGCAAGAAGTTTGTAGGAGAGGTTACGGAAATTCCGGTCCCAGATGCAGTGTGCTGCTAAAGTGCTTGGCATTGACGGACGGACGTGACATATTGAGAAGTGAAAACACTTTTATGTGAATAAAAAGAGATGATACGTATCAGTGAAAGATGTATGTGCTGCTTGGTGCCTGCAGAAGGTTACTTTATGTTTTTAATAATTCAGCAAAGTACTAGTCACGTCAAGTATGGAAACTAGGCACAGCTCCTATGGTTAGATTATTTTACGGTGAAACAAATCCATCCGAGTTCAAGTCTCAGACTCGACAGAGTGTTGTTTTCAGCTAGTTATGCTATCAATGTAACCTCTCTTCAACAACAAGGCGTCCGAAAAAAAAAGGTAGTCATGTATTGCAAGGATTTGCACTCGCGAGAAATAGAAAGATTTTGGTGCAAATGCTGTACTGGACTGGTGCTCAAAAGTTCAAAGCCCAATACCAGTTCAAATAGTTGAATAAAGCCCATGTGAATTCCAAGCCCAGTCCAGAGCAATACTTGATGCTCGGGCCAAAAATCCCTTCCATCATCTCCTTCCGATGAATCGTCCAAGGAGCGTTTTAAAAAAAAAAACGTCCAAGGAGCTTCTTTCCCCCCCTCACTCTCTTTGTTGGGTTCACGTGCAAATGCATTGGCAGAAGAATGTGACAAGTTGGAGTTTTGTCGCCCTTCTCTCTCTTTTTTGAAGCAACGCCCTTCTCTCTCTTTACCCAAAAGTTCCGGGAGCGGTCGCCGGCAGCAGACTTTGTAGCCATTTGGAGGGCACCACTGCGTGACAAGGAGTAGTGGGGCGCCTCTTGGCATCTCGGCTGCTCCTTTCGGTGGATCCGGAGGAAACCATTGAGGTCACAGATCCTGGAATCCAAGTGTTCATAAAAGTTCAACGCTGTTCATAATTGGCTAGTTGCAATGCTTTGTATCAACTAAACAAACCACAAGATCAATTGTGCCCTTAAATAAAAACCCACAAGATCAATTGTAAGAGGTGCGTCAAGTGATAGCGCGGCATCGCATCCTACCATCTGAGGGGGGCACGTATATTAACTAACACACGGTGTAAATCCTTGGAGGAACAAGGATGATGGGACACACATGCATAATGATCACCAATCCGGAATCATTACAGTATATACCTGTGCTGAAGGGAGCACAAGCAGCCATTGAGATCAAAATCCTTGCCATGCAGATGCAGCAAAAGGGAAATCATTGCCATGCATGGCAATCGACCATGCAAAATCGTAGCACGTAGGTGAATTTGACGCCTACATACCTTGTGCCGCTTTCCATTTCGCTGCCAGCCTTGAGAACCGAGACGCATGATGATCGAGCTGGATACTTATTGGAAACTTCGTGACTGGAGACACGGCAATCGCATTTTCGCAAAGAAAAAGAAGTAAAATGACACGAAGAACCTGCGCCGCGGACAGCGTACAAGTGTGCAAGCGCGCTGGCGGCAGCATAGAGAAGTGGCGGTTACTGTTGGGTGGTCCACGTTGACGGCATGCACGTACATAACGCAGCGGTGTCTCGTCACGCTCACGCGTTCCGTATTTGTCTTGTGCGCAAACGTTAAAAACTGCAGGAACCGGGAACCATCCCAAATCGCACCGGCTCTGCCCAAAATAAACGGTAAAAATCCTCCAAATCTCGCGTAAAATAAATCCTCCGAATCTGCTTCCAAAACACGGCGACGACAGTGCCGTTCACTGGCACCGGGCCCCACCGCGTCGACCCAAAATATACTGTGCGTGGACCGGTTCCACCTACTCCTCATCATCAGCCTGTCTTTCTCGTTCCCCACTCCCCCAAACCCCTGACTGAAACGAACCAAAACTATTTGAATCTCCCCGACCAGAGCAGAGCCGGTGCTGCGCTGCTGCCGGCACTCTCTTCCTCCCCCGCTCCGCTGCCCCTCCCTCCTATCTCCCGCCTCGAGGCGAGGGAGTACGGCGGCTGCGGCCATGGAGGAGCTCGCGGCTGTGCCGCCGCGGCGGCACCGAGAGCGGCGGCACCGGCGGAAGGCGTCGGACGCGGCGGCGGCCGCGCTGGCGTCGTCCTTCGGCGACGTGTTCGGGGGGCCCCCGCGGTTCGACGGGAGCGCGCCGTCGGACTACTCGGATGTGTTCGGTGGTGTCGCGGCCTCCTGCTCCATCCCGTACCTCGACCTCCCGGAGCCCGCCGCCGCCGCGGCGCCCGGCGGCGGCGGCGGCGAGTACGGCGAGATCTTCGGGCGGTTCGACTTCGGGGAGTTCGCGGCGCCTTACGAGGACGCGCTCGCGGGGCCGGAGGAGATGATGGAGGAGATCGGGTCGACGAGCGGGAGCTCGAGGTACCAATGCTGTCCCCATTTTGCTCCCCCTCATTGTTCCACTGTTGCGCCAGGTTCAACCCCTGTTTTGCTAAGAGTGAGAGACTTCCGTGCAATTTCTAGGATCCTCGTTTTGCTTGTTCTTAGTGGACTAGGATGGCCAGGCTCGGGACTGTGGAACAATTCCTCACGTTTAGCCCCCAATGGGGATGAAATGCTGCCTTTGCATAGCCAGTTTTCTGGTTCCTTTACCGGTTTTCATTTTCATTTCCTCAAATTTTATATGAGCATGATGGTGCCTTGTCATTTCCGAGTCACATCTATTGCATATTTTCTAACCCGTAAAGGCGATTGCATTAGGTGAAGTGCATATTTTGTCAGCGCTCACTATTTTAAGCTCCAATTCATGTTCTGGAGCTGTAGCATTGGAGAGGCTGTCAACATATGATTATAATTGTTTTATGGAATTCTTTTGCACAAAGTAGTTCCTTTGGTTGAAGTGGTTTCTTTTCTCTTCCACTTTAGAGTTGGTGTGAACTGGACGAATTTTGAGATGTGACTGTCAAACTTGAGATTCCACCTAAAGGATCTTGTTCCTGACATGCTGCTATTCAAGGGATTTTTGATGATTTTCTAGAGTCATGTGCCTTCACATACATGTCATTATTATGATTGGTCATTCATGTGTTAAAATTCGGCGGCAAACAGTTTACTGCAAAGTTGAGGGGTGTAAATTGTTTTACAGTCCAGTTTTAGTGAAACTAGCAGAGTGAACCGTGCGTTTGCACTTTTGCAGCATGTATTTTGTTTGCTTTATCATTAATTTGTTTGCATTAACTAATCATTATTTTTTATTTACCACCGTGACGCCTGCTTCTATATAGACAAACATGAGCCTACTGTAATATGTTTTAACTTGACAACTTATTTTCTGCACCTCGTATTGAGCTATGTTTCCACTTTTCCATTATATTTTAATCAAAAGATCTTGAATTGCAACTGCGATCTCTTACATGCATACAGTGTGCAATGGCATTAATTGAAATATGTATTATCGACACTTGGGTTCAATTTGATATGAATGGCCGTGACGGGCAATTTCTGTTTTTCATTTTTTCTTCACTGATTAATATGGTCATTTCTAGCCCTTGAGAGCAAACATGAGAGCTTCTTTTGTTGGCCAAATAGCAAGATAATTGATGGGACAGGGCTCTATCCTCTGGTTCAGTTATCAATTGTTATCCCAGATTCCCATATTCCCAGCCATTATAATTTTTCTTGTCTGTACTCGTGTACATTTCCCTTTTTTTTTCTGAGAACAAAAATTAGTCTTGGTTTTTGAAATGACACATGTAACTAGATTTCTCATAGCGAAAGGGGTCTTAGCCTAGTGGTTAAGACTCTTAGTAGCACCCCCAGGGTCCTGGGTTCAATTCCCATTGGAAGCGGATTTCAGCCTGGGGTAAAAAAGTTCACTCGTTGGTTCCCCTGGTCGTGCACACGAGCCGGACTGATCTGTGGGGGGCGGATCCTCGTGTTGGGGCTATGGGGGCTCAAAGCACAGGTAAAGATCTGATCCACAGAGGGCGGGCCCTCGTGTTGCAAAGGGGGGCCAACTTTTGTGACCTTTCTCGGCCGGGCTCCGGTTGAGCTCTCTTATAAATGAAAACCGTGGGGTAACAACACAAAAATTCTTTAGGTAACATTTACCTATTTATGTACTCCTATAGTGGAGCACTGGCTCAGTTCCTACTTCACTCCCTTAATCCAATCAATTCTTTCTTTACTTTTCTTTGTTGTGTCTTTAGTTTATAACAATGGACTCATGGTAAAAGATTTTTTTTTTAATTTTTTTTTTTTTTTGGTGCAACTCTGAGATTTGGATTTTTTTTGTTGTGTCACTTGTATGGCTTGCACTTATGGCGTCCTGTTGATATGATATCTACTTTTGCTTTTAGATCCACAAAAAATTGTTGAGGCAAGTACCATTGTTTATTTGTTTTATCCACAATTAGTGTACAGTCAGTATTATGCAGTCTGCTCTGGGCTAGTATGATACATACTGTATGACCATAAAAAACCAATTCCCTTAGCAAACCCTATTTTATGTGAGGTGTTGTACCACAAATTAGGTACGCATGGTTTATCACAGTATCATGCACTTTTCATGTTGTTGGTCTGTCTCTTGTTTTCTTATGCATATGGCATTCCCAGAAGCTGTTTTGTTGCTGTAATTGTGTTGCCATTTTCCTGATATTGTTTGTTTGATAGAAGCTTGTCTTCATTGTGGTGGGTGCAGTACCCCATTTTGTACTTCACTTGTTTTGAGGGCAAAGTTAAGAGGTGTAAAGTGGGCTTATTCCTTTCCACTATTGTTTGCAAAAGTGAAGCACATATCATGTTATTCTTTGTAACTTATGTCTGACTACTTCCATGTCATCTACAGATCGTCAATCAGAACAGAACGGGGACCATTGTATGCAGAACCATCTGCACTCAATATACATTATCCAGATTCTGGTTGTGACAAACACTTTGGTGAGGAGCAGTTTTATCCAGTGTCCTCGCCTCCAAATGGTGAACAAAAGTTCAGCATGTCATATAACAAGGCCACCCGGGGAAGACCAGATGATCTTGTTGAAATGACCACTTGCATAGTGGAACCTTCCATTAGTTATGTGGTTGATTCTTGCAATTTTTCAAATGATTCAGAAATGGATCATATCCCAGTAATAGACAATGTTGATACCCTTGCTAATGATATAAAAGGAAAGGTGAGCCCACCGAATGCTACAATTTCTAGCATGAAGAATGCTGATAGTGCTTCTGTTGTTGATCAGTTGCAACATATCCCAACAAATGTTGGTACCCTTGCTAATGGTATAGAAGGAAAGACGAGCCCACCGAACGTTACAAGTTGTAGCATGAAGAATGCTGATAGTGCTTCTGCTGTTGATGAGCTGCAGCATATCCCAACATGTCTTCCAACAACAACAGCAACAACGCCAATCAGCCTTCCTGTCTCTGAAAACATTTATGAAGACGAAAACTATGACAAGAGATCTAGCACTCATTCAGTATCAAGTGAGGAAGCACCTTCCCCTGATTATCCATTCTTAAGGGTGTCCAGCATCAGCCTTCCAGCCGCACCCATTAAAGTACAACCGCCGCCAATGCCACCATCTAAACTGCTTAATAAAAGGGAAAGCAAAGAAAATGGAGATTCGGCTGTCAATCCTAACTCAGCTGCTGCCGCTGCCGCTATGAAGGAAGCGATGGAATTTGCTGAAGCCAGATTAAAAGCTGCTAAAGAATTGATGGAAAGAAAAGGAGACAGTTTTAAGCTTCGGAAGAGGCCAGGTCATCATAGAAGCACAAAATCAACAGAAATTAAGGGAAGTAAGATTCCTGAAGAGGTGCGTCTATTTGAAAGAAAGCCAAGCATGAACATATTAGCTAAAGAGGAAAACCAAAATAAGGATCTATCTTTGCCCGATAACAATAGGGACGGTAGTGCAGTTAAGTCTATTCATTGTGATCCTGACAAACATGTTGTTGTGTCAGTTGGAAAACCTCAGGAGCCACAAAATACAAGTAAACTAGAAGAATCAGGCAAGTGGACGTCAGATGCTGAGTTTTATGAACTGATTAGCCATGATCAGAGATGCAAACCTAATGCAGCTCTATCCGAAGGAAATAATGGTGCAAAAAGTTCTTGCACCAAGGTCGACCAGACCGAGAAAGAAAAGGCAGGGGGGTTTGCAGGCGAACTGAGAAAGGCTAGAAAATTGTGGGACACAACTGGTCTGAGAAGGGAAACTGTAAATCTGGTGAAAGATGGTACGTCTTCTGTGGAGGTTGAGCATAAAGCTCCTACACCTCCAGAAGTTCTTGTTTGTGAAGAAAGGGCAACATACCAAGAGCGGTCCGATTCAGATTTTAAACCATGTCCGGAAATGGATCTAGAAGTTCATGATGATGGTGGAAGAGTCGAGATTTCTTGTGTGAATAATACACCTGCAAAGGTGCATGCAAATCTGGAAATGCCCGAGCAAGAAAGGGCAGGGGGGTTTTCAGGTGAGCCGAAAAGGGTTAGAAAATTGTGGGATACGAGTGGTCTGAAAAGGGAAACCGTAAATCTAGTAAAAGATGGTACATCATCTGTGGGTGTTGAACATGAACCTCCTAGACCTTCGGAAGTTCCTTTTTGTGAGGAAAGAGCGACATACCAAGAGCCAAGTAATTCCCATTTTGAACAATGTCCAGGGGTGGAGAAATCGATAGAAGGTCATGATGATAATGATGGGATAATTGAGATATCATGTTCAGATAGCACACGTGTAAAGGTGCAACCATACCCAGAAATATCCAGTTCCATTTTGGAAGATTATATTTCTGGTGGCTGGCATGACAGTAAAAACCATTGTGGTGCTAGTTCTGAGGAAACTCTACCGGTAGGACAATCGAAGCAAGACGACAACACTGATGAGATTATGTGCACTTCAGTTATGAGTCAAAGTTTACGTGAAGATCCTGACATTCCTAATATTGACGAAATCAAGGATGCTCAAGTGAAAATCTCAAATGCAGAAGAGTCCGGTGAATCTCATGAAACCTGCGAGAAAGAAAAGTTACTCGATTTTGTTTATGAAGCGTATGTACAAAATGAAAGTGAAAGAGAAAATGAAGTAATTCCAGGAACACACATCCATGAAGAAAGGAAGAAATTCGG
Source organism: Eragrostis curvula (assembly GCA_007726485.1). Classification (NCBI taxonomy): domain Eukaryota; kingdom Viridiplantae; phylum Streptophyta; class Magnoliopsida; order Poales; family Poaceae; genus Eragrostis; species Eragrostis curvula. Next base: position 276,220 of record RWGY01000314.1, on the reverse strand, counting down.
TATTTCGGAAAATGAAGATACAGACGAAGATTTTCAAGACGTAGATGTGTATCAGGATGCTGGATCACCTGAAAAGGAAACTACTGTTACTTTAGAAAGTGCTAATGGTAGTCAAAATGATAACGCAGAAAGCAAAGTTCTTACTACATCTGTGGAGAATGGAAAATTTATGGAAGCCAATGCGAGAACATGCGGTAGTTTGGACAAAGATCCTTATCTACTCCAAGAATTACAAGGGTCATTGGGACCTCAAGATTTGGAGAACAGAATAGACATAGTTGAGGATATTGTATCTGATGGTGTGGAAAAAGAGGCAAAAGAGTCAGTGTTAGAGAGTGCTGATATGACACTGGTGGAAGAAGTACTAAACCATGACAGCAATGAAGGCAAGATATCCATGGAAACCAGCATTCGTGAGAGTCCAGAAGTATATGCAGAAGTTAATGCAAAGTATGACAGAGATGATAACACGTTTCATTCTGTTCGTGAAGTCAGGGATGATGACAGTGATTATGCTCCAAAAATGAACACATGGTCAAACAGTCTGCAGGCTTCCTTTTCAGAAGCTTGCAACCGCATGCAGCACTTGTTCCAAAATGCTGGGTATTCTTCCGCTGAGAAGGCTCATAAAAGCACTCCTATTAAAGATCTTCTTGAAGAGGATTGCAAAGAAGCAGATAGAGAAATCCCAACAGAGAAATGTACACCATTAGAAGAAGGGCAGACGACTGGAGAAAAAATGGAAGAAAGAGATAGGGAAGATAGTATATCGAACATAGGGTTGAAGGATCAGCAATTATTTCACTTGGACAGTGACACAAGATCTAATTTTGCAGAAGATGCGGCTTCAGATATTGCTCATAAGTCAAGAGATGGAGAACTTGATGCTCAGAGAACTAAAGAGAAGGATAACGTCAAAGATACTGAAGGGGAAACTGAGGTGGAGGTCCATGTAAGACTTGATGAAGAGAAAGAAAAAGAATGGAAAATAGAAAAGGAAAAGGAAGATAAAGAGAGGCGCAGAAGAGAACTGGAAGAAGAGAAGGAACGGGAAATGGAGCGAGCAAAAGATAGACTTGCTGTTCAGAGAGCTACGAGAGAGGCACACGAGAGAGCATTTGCCGAGGCTCGCGCGAAGGCTGAAAAAATAGCATTAGAAAAAATTACTTCAGCAAGACAACGAGCATCTGCAGAAGCTCGCGCAAAAGAAGAGAGGGCAACTGCTGAAGCTGCTTCTGATAAGGCTTCCAGAGAAGCTAGATTGAAAGCAGAACGTGCAGCAGTTGAGAGAGCAACTGCTGAAGCTCGCGAGAGGGCAATTGAAAAGGCAAAGGCCGCTGCAGATGCAAAGGATCGAATGGAGAGGTTCAGATCCTCTTTCAAGGATAGTTCTAAAACTACAAATCAGGTAGCTGATGTCATTATATACACTTTTTTTTTTTGTTACACACTTAAAACAAAACACTCGGGATTTTATTCTTGGAGAAGCTTATAATTTATACCTTAAACGGTTTTTAATCTGCCTTCCTCTCACAGGAGACACAATTTCAGAGGATGATCTCTAATAACCGTGAAAGAAACACAAATTCTTGTAACGAAGGTATTGCTAGTTCCTACCTCAAAATAGTTTCAAGTAATGTAATTCTTTTGTCATATTTCTTAACAGTATTCAGGTGTTGGTTTGTGGTACTCTTCGATCTGTCCTAGTTTTTTTTATTTATTTACTTACAGTAGTTAAACTACCCATTTTGCTTGGGACTGAAGGCTTTGTTCTTATATTTATTTGTGTAGTCGAGATTGAGTCAGCTCTAAGACATAAAGCAAAATCAGAGAGGGAGCAGCGCACAGCTGAGCGAGCGGTATACTCAAATGTTTTGTTATCTCTTTTCTTGTTTGTATCACCTAGTCTGCGCTAGTTTTCATCACTGCCGGCTTTCAGGCAAAAGCCCTTGCTGAAAAGAACATGCGGGACATGCTGGCTCAGAGGGAGCAGGCAGAGAGACATGTAAGACATTTATCTTTCAGGAAGACAAAAATGTTCTTCTTTTGTCTCTAATTGACACTTTTCTACATCAAATGCTCATTTTTTATACAGAGATTGGCTGAATTCCTTGATCCTGAAGTCAAGAGATGGTCTAATGGAAAAGAAGGAAATCTGCGAGCATTGCTCTCCACATTGCAATATGTACGGGTTTTGATTTATCGGGATTTTGTTTGAACTGTCTTGGTTACTATAGGATTTCTGTATACATATAGCTTCAGCTTTTGACTTTTGAGTGAATTACATTCCAGTTCATTTCATCTAGTTACATGAAGTAGTGACTAACATCCCAGCACCATATGCATTTGGATAGAAACCACTGATTTCATTGTGTATATGATATAGTTTTGGTACGTGTTATTGTTGTTAAAACAATGTCTGGAAACACTAGGCAATTGAATAGAAACAATGTTGAATTTTAATTAACCTGGATGGTAAACTACAAATCAGTTGAGTCATGCAATTATTATTTTTTTCCCCTGGGCAGATACTTGGTGCAGACAGTGGCTGGCAGTCAGTTCCCCTCACGGATCTTATTACAGCTGCCGGTGTTAAGAAAGCTTACAGGAGGGCAACCCTTTGCGTCCATCCCGATAAAGTGCAACAACGGGGTGCTACAATCAGACAAAAATACATATGCGAGAAGGTGTTTGATCTTCTTAAGGTGTGTTCTACTTCTATGTTCATCTTTGCATTTAATCTAGCTGTTTATGTACAATTATTGTGTAGTTTATCGGTACGGTTAGTTGTTATTTTCAAATTCTATCAGGATGAGGACCATATATACCCCCAGTTCCCTCCTAGTTCCGTTCACCAGTGAGCCTCCGCGGTTTCTGTTTTCAAAATGGATACATGCTAGATGCACCTAATTGGACCAGGGTCTTAGTGTCTGTCTAGTATTTGTTTTGTTGCCTTCATATTCATTTCAAAATGTGTAAGATACTGCATTCATTGAAGCTTGTTGGATAAATTAAACTACATACTAGATTTAGTGTGAATAATGAGATAGTTAAGTAAAAGCTCACAGGATTTTAAGAACATCCACCTTATTACTGACACAAACAGACCATTTCAAATTTTGCAATGACTAGCGATTTCGTTGTCGCCTGTAAAAGGCTTCCAGAATTTATGACCACTAAACATCTCCGGTAACCAGATTTTTTAACAACTTTTGTGGCAGTAATAAAGTATGCTCTAAACCCGTGATAGATGGTGGTTAATTGTTATAACCCGCGATTGTGCAGGAAGCTTGGAACAAGTTCAATTCCGAAGAGCGCTAGCGAGGAAGCAACGTGGTGGCTATTTTCACCTGGCGATAGGAAATTCGTTCGATATTTTTACATAGCCATACTAATTTTACATCGATGTAAATACAGTTATAGAGATAATCTTTTGGTTATTTTTTATTGATATCCATTCAATAGTAGAGCATCATGTGTTATTTCAATGGTAGGGGCAAGGTATTGCTAAATTAAATCACAAGAAGTTACATGCACTATTAAAACAAGCAGACAAATTTGGGTCCAAATACCAATTGCTGCACCAGGAACGTGGCTCACAGAATCTCAGCAGGTAGACACAGGAATGCAGGAAGTAGAATACTAGCAAGCTGCTTCTCACATGCGCTCGTCTAAGCGCTGATCGCCGGGCTGTCCTTCTCAAGAGCCGCTCCCGTCGTCTCGTCGGGCGCACGCACGGAGCCGTCGCCTCCAGCCGTGGCGAGCGGGATCAGTCCCTTCTCTCTGCAGGTCCTGATGGCGGCGTCGAACATGTCCTCCACCGTGTACCTGAACCTGAACCCGTGGTCGAGGAGCTTCTTGGAGGAGAAGTGCACGGGCGGGAGGTCGCCGTCGATCCCGGGAAACTTGTCGGGGACGTCGTACTCGGGGTACCTGTCCCTGAGCATGGCGGCGAGACCGTGGATGGTGGCGTCGTGGGAGGAGCAGACGTAGCGTCCCGCGGCGTCCGGGTGCTCGAAGAGGTAGATCTCGGCGTCGCAGAGGTCGTCGAGGTGCACGAACTGCACCTGCTTGAGGATCGAGTAGTGGGGCTGGTTCCCCGTGACGAGCGCCAGCGCGGTGACGAGGCTGGGCGGCATGGCCGTGCTCAGGAACGGGCCGACCACCAGCGTCGGGATGATGCTGATGAGGTCCAGGCCGTGCTCCGCCGCGTACGCCATGGCCGCCGTCTCCGCCAGGGACTTGGACACGAAGTACATCTGCATGCGCAGATCGAGTTAACCCGGCGTCAGTGCCACTGCTATCAATGCGACACTCGGTTCAGCAGCAGAGGAAGCTAAACTATAGCTGGGGCCCTGCAAGCGCCTAAAGGAAATGAGTGTACCCATCCGGTCATCTTGACGCGGCGGCAGAAGTCGACGTCGCTCCAGTTGTCGTGGTCGTAGACGGGCCTCTGCCGCTCCTCGATGTTGACGGTCCCGGCGGAGGAGGTGAAGACGATACGCCTCACGGTGCCGGCGTCCTTGCAGGCGCGCATGATGCTCAGCATCCCTTCCACCGTCGGCTTGATCACCTCGTTCTGCAGCAGAATCAGAACAGAGAGGAGCAAAAAATCTTTAGGACTTTGGTCTCTCGAGTTTGTTGCTTTGGTCCATGGGCTGCATTTTGTTCACCTCGGGGTCCTTGGATTCGAAGTCCATGGGCGTGGCGACGTGGAAGACGCCGGTGCAGCCCTTGATCGCGGCGTCGAAGCTGCCCTCCTCGCTCAGGTCGGCTTTCCAGATGGACAGCCGCTCCTTCGCTCCGGGAAGGTCCAGCAACGGCTTCGTCTTCCCAACGTTCGCTGAAACAAAGAGGACGAGGCAATCAAAATTCTGCGATCCGGAGAGACAATACAGGAATTGCATGCTCTGTTTTGTGCGTCTCGTGTCAGTGGGAGAAAGAGGGAGCACGAAACAGAGAGAGCTAACCGGGGTCGCGCACGGTGGCCCGGACGGTGTACCCGGCCTGGAGGAGCTTCATGACGAGCCACGAGCCGACGAAGCCCGACGCCCCCGTCACCACCACCGGCCCTTTCCCCTTCATCACCTCCTCCTCTCCCTTCACCACCACCTCGCCCATCTCCCTTTCTCTTTTCCAAGCGAGCTCTGCTGCTTGCGGTGTTGCGGAAGTGCCTCTGCTGCTGCGTGCTGCTCCTTCACCGGCGCCGGCGGCCTGCGTGCTTATATACAAAACGGCGAGCTCAACGGTGAGTTGCCGCTGGTGCGGCATGCGCGCCATCTGACGCTGTGAGTAGCACGCACCTAATCGATCCGAGAGCTGTTAGGTAGTTTGCGGCACGTGCACCGACCCGTCCGCGCGCGCGTATCCTCTGTTCAACACGACCCGCCTGCATCTGCGGTTGACGCGCGGGTGCGCTCTGCAGGAAAATAAATCTGGCCCGTCCGCTGGAGCATCGGATGGTGACAGAGCAGAGAGGCAGCTACTGGTCTCCCATTCGCTTGCGTGGCGCTGTCACGTTTTTGGTCTGAATGGCGAGCTGCTCTCTGTCAGTTTATCACGGCTTATGTCCAGGTCGCTGCAGAGAAACTGCTTGTTTACCAAACATCATCTGTAGATATACGATAGTTACAGTCCATATCACATCGGCACATACTGAATTCCAAATTTCCGTTCGACCGCGTGAATCCGACTTGGTTGTGCCAAATTTATTGAAGCCTGATTATCAGATGGAAATCAGACACAGCAGCAGCGTAACATCCTTTACATCTCTGTAAGTACTAAACTAAAATTTATTGAAGCCTGATTATCAGATGGAAATTAGACACAGCAGTGTAACATCCTTTACACTTCTGCATGTACTACTAAACTAACACTTATTGAAACCTGATTATCAGATGGAAATTAGACACAGCAGTGTAACATCCTTTACACTTTTGCTTCTGCAAGTACTAAACAAAAGAGAACTGAAAAAAGGAAGGAAGCATATCAAATGCTGCGTTATCTTCACTTATTCTGCAGAAACGCATATGTGACCTATCATCGCTGTGGCAAACCTCTCAAGGCCAGGATCATCGGATTGTAGAAAGCTAATTAATTAGTTCTGAATCATCTGCCCATTTTCAACCCGGCAGCCAGCCTGCTCAAGCGCGCCCGTGAAGAAGGTGCCCCCGTCAATCCTCGAGTCCATGCACGGCGGGGAGAAGACGGAGATGATGTCCCTTGATGTCACGACTCCTTCGACCTGCCCGTGGCCGTCGACGATGAAGCTGCAGCTGCTGCTTGAAGCTACCAGCTTCTCCATGGCTTGCTTCAGGGTGTCAGACTTGCTGTTGGTGACTGGCAGGTTCGATCCTCGATGCCCGGTTCTTCTGAGGGCGAGGATATTTTGACCCTCAGATGCAGATGCAGATGCAGATGAATTTTCAGCAGCACCGTTGTTAGTCTTGTTCTTAAACTTGGCGAATTCCTCCAAAGTTGTTGTCCTATGAATCAGGGAATTTGATCATGCACGTCCTTGTTCTGAGAATGATGGAAAAGAAAGTAAGAGTACTTACTTTCTGTTTTTGAAGAGGGAGCTATCATCCAGAAGCAGGTAGAGATCATTGCATTGTATTGATCCAATAAGACAACTGGTTTTCCTGTCAATGACTGCAATTCCCATTTTTTCCTTTGAGAGAATATGTAGTGCATTGGCAAGAGTCTGATCAGAGGACACCGAAACGGGCTTCCTCCCATTTGCAAACCTTTTGAAAAGAAACATGGAAATTAGCTATGGTAAATTAAGGTTTTGTAGTATCATCATACTTGTAAAAATGAAGGAGAGCGATGTGGAAACGGCTCATCGGCTCCATAAGTTCACATTTAGCTGACTGGTTTTCAGGATAGTTCCACATAAGGTATTGCCTTGTCCCAGAAAATAAATTGATGAAAATTTGTCGAACATCTGATCAGTCCATACTACACATCGTATGAATCAAATCTCATATGTACAATTTAACTCCTTTATCAGATATTAGATAAATAGTTTACTTTTAATAATGCACCCAACATATTCTAAACGCACTAGTATCAAGGGCTAAAACTGAATCATGGTAAACACTAAACACCTTTCAACTGTAGTTCAAATAGCATCAGGGTCTTGTTTTCTGGATACACTAAACTGCATTCTGAAGTTGTGACAGATTCAATGTATTCAGGCCCAGAACTTACCTAAATTCAGAAATCTGTTTATCTGCAATTTTGTCAAGCCACTCAAGGCCACTTGACTGGAGAAGCAACTCCATCACTGCATTCTAGTGCAATGCACTAACCATTAGCTTTGTGTCTGAATTCTGCTTTCACAAACATTGAGCATTAACAAGCACAGATAGGCAATTAAGTACCTGAGTGACAAACCCAATAACACTGGAGTTCATTGACTCCACAACAGGCACCACGTTAAGCCTGTGGTGTTTCGAGAAAAGGAGCATTGCGTGGAAGAGCGTATCGCCGGATCGAACAGGGAAGAAGGGTTCCCACAGGAACAGCTTTGCTAACCAGGCAATCTGTTTAGTTCATCAGGCATTTAGAAACCATTACTCCATCCAGCTTACTTTTGCAGAATACAGAAATGTGTACCTTTGTTTCTGCAATCTGGGGTTGCTGCTTCAGAGTTGAGAGGAAATCAGAATTATTGTCGTTCGAATCACCGTCCACTTTGCCAAGTTCCTAGCAGTGGACAACGCCATCAGAGGATTTTTCAAGATTTGATAGATGCCAACCAAAGGTAACACACCCCTTTCCCTCCTAACACAAACAGAGAACTTGTTCTGCAACCGAAGGATTTCAGAACAAAATGCACTGAACTGAACTGAACAAGAGACAGCGTCTGGAAAACTCGATGAAATCGACCGGTGATTAGTTACCTACCTCAAGCGCCCAGAGGAGGAGGCTGGACAACTCAACGACGCCGATGTCGCGATCGACGAACTTGCCGAAACTGCTCCGCACGTCGTCGACGATCACCGCGCCGGCCGCGTTGCTCCCGTACATGGCGTCGATGGCGTCCCGCACGCAGCCGTCGAGCTTGACCTCCACCGCTGCGTAGATACAGAGCAGCCACGAGAGCGAGGGAGAACGGGTGGCGATGTCATCACGACGCGTCTTGATGCATATATGCGCAACGGAGCAAGAAACAAAGTTCGTTGATGCAGTAGTACCTGGAGACGCGGAGGGGTGGAGCGCGCCAGGGACGGAGGAGACGGGGATGTGGTCGAGGAACGACTTGAGCGCCTCGCTCCAGTACTCCCCTGCCGCCGCCGTGGCCGACGCCCCTCCGCCGCCGCCGCTTCCGGCGGCTAATTTGCCCGCTGCTGCTTCCATTGCCGTTTCCATCGATCTCTGCTTCCCTGCGCTGCGCCTCTTCGGCGGCGTCACAGCCTGAAAACGGCAACCACTTCCCTCCCTTGCGCGTGCTGACGGTTTTTTTTGCGGTTTTCGCTAGATATTGCCGGGACACGTCTGCGGGCGCCCTGGGACACATGGCGCGGCACCGGGCGTCGCCTCGTGCAGGAATGATTGACAAAATGATGACCGCCACGCGTACGTGTTGTGTTCCAGTTCGCTGAAGTCTGGCGGGCAGATCTTTAGGTACTCACCGAGTGTCACAGCTCGGATGCGATGAGCTACTCAGAATCACGGGCTATAATCCAGATCTTTAGGCACTCAATCGATACCAGCGACACACGGAGTACTGGTCAGTTCGTTCAATGGCAGGTCAGGTGAACAGTTCCTCTAGTTCTCAAGCGAAACTACAGGGAACCAAAAGAGGAAACAAAAGACAGCTCAGTACCAAGTTACAAGAGAAACATATAAAGGGAAACAAACAAGGAGTCCCAAATTTACTAGTTCTCATGATGCGGCAGGAGGAACATATAAACCATACCCCCAAACACGAGAAGGAAGAGGGGTCATCGACCAAGCTGTTCCCCATCATGCTACTATACTACCGATTGCTTAGCAAAGCCACTCGCAAAAGGGGAAAAAAAAAAGATTGCTTAGCAAAGCAGGGAGACCTGGTTGTACAAATGGAAACAGCAACCCACAGCCACCAACAAGAACCCTTCAGCTCAGCGCTTCCTCTTACTCGTTTGCCACTGCTTCAGGACGAACAGGACGGCTTCCTTCAGCGTCGCTCTCCGCTCTGCTTTGAAGTTCCACAGCTCCCTTTTAATGTACCCGCCGCTGGGATTGCACTCATTAATCTCGAGCAGAGCCTGTGTCACCGCAGCGTAGACCTCTTGACCGTGTTCGTCTCTCAGCTCCCGAAGCTTCTCGTCATCTTCGATTGCACTCACCTGGAAATCAAAACACGCACCATCAGATGTCACGCGATGAAAGTTGGTATTGTTTGCCGAAGTGGGTAGCCATCGGGAAATTATTCATCCCTAAATTAGGCAAGAAAAGTGTACCGGCTTCCCTTCAACCATGACATTCTTGAACGGATGCCAATTTGTATCGAGTACTTCAGCTTGCCACTTTGAACAAAGCATTTGTGCACTGGCTTTTGCACCCTCTTTTGACGGCCTGAGTCTGCAAGCATCTAGAAACGGTTTCGGATCAAGCTCGCCCATTCTCTTGATTCGTATGTTTGCTTGGCCACCTAAAAGTTCTGCAAAGCCCTGCATGATATGCAACAGACAAAAGATGAATCATTATGAACTCTTTTACAAAATTAAACACATAGGGAGTAGCTGATAGATCTCATGACAGAATGCAATTTGATCTCCAAAAAGAAAAAGTCACAAAGTGATTCCGGGTCTTTCAAAAATCTCCAAAAAGAAAAAAGGTACTATCATACTTCTAGCAGCTCTTCCCGAGCTTGTGTCAACATGGCTTTGCTTTCAATATCCTTCGCAATCAGAACGTTGGTACGTGACTGCATTGCCTCCAGTTTGTCCTCCTTTACTCGCAGCTCCTTGCTCAACTCAACAATTTTATTCTTTAATTCTGATTCTTCACTATGTGGCATGAGCTCCATCACTTCCAACTCTGCTGTCATCTTTTGTATTTCAAATTCAAGCATCTGTTTTTCATGAAGCTGCTCCGTTAACTTTCCAATCTTGTTCAAAATCGCCTTTTTCTCTCTCTGCAGTTTCCATACAGTACGACTTTCACAAAACAAATTATTCTGAAAAAACAAAGCATCATAGCACATAAAAACAATAAAACGTAAGCCACATACCACTTGTTCTTCCAGAAGCTTCAGCACATTCTCATCAGTTTCATCCTCCAATGCTACCAACTTAAGATGGTTCGATGTAACAGTATTCTGACACAATCAACAGGAACATTAAATAAGAGTGCATGTTCCAAGAAACACTAGGCTAATCTTCTTCAGTGCTGTAGTGCCAAATCAAAGTATGTAAATGCAGCAGGACATGAAGGTCATAACAACACATCCTCGTCAAAATTGGTTGTACTAAAAGCAATCAAAATAATTACACACATCTTAAAGGAGAAACACCAAGAAATTGATCTTCATTAACAAAATGAGAAGACTAGAGGCAAGAAATCACACACCGTCTGTTTCTCCTGCGCAATGCTACTGTCGTAGTCACTGCTTGCACCAAACACAACAAGTTGCTTGGTACTCACATCATGCTCGTTCACGTTCGATTCCAGTTCCAGATACTGCTGCTTTTCGCTAATATCTGGTAAATCCAAAGTTAAAAAGTACGTTGAGAATATGAATCATATAATCTGATTACTAAGCCGCAATGAAACAGATTGAAGCATAAGAATGTAACAGACCTTCATTGTATGACAGAATAAGCTGTTCCTTTTCCTCCTCCATCTTGTCAAGCGACGTAGTTATCTCCATGAATTCACATTTAACTTCATGTAAGTGCCTGTCCTTCACTTCAGCTTGGCCAGCTAAATCGGCCACAAGCATGCCTGCTCTGCGAGCTCCTATATTTACATGATCATCCACAGTTCTCAATTCACCATTTTCTCTCAAGTGGTGCCCAATTGGCCCCTGAGACTTGTAATCTTCTTCCCTTGCAACCCATCCAAAAAGCTCTGAAGACTGATACTTTTTTACCTTCCAATCCCTTTTACCATGTCCATTTTCTGCAAAGAATTTCTCAAAGGCACGTGAATTTTCGAAACCATTCCAGTTGCATTCAAACACAACAATAGCAGTCCCTGTATGACCCCTCCTATTCCATAGAGCTATAACCTTTATTGGGCAAAACCGCGATAGTTGCTCCTTCAATCTATTTGCGCTTGCTCCAACTTTGCGTCCATCTTTCCATTCAGTAGGCACGTTCACTAAAACACCCATCCACGGAAAAACATACATCTCATCTCTGTTCTGAAGAAAGCCTGGATTCATGGCTACCAACTGGGACTGTGTCTTAGATGATTTACCAAGGTTATTCTTCAAACGCTTGACAACACAGTGGCTTGCGTTCTCTGCTGGCGCATTGGTTGAAGCGGCTGCTACTCCTGAGGCGTGCTGAGGAAAAGCATGTGCATTGCAGTATTCCTTCTTCTCGGTGCTACCACACGATTTGTCATTATAGCTTGTGCCATTGGTAACTTGTAAATCTCCTGAAATTCGGCCAGCATAAGATTTGGCTTCCCGCTCATCGAACTCGGAATGATTGGATTCTGAACCTTGGCCCCCTTTGCCCCAGTTGCGACCCGTTTTGAAACGAGGGTAAGGCTTCATTACCTAGATGTGCCATAAAGATTAGATGAGTCAGTAACGTTTTACGCGTACCTGAGATTGTGCATGTCAAAAGATCTGGAAACGTGCAAAAATAAAGAAGAACATGTGAATTTGCGCATCTGCAAACACTTGTGCTATTGTCCACAAATAGGGTCATATATGCGTGTACAAGAGGACAAAGGAAAAGAGCTGGGAATGAAAATTATATGCACCAACTCATCGATCTCTGGATGGTTAATTTCTGGAACTCCGTCCTGGTTTTCACTTGTGATCCCTTTTGAAACGAAAGTAATAAACCTCATAACTTTAGTAACCTAGATCGATGCGATGCAACACACACATGCTACAGAGAAATCTATGCCGTACCGGAGAACTCAGCGCACGAAAATAAACTCGGAATAACGTAGGGAGAGTCAAAAATAGCGCACGGACAAGCTGCGATTATGCTACATGAACTCGAATCCATTCACATTCTAGAAATTCTGTTCATTCGCTCAAGCGCTTCAAAATGGGGGAAAGATGTTGTGGAAGACCTCAGGGAGCCGATTGGAGTACGCGTACCTCAGGGTGGCGGTAGCTCGAGCGACGAGGAGGGAAGCGGCGGAGGTGAGAGGGGGACGGGGACCAATGGCCGCGGCGGCGACTAGGGAGAGAGAAGCCCTCGCCATCGCGGGGAGAGGGTTCCATGGCGAAAAGCCCTTGCGAGGGAGTGACTTGTGTGATGAGTGGTGACTGGTGACTTGTGTGTGAACTCCGATGATCCGATCACTATTTATTAGGCATTTTAAGCGTGTGACTACCCCGAGAGTCCGTCACTCTTCCGGTCTTCCCAGCGCGTGAATGGTGGTTTGACCGTTTGAGAGTAGGAGCAGATTGTTTTCACAGGGAATTGAATCGGGTTCCCAATTACTGATTCCGCGTTGGTTAGATGTCCATTTTAATGCGATTTCTTGCTCCGAGTTACAGTTACAAGTAGTATAATCTTCATCGGCTACATAAAGTATGCTAGTACATCTCCAAAAAAAAAAAAGTATGCTAACTCGTTCTAGGAGTGAGGTTAGCGTAACTTTTCTTGAAGACAAGAACTACGGGAAAGATGATTGAGCGATGAAATATGCTGAAGCACATAGCAACAGAAAGCCATTCGAAAGGTATAGCCAAGGTGACCCAATGTGGGTGGTATTTTTATTTCATCTCAGGACTTTGTGGAAGGTGATTATGAACTAATATTTGCAAAAGTGCGTAAAAATAAGATAAACTTAGTGTTTGGAACTGGAAATAGTATGACACTAAAACGAGTAGGCTCTCTGTAGTTACACAACCAGATTCCAAAGCATGCTTTATTACAAGTACGCAGGTTACATTGCTTGCCAAGAGGCCGTACTAGAATCTAGATACTACTACAACACATTTCAAGCAAACTACTTACACAGGTGAAATCAGAGTTCATGGCTCACTGATGCCGATACTTGCTGATACTGCAACAGGATTATCAACTTAAGTTCAACAAGAACAGGGAACAGATAGGTGGTCATGGTCTAGCGCCTCATAACATAGTAGTGGTGGGACTGCAATTTCAAATGCAGCAGTGCTAAAGTGTCATGGTGTTCATATCTGGTGGAATGCATAGACAGATAAATGGCAGTGGTGGACAATTGGGTTCAGCGCTTCCTCCTATTTAATCGCCACTGTTTCAGAACGAATTGGACAGCTTCCTTCAGAGTCACCTTCCGGTCTTCTTTGAAGTTCCACAGTTCTCCTCCGGAAAAGTTGCCACCAGATTTGTACTCATTAACTTCGCACAATGCCTTTGTTACCAATGCATAGATTTCTTCACCATGTTCTTCTTTCAATTCTCGAAGCTTTGCATCATCCTCAATTATTTCCTACACCACAGCATGCCGTAATTAATGTCAAAAAGGCATGAATGATACTCCCTCTGTCCACATATATAGTGTCATTTTAGTTCTGTCCTAACTTTTTTAACTTTGACCAACAATATATATAAATGTATATTGTTTCAAACTAAAATAATTACATAATATGATACTTCATTTCACAATGAATCTAGTGACATCATTTTTGTGTTGTCAATATTTACATGTTTTTCGTAATTGATAGTCAAAGTTTAAAAAGTTAAGTATAAAAAAAAAGTTTAAAAAGTTTGACTTAGGACAAAACAAAAATGACACTATATTTGTGGACAGAGGGAGTACTAGAATAGAAGGGCCATAATCCTAATGAGCTTGTAGGACAATATCCATACCAATGCCTCGACATAATTGTAAGCGAAAGAGCACAATTTTTTAAATGGCTATGCAAAATCCAATAAGATATGCATGCATGGGAACAAATCATTCAAGTCAACAATTCTACAGGAGGGGACTGAATTATCAGTACCTCAGAAACTATAAGCTATAGAGCTAGAGAAACGTATTGAAATAGTTGTAAATGACAATTCATACCATCTCCTTCCCATCAACAATGACCGCCCTGAAAGGGTGCCAGTCAGGATTTTGTATTTCAGCTTCCCACTTTGAACATAGAAAGGCAGCAGTAATCTCAGCATCTTCTTCTGAACACTTCTTTCTGCAAGCCTTTGAAAATGCTTTTCATATCAAGTTCCCCCATTCTCTTGATCCCAATATGTGCTTGCCCACCTGAAAGATAAAGCAAGCCCTGTGGAGCATGCCATATATCAAAATTAAACAAGACAAATAACATTAATCAGACAGAGTCATTAATAAAACGATATAGCTCCATAAATATGGCTCAATGTAATTGATTAAGTTTACATACATTTTCCAGCTCTTTCCGAGCTTCTTGCAGTTCAATGTTACTTTTGCTTTCTTTGATACCAGAGTTTGGTTAAGTGACTCCATTGCATCCAGTTCATCAATCTTTTCTTGCAGCTCCTCACTCAGTTCATTAATTTTATTCTTTGACTCTGAATCTTCATCACCTGGCATATGCTCCATCACTTTTAACTTGCCCTTTAGCTGCTGTATTTCTAATTCAAGCTTTTGTTTTGCATCCAGTTGCTGTTCTAAACTTCAGATCTTGTTTAAAACAGCTTGTTTCTCTCTCTGCAGCATTGACATGGTAAGATTTTCTAGAGGAAAGCTGAAGCTTTGTATCACCAAAGGGAACAAGCTACATACCTTCTGTTCTTCCACAAGCTTCAGCACATTATCATCGGCTTTCTGTTGTTCCAGTGTTGCAAGTTTAAGATGGTTTGATTTGATAGCATTCTGAATTCAAGCAAGAGTAAATATTGTAAGTGGCATGGATATTTCTGATTGGTAACCATAACTGCCTGCACTGTAGTACCCTAGCATAGCATGCAAATTACAGCGAGCAAAGAAACCCATGAGGATAGTTAATATGACACTGTTGCTAACAGAAAAATATTATCTATGATGTATAAAAAACGAGACGCTCAGGAAAAGATGGAAGAAATCACACGCACCTTCTGCTTCTCCTGCTCAAGATTCTTCGTCACAATCGCTTTTTGCTTTCAAGCTCATCAAGCTGCTTGGATCTCACATCAAGTTCATTCATTTTGGTCTCAAGTTCTGAACGCAGCTTTGATTATCATCAATGATCTTCTGAGAATGTGTCCGAGCTAGCTGCGCATCTTACGTATTTCTGATAAAAGTTATGTTAAAATTATGATTCACCAAATGAAATTGCAGATGTTGAGGATAGAAAATTCGAAATAAAATTAGAACCCTATGAACAGACTAGCAAAAATGACACAAACCTTCATTATATGACTGCAGAAGCTTTTCCCTTTGGCCATCATTTTCTCAAGTGATGCAGTTGTCTCACTGTATTTGCATTCAAGCTCCTTCAAGTACCTAGTCTTTACCTCAATTTGGTTAGCTAAATTAGCCACAAGTTTGTTAGTTTTACGTGCTCCTTCATTTGCAAGATCATTGACGGATTTCAAGTCACCATTTTTCCTCAGGTGGTCACCAATTAGACCTGGAGGAATTGTAATCTTCAGCCCTCGCAACCCAACCATAAAGCTCTGGTCCCTGATTCTTTCTTTCCATCCAGTCTTTCTTACCATATCCTCCCGCTCCAAAGTGACTTTCAAAGCTACGTGCATTTCTGAAACCATTCCAGTCCTTTCCAAATTCAACAATAGCATTCCCTGTATGACCTCTAAAATTCCATAAAGGAATGACCTTCAGTGGACAAAAGCGTGATAGCTGCTCCTTCAAACGATTTCCGCTTTCTCCTACCTGACGCCCATCCTTCCATTCAGTGGGTACATTAACTAAAACGCCCATCCAGGGCCACACAAACTTCTCATCTCTGTTCTGAAGTGGTTGTGGCTCAGGCATTATCTGTGGCTGTGGCTCAAGTGATTTAGCAACGTCATGCTTCAGGTGTTTGGCCAGAGCACGATGAGTTGCCTTTTCTTTTGCCTGCCGATTAGGTGCTGCACCTACTCCTGAGGCGTGCTGAAGAAGACTATTTTTATTGTAGTTATTCTTCTTCTTGCTGCTACAGAATGGACAACTGTAACTGTCTCCATTCTTCTTGACCTTTAAGTCTCCTGACATCAGGCTTGCGTAAATTTTTTCTTCATATTCATCGATCTCAGAATCACTGATTTCTGAATCATCGTCAGAACTACGATCCATTTTGAAAAGGAATGGAAATATTGACAACCTAATCAGAGGGAAAAAATGAAGATTGAGAACATAATAACCAGCACATTATTTGAAGTCGGCTTACATTTCAGAATGCAAATAATTATATCAGAACCTGTAATACTGGGGAACATATAGAAACCACAAAGAAGCATGGAACATAGGCTATAAACCCTATATATTTGCAAAGGAGTTTGCTTGGTTTTCATTATTCATTTTTTACCTAAAAGTTTAACCCAGCAGCTAACTGCTAACACTACTATATTTGGAAACAAAGAATGCTATATGTT